>CAMAPF010001119.1:0-600000 GCA_945859915.1 Cuscuta epithymum | reverse complement strand
CATTAAAGTATGAAGAAATAATAGTATCCTATTATAGACATCAAAATGAATGTGTGAAAACTAGAATCATGAGTTTGTACAGCCCCTGCTAGTGACTAAGCTTAAAATAGAATCCATACATGTGGTTGGATAATCTGATGGGCCAGCAAAAGAATCATTAGTCCTGCTCTTCACCCAAACTAGCACATGAGTGCTTAAGGCCAACAACAATCCCACAATGGTATAAAGAAACCTACAGTGAGCCCTTCCAACATGGGAGACCCATGTTAAAAGAAAACCAGTTTGAAGGATCACTATTGTAGGCCATAAACATTGGCAGTTTCGTAATTATATATGCATTACCCCTCCAACTTACTAGTATCTTACTTTAATAAGTTCCTACTTGGAATGACTTAATAGGCACTTGCATGAAAAAATGGAGGCTGATGGAGGGGACATGCCAGTTCAGTTTGGCACTTCTGCTGCCATAGCAATACCAAAGAAGGCATCACACCAAGCGATTACAAGAAGGTCACAATATATAGCCGATCTTTTGGATATTTCCTTGCCTGGGCAAATGACTTTAATCCCCTATAATACCGGGTAAGTAATCTGTTTTGCAAACTATTTGTGTCCTGTTTTGTAATCTGTTTCTAAGAGATATTTACATATAGTGACCTTGTTATGTAGGAATCATTGGGTGCTGGTTGCTATCGACATGATGGCTCAAACAGTCTACTACCTAGATTCAATAGGAGGAATTCCAACGAAAGATTTGGAGGAAATAGTGAACCAGTTAAGTTACATAGGCCCTTTAAATGTAAATCTTGATTGCATGTACAGATTATGAAAAAATATTGGATCGGTTGAATTTAATAATGACCGTGTGTTTCCTTTTCAGAGGGGTGACGATTAATCATGCCCAAAAATCTAAGACAAGGTTGAATTTGAAATGGGTGAGAGTAATGGTATGTACATTTTTATATTCATTATCAGTTTTAGTATAAATTTAATTATCTAAGTCGACACTTTATATATGTGTGTAAACTGTATTATACTTGGATTAGAGGTTTCTTGACTGTATAAGGTAACAAACAGAACTGGTGCTTTACTATAACTTGTTCTTTGTTTTTACTAAATCTATGGTTTGTATTTACTGTCTATTTTAATTGAATATATGCAGTGTCCTAAACAAACAGGAGTCGTTGAGTGTGGTTACTTCTTGATGAAGTATATGAAGGACATTGTATCAGACGTGAATCTGTTGAAACGGAATGTGAGCGCAATTGGAACTTTTGATTTTTGTTAATTAAATTATTGTATGTTGTAATAAAGTAAGTGCTAATTAATTTAATTTTATATTGAAGTTCTCTACAATCAAGGAGTATACCGAAGATGATATTTTACGTGTGCGTGAGGAGTGGGCTTTGTATGCTGCTACTTTGATAAAAAAGTAAGTTCACATTTAAAATAAACTGAAAATAAGTTTCATATATATAATATGGTTGTAATATTATATTTTGTTTGATGTGTAGTTTGCAAGCGGATCCTACAAAGGCTTGATGATATGCACGGGGAGATGCATTTCGGATTATATTGTTGATGGTCGGTGTTAATTATGTCATCTATGTAGAATGTAGAGGCAGGCAGCTGGTCACACTTTTGATAACTAAACATTGGTACTTGTTGGGAATGTGACTTCGTTTGTATTTTAGCATCTTCAATGATGCTTGGTAGTAGTTTTTTTGCTGGATTCTATAGCCGCTTTTTTTGCAAGAATTGTATGGCTATTTTTTTGCGGGAATGTTGCTGGAATTTTGCTACATCTTTTATCCAGTGGTAGGAAATGTAAATGAACAAGAATATGAAGTTGTTACTGAATATTTTACTGAATATTTTTTCTTAAATGTATGTGTTTGGGTATCCACTAATTTTTGGAAGCTATATTTATTTATGAATAAAATAAATTAAATTAGATTTCTACTCAATATGCATAAAATCTATGATGCTGAAGTGTCACTAAATGTTGTGATGAATTAGTATCACAATTTGTTCTGATGTATAAACGTCGCTATCTTAAATGATACATTAGTGTCATAAAAATCTATGATGCTGAAGTGTCACTAAATTTTGTGACAAATTAGTATCACAATTTGTCCTGATGTAAAAATGTCACTTTCTTAGACGACACATTAGTGTCATAATTCGTTGACACAAAAACGTTCCCGTATTAGTGACACTTTATTTAGTGTCACTGGCCGACACTTTTCCCGACGCTTTTTTAGTGTCACAGAAAGTTTTTGTGACACTAAATTAGTGTCACTATAGGCTATTTTTCTACTAGTGGTAATTAGGCACATCCATGACCAACCATTCCAAAAAAAAAAAAACTAACTCATCCCCATACTGAACCAAAACCCATTTGCACACTTAAGGTATACACTAGCAGGTGGTTGAGCCTTGAGTGTGTACCATTGCTTGCCCACTAAAGTCGGAGCTATAGATGATACCCTTTCGGGTAAGAACCCTAGTTGTGCCTTGATGCCCTTTGATTACGTTTACATCTGACCGTTTTTAGATTTTTGGCCTAAACCATCACCTTGCTACCCCATACCTTTCATCCATCTTAACCATCCCAATAAGCTCTTTTGATCATGCCTTGAGTTTAGAACGTGAGAGAGAGGTGACCTTGTGAGGATAAGAGTGGAAAAATGTTGACCATGTGCTTGTGTTACTCCTTGCTTGTCTCTATGTTGAAAGAATTAATCAATGTGCATCTTTATCTTGATTATGCATTTTGTCTCATGACATTCACTATTTCTTGTATACACTCATTCATTCTTGACTCAATTGGTTGGTGCCTTGGGAACTCATTGAACTTGTGCTCCGAGTTTTAGTTTGCTTGAGGACAAGCAAAGACTCAAGTGTGGGGGAACTGATACGTGTGAAAACACTTAATACTTTCTCATAAAATATGGTCTTTGTTTGTTAACCTTTGAAGATTTTTGCCCCATTTTGGTTAAATTTGTGCAATATTTTGGTTGTAGGAACCATGATAAGTATTTGAGCATTGTAGGGGTGAAAACGAGCATTTTGAAGAGTCTCGAGAGCATAAATGGATGAATTGAAAACCCCGGGGACCAAGCGGAGCACAAGGAAGCAAGAAATGAAGACTTGGATGTGTTTTGGTGGAAGTAGCATCAGGAACGCCATAGGGAACGCCGTCCCTTCCGGCGTTCCCCCGTTTTGTTCCACCGGATTTCTGATACAATGTCCCAGGTGTGGGAACGCTGGCAGGGAACGACGTTCCTGTCAGCGTTCCTGAGAGAACGACGTCCCATTTGCGTTCCTCCCAGCGTCGAACTCTCTGCCAGCGGGTTGTTTGATTTTGTAAAGTCAGGAACGCTGAGGGGGAACGCCGTTCCTGCCTAGCGTTCCCCCGATTCCCCATTTGTATAAATAGCAATTCTTGTTCGAATTTCCACAATTTTGGACGAGCTCTCTTCTTGCAAACCCTAGTTTTGGTTGTAAGCTTGCTTAAACTCAATTGCACTTCATTTCTTAATATTAGTTGCATCAAATCTTGAATCTAGCTTCATTTAATCCATTAGATTGCATCATTATCATATTTCCCTAATCTCATCCATTGATCTCACTTCATGTCTATGTCTAATATCTCTCCTATGAATATGAAATCTAGCATGAGTGAGTAGTTGGATTAGGGATTGGGGGTGTTTGAGGAACATCCAACCATGTGATGTGTTAGGTTTTAGGGTTTGAGTTTGGGGAATTTGAGAAATATATTATGCACACAATGTGTTTGTGAAAATGTTTCTTTGTATTTCTAAGACTTTGATGGCCACAATGTTCTTAGATGATGCTTTGGATCCTCAAGGAGACTTGTAGGGTTCTTTTTGACACATTCACACACACACTACCTCCTCTCCATGAGAATGGGAGAAAGTAGGGGAATAAATTGTTGGTTGGTCTTCTTTGCATGACTTTGGATTTCTATTGGACCATGAGAATGGCCAATAGGAGCCCTTAGTACCCCCTTGACCATGAGAGCGGCAAGGGAACTTGTACCTATCCCTTTGTTGCATGATATATTCCCAAGTATCCCCATTTTGACCCCTTATCCTTAATCATAGGTTGTTCCTTGTATGCCCCCGCTTCCCTTCTAGTTTAATCATTATCTATTTCCATTGCAATCTAGTTGTTCTCTTAAATCAAACATACATCGACTTGGCTAGCTTACATCTTAGATTTCTAGATTGATGTCACACTTGATTTTCCTTATACACCGTCCCGTGAGACGATATCCGGGACTTCCACATCCCGACACCCGATGAGCTTCATTGTGAAAATGACTCGTCAATGTACTTCTCCTGACATAGCCATAACTTGTGATTCTTCCTGTCTCGAGTGATCTGCATCCCAAGAATCTGTTGAGCCGGTCCTAAGTCTTTCATATCAAAAGACTTTGAAAGTTCTTTCTTCAGCTGGTTTATCTTCACTGCATCTTTCCCAACGATCAACATGTCGTCTACATATATTAGAAGAGCAATGAAGGTACCGTCTGGAAGTTTCTTGATGTATACACACTCATCTGCAGTAGTCTTCTTGTAGCCTTGACTCTTCATGCATGAGTCAAACTTCTTATTCCACTGCCTTGGTGTCTGCTTCAAGCCATACAAACTTTTAGATAACTTACACACAAAGTTATCATTTGAGTTCTCAAAACCTTCCGGCTGCTGCATATAGATTTCTTCTTTCAAATCTCCATGAAGAAATGTTGTCTTCACATCCATCTGTTCAAGCTCCAAGTTCATACTTGCTGCCAAGCCAAGTATAACTCGGATTGAGGTCATCTTGACAACTGGTGCAAAGATCTCATCAAAGTCAATTCCCTTCTTCTGTTGGAATCCTTTGACAACCAACCGAGCTTTGTGTTTCACCACTTGTCCGCTTGCATCCTTTTTCAGCTTGAACACCCATTTGTTCCTCAGTGCCTTCTTCCCTTTAGGAAGTTCCACGATCTCATAAGTTTGATTTTTCTGCAGAGATTCTAACTCATCCTGCATTGCTATTAGCCATTTTTCCTTATGAGACACAGCTTCTTGAAAACTCTCCGGTTCTCCATCTTCAGTTAACAAAAGATATTCAGATGATGTGTACCTTGTCGATGGTATATGCCCTCGTTCAGATCTACGAACAGTATGAACCATCTGAGAAGAGATACCATCATCTGTGTCTGGCGGGGTGGATTGTGTCTCCTCTTGCTCTGCACTCTCTTCTGTCTCCTCGTGTTCTTCTGTTTCTGAGTTATCTTCATGCACTTCGTCCTCTTCTGGTGCTTCATTTGAAACTTGAGCACCCTCATTTGACTTCCGAGACATTGTGGGTTTTTCAATGTCTTCTATTGTCAAATCTTCGTGGAACACAACGTCCCTACTTCTGAACATCTTTTTCTCTTTAGGATCCCATAACCTATATCCAAACTCTTCATTTCCATAGCCAACGAAAATGCATGGGATAATTCTTGCATCGAGCTTCTGCCTGAGCTCTTTGGATACATGTGCATATGATGAACAACCAAATACTCTAAGATGTGAGTATGTAGGATCCTTACTTGTCCATAGCCTCTCTGGAACTTCAAAGTTCAGTGGTACTGAAGGTGATCGGTTGATAAGATAGCATGCGGTGTTGACTGCTTCTCCCCAGAATGACTTAGGAAGTTTAGCCATATTCAGCATGCTCCGGACACGCTCCATGATAGTCTGGTTCATTCTTTCAGCAACGCCGTTGTGCTGAGGGGTGCGTGGTACTGACTTCTCATGTCGAATGCCATATTCTCTACAATATGAATTGAACGCCTTGGAAGTATACTCACCTCCATTTTCAGATCAGAGACATTTCAACTTCTTTCCTGTTTCACGTTCCACCAAGACGTGAAATGTCTTGAAGCTCTCGAACACCTGATCCTTCGTAATCAGGAAATACACCCACACTTTCCGAGAAGCATCATCGATAAAAGTCAGAAAATATCTGCTTCCACCGATTGATTCCACCTCGAAAGGACCACAGACATCGGAGTGTACCAAACTTAACAACTCCGATCTTTTAGTTGAAGTAGAACTAAATGATACTCTATGTTGCTTACCAAACAAACAATGACTGCAAGGACCCAGTGCAGCGTTCTTGTCGATGTTGATAAGGTTCTTCTTCATCAAGGTAGTCAACCCTTTCTCACCGATGTGGCCGAGTATCAGGTGCCACAGATTCTGAGAAGTCTCCTCAGCAATGCTGAGGCTATCCGTACAAATCCTCAAATGGGTTTTGTACAATGTGCCACAAACATGTCCTCGAGCGATTGTCAAAACGCCCTTTGACATTTTCCAGGTGCCCCTGTTAAAGTGGTTTTCATACCCCTGTTCGTCAAGACATACCACTGACAGGAGGTTGAGCCGAAGGTCTGGAACATGTCTGACATCCTTCAAAGTGATTGTGCTCCCAGTACTCGTCTTTATTTGAACATCACCAATTCCAGCTATTCTAGAGGAACTGGAATTGCCCATCTTCACTGCTCCAAAGTCTCCAACTTTGTAAGTTGTGAAGTAGTACCTGTGGGGAGTAACATGGTAGGATGCTGCAGTATCTACCACCCATTCAGTGTCCTCTCTTGAGACGTGAAGGCATGCTTCATCATTGATAGTATAATACGCCACATCACCTGAGATTGTGATGAGCGCTTCACCACCCTTGTTCTTTGCTTGAGAATTGCTCTTGCCTCGCTCCTCTAGCAATTTGTAGCAATTCTTCTTCATGTGACCCTCTATACCGCAATGGTGGCAGGTATAAGAAGATTTCCGGCCATCCAATGATCTCCCCCGACTTTTGCCCCTACTTTGCCATTTCTCTCTACTGTTTCTTTGTTGCTTTCTGACGTGCACTTTGTCGTGGTGTGCACTCAAAATAAATATCAATACAACAATTATACGTAGTATAACGAAGTAAGGTTCGTATCCACAGGGAAAGGAACACTTCTCTTTTTATAGAAATAGATAAGTAACAACATGGGTTTTTTATGTTTGGTTGATGAACTTGAATTATATTTAAGCACGAAGATGAACGAGTTATGTGGTTTAATTAATGAGAAGGAGACTTGGTTTTGCTTTTATCCACTTAATGAAATGTTCGTCGATCCCGGTTATATCTTTAACTATCTTCCTCTCGAATACTCAATCGAGGAGTATATCCAATTCATCGAGGGTAGTTATTAATAATGAGACGCGTTCATTAATAAAACTTACTACCAAGTAAATATAGAACACGCGCCGTATATTCACTCGATAGTAGCAATAAAATCAAGATGAAAACGATTGAGATTGATAACCTCAACACAAGCGGTTTATTGGTTTAATCAATATAATTAATTCCCCTTGGTTTATTAACCATGAAACGCATGCATTAGTAACCCAAGTTTACTACCGTGAAAGGACCGAATTAATAACAAGCGTATTAATCGACCGATTCTAGTAATAATTAATATATGAAACAAAACTAGTTGATCCTTTAAGTAATGTTCAAAATATTAATATGAAATATGAATAGGAATTAATTAATACTCAAGGAGAAATATTAAAGAAGATGAATCCTACTATAGTTAATATCAAGATGTTAACTAATTATCATCTTAGTAACACTCCCCAATATTAACATAGAGGAAGAAATAGCTATTACTATAACTAATGTCAAGATGTTAACTAATTGTCATCTTAGTAACACTCCCTAACATTGATATAGAAATAGTATTTAAAGGAAGAATTAATATTCAAGGAAGAAGATTAAAGAGAATAACTCACAACTTACAAATTCATTAAGCTTCAAAGTAGCAAAACCAAGATATGGAAGTTTAGCTCCTCATTTGGAGACTAAACATGCTAGATAAATATAAAGAAATGCTATTCTAAACTGAGCTTAAGAGTATATAGGAATTGGTCTCCCATTGTGAAGGAAAGGGGGTGTATTTATAGACTTTTTTGGGGTGCAGGTCGGGTACTCGATCGAGTATATACATGTACTCGATCGAGTATGTGTAAAATCCTGAATTCGATCCATACTCGATCGAAATTAGAGTAAAATTTAGAGCCATACCCGATCGAGTATGTCGGTGTACCCGATCGGGTAAAGACACTCGATCATGGTCAAAATCTTCCCTGCATGTTCCTTTGTTTTCGGATCCGATCCGATTTGAAATTTCAACAAGATACCCGATCGAGTATAGGTGATACTCGACCGGGTATAGACCAAAAAATCAGGATCTTCCCTTTGTCTTGTGATTTTGCACCTTCCTTCCACTTTTGGGGTTCACCAACTGTCCTTTGAGTGATAGTAGACATGTTTAAGCTCAGAATGATCCTAATCTAAATGAATTACAACTAAATTACAAACATAACTATTACACCAAAAGTGTGTAATTTCCGAAATATTAAACAACCAAAACTAACTAAAAACGTAAACATACACATGGAAATTACACGCGTATCACTTTCCTTGTGGTCTTCCTCTATTCTCCGTCACAAGGGCATGAGTGTCATCTGTGCCCAGGTCTTTCCTTCTTGCCTCCTCATTGAACAATGCATCCTTAACCACAGACATGATAAGTTTGCCATCTGGGGCTGAGTTGCTGAGAGTAACAACTAGTGTCTCCCAACTATCAGGAATGGAACAAAGAAGTAGTAGAGATTGCATTTCATCTCCAAATGGCATTTCTACACAAGATAGTTGATTTACTAGACTCTGAAATTGACTCGTATGTTCGGCAACAGAAGTTCCACTTTTGAGCTTTATATCGACAAGGCGCCTCATCAGTAGGGCCTTGTTCCTAGTGGTCTTGGTCTGGTACATATCTTCTAACTTCTTCCAAAGGGCATAAGCGTCGGTTTCTTGTGCAACATGGTGGAAGACACTATGGTCAATCCATTGTCGGATTTGACCAATTGTTTTTCTATTAATTTTCTTCCATTCCATTGACTTGGGCGCGTCAGGATTAATACATTTCATCTCTATTGGATCAAAAAGGTCTTTACAGCTAAGGGAATCTTCCATCCGAGGTTTTCATAGCGTGTAGCTGGTAGCCGTGAGCATAATCATAGCTCCGGAAGATAAAGTTGACTCGTCAAAGGTCATTTTCACCTTCTAAATAATTTTGATTTTCTGTTTGAGAAAAATCAGAGCAGAATTTTGAAAAACGGGCAGCACCGTTGCGTCCGGAACGGCCAAAAATGGTGGGTAGGCACTTTCGGAGTCAAAATACAATTTTCGAAAAATTATAGGTGGAAATTATAATTTTCCAAAAATTGAGGGACCAAACTGCAAATTTTCAAAATTATAAACTGACCGGTGACATGGCAGATGACGTGGCAGTGACGTGGCAGTGACGTGGCAGTGACGTGGCAGTGACTAGGCGCTGACGAGGCGGCTGACGCAGGAGCACAACAGGCGGTTGATGTGGCTGACACGCGGACTGGGCAGGCTGTGTGGCGCTGACGTCATCGCACTCGTCATCTTCCCTGGGCAGCGCGTGCAATGCGTGATGACGCAGGCAGCTCCCAGCCGGCGATTGCGAGACGCGTACGGCGGTTTCCGGTGGCCAAAAAATTCCCAAAAATACCAGTTTTCTCGTCTCGACGTGACGAATCCAACGGTATATTCAAATTGCAATTCCGAGCAATAATAAAAAACTTGATTTTTCAGACAGTAGAATTTTGTCTGAAAAATCAGGGAAAAATATCAAAAGCTCAACCTAGCTCTGATACCACTTGTTGGGAATAACAGGATCGTGCCACTACAAGAAAAAGCGTTTTTTGCGTCGACAAAAAGTCGACGCAAAAAGTCAAAAGTCGACGCAAATACTTTATTCGCGTCAACATGTGGACGCAAATGGGTCGACGCAAAAGGCTCGACGCAAAAATGTTTTTAGCGTCCAATTGTGTCGACGCGAATAAATTTTATCTTTTGCGTCGACGTTGTCAACGCAAAAAGTCATGAAATTCGAAAAATAAAAAAAGATCTTTGGTGTCCACATGTGGACGCTAAAGGTTTTATATTTTCAAAAAAAATAAAAAAAAAATATCTTGAAATATATCACAAATGTGCCAATTGGATCTATCACAAATGTGCTTTCACTTACTCCTTCCACCACAATATCATCTAAGGTAGGGATGGACTCGGGCCGGGCCAACCGGCCCGGAACCGGACCGGCCCGCTACTGTGCGGGCCCGGACCGGCCCGGTGAACCGGTTCGGTTCCGGTTCGGGCCTCCCGGCCCGGTGGTATACCGGTCCGGGCCCGGGCCTCCAGTTTAGTGAACCGGCCCGGCCGGGCCGGGCCCGGTTCGGGCCGGAATTAATTTTTTTTTTTTTTTTTTTTTGAAATTTTTTTAAGTTTTGGGTTGGATTAGGTATTTTGGGCCATTTGAGGTGGTTTGGGGTGGAGGGGGAGGGGTAGGGGGTTAAATAAGAGAAGAAGAAGCAAAAAAAAAAAAAACATTCCGGGTGGCCCGGCCCGGCCCGGCCCGGTTCTGGCCCGGAACCGGAACCGGAACCGCCCACCACCGGTTCGGGCTCGGGCCTCCTTTTTCTGAACCGAGGCCCGGCCGGGCCCAGGCCCGAACCGGGCCCGAACCGGAACCGGTCCACCCCTAATCTAAGGCACCCCATTCAAGTGGTTGAGATGATTTGTCTGCCCCAATTAATCAAAATGAAGTTACATTAGAGGATGTTTACAGCAATGTCTGGCAGTAAAATAAAATGAGTAATCAAGAAAAAGAACTACTAAGAAAAGTTAGGAAAGGGAACCTATTGAGAGTGGTAAGTAAATTTGCTACATATTTATAATCAATTAATACCAATATACTCGACCATCTCAGGTGAAGTGCCCTTTATCTGCTCCGATCCCCTGTGAAAATGAGGATGTAAAGTAATTCATAGAGAGTGAACCACAATTTTATCATATTCCATTATCTGCATTTCATTTTACAAAATCAATCATTAATGCATCCCTTTTTGTTATTCTTCTATCAATACACGTTATGTAACGAGATCTAGGAGCCACTTTCGATGTTTTTTATTCAACCCATGATGAGGAGGCAGATGAAAAAGGGCCTCTTTGAATGAAAAATATGTAAAATATCAGTTGATCATAACATCTTTTCCAATTTTTTTATTAAAAAAATAGAAAAAAATGCATTGAATTGAAAAATTCCAGTACGAATTTTTTTTAGTGAGTAAAAAAAATATACAACTAACTGCTATGTCTAAATTTCTTTGTATTTAATCTTAGTATAACCTAACCTTGATATACTTCAAAATAAATTGTTGTTCTGAAACTGAAATAGAATATACTGACACATACCTATACAAAGCCAGCGGGCAGCCCAGCTTCTATTTGGAGCCATGGCTGAGATTATACTGCAAAAAGTTAATTTGATAAAGTAGCACACATATATGTATTTTAATCGTCAATCCATAATCAAATCTGCAATAGCACATTCTGAAACTATAAGACTATACTCATGAAATATGCAATACCTGGTCTAAGAAACCTATTCGAGAGCTTTGCACATAGTAGCTGCGAGTTCTCTACTTCCACAACTAAGAGATCGTAACTATAACGAAAATTAACAAATATAGATGAACTCATAGAAGATAACTGGATGAGATAAAAATTAGGAGGTAAGAACAAGTCTGATTTTGTACCAGATCAGTCAATTGTTGAAGTTTCAAGTAGATACCTGTAGTGGCTGAGCTCCTGTAGTGACGCTCTTCTTCTGGCCGCAGAACGCCCAAAAATGTCTCACCTCTTCGACCTGCTTCAGTGCTGCCAACTCATGCCTTTTCCGATGGAGCAATAAATGTCTTCTTTGAGAGCAATTCGAATCTCGCTTGATCTACTTGGCTCCAAACCTAAATAAAAGTATTGTCCCAATCGTTGGTCGATGGTGGTGTTCCTGCGGTGGACGAAGTCTATCGCCGAACGTCCATGTGCTCGGCGTTTTCCGGTGGAAGCCTGTGATATCCTCCCAATCGTCATCCCGCTGTTGCAGACTCGCCGGAGCCGGAGGGCCTCTATAGCTTGGGGACAGCCCGTCGCCCCTTGGATGAAATTCCTCTTTGCGGCGATAGTGAGCGATACACAAGAATGGCTAGGGTTTTAGTTTCTTTTACCGCTTAGAAAACTCTAAGCAGAGTACTATTAGCGTCAGCACCCGGTGCTTTTCGGAAAATTTTTTCATAATATTTTTAATAAGCTTTTTTGCGTTCACCTATTGACGCAAAAGATTAAACATTTGTGTCCACACATGTTGACGCAAAAACTTTGGACGCAAATAATACTTTTTCTTGTAGTGTGCTAATATGAGAGAAAAACACTTCTATTACTTTCAAGAATATAAAGAAGAGACATAGAAGCTCTAACTAAAAACTCTCAAAAACACCTCACATATCTCTCAAGGATATTCACAACTCAAACTTGGTTGTGCTATGATGATCTATGCTAATTTACTTGATGATATAAAGACTCTCCAAGCTCTCTATTTATAGTACCAAAACAAGGTAGTATGAAGGTGGGAGGAAGGTGGGATTAAACATGAGGAAACTTCAATGGTGGTTGAGGAAGCTCCCTTTGTCATTCTTGCACATGGAGGAAGCTTCATAGTTGTTGCTTGCACATGGAGGAAGCTTCATGGTTGTTGCAATTGAATTCTTCAATGGCCCCTCCACTAGAAAGCAGATTGTAAATGAAATTTGTGATTTCTTCTTGAGAGTTGTTTTGATTCTGACCCGAACCAAATTGGAAAGCTTGAGTGGGAGGTTGCGTCGATGGTTGACCATGCGTATGGAATCCCGGAAACATTGTGGGGTAGTAAGGCGCCTGCTGAGATTATGAGTGTTGATGAAATCCAGTAAAGGGAAAAGCTGAGTTGCCTTGTTGAGAAAAACCAGGAGGCATTTGTTGTTGAAAACCTGGAGTTGACTGTCCATACCCAAAGGCTCGAGGTGAGATCATAGTTGGAGCCCCCATAGTGCTCCCATGCATTTGGAACATTTTTCTGATCTCTTTCATCTCTTCCCTTAGTTTCTTAGCCTCCTCTTTTGTGATGCACTCATCGTCTCGTGTAAAGGGACTATGATTACGCTTGAAAGACCCCTTATGCAACATATCTGGGGCGAGGGAGCCCAAACCCACAAGACGGTCTCGATTGGGTTGCACGATTTTCAAATAAACTTCATTTTTATTTATGGTTGCCCCCTCCCCTTGACTTTGTAAAATCTCTTCGGCCTGAGTCTTAAGCTTTGCCTAAGGATACAGATGTAGCTTTATCAAATGTCCCCATGCACTAAATAATTGTAAATTGTGTATAATAGGTAAAAGAATATGTACCGCAATGTCCTTCACTCGTGGTCCACTCAACCGTCTTGTCTTCTTGTTTGTGTAGCTATCGTGTAGAACTTCTTCAGCGTCAGGCGTCCTCCCCAATTTTATTCTCTTATATAAGTGAACATACAAATTATAATTATAAATATTTTCATGAAAATTAAAGTTAAAAGAACAGAATAAATTTTGAAAAATTCTAACCAAGCGGGCTGTTGCGCTCTAACACATGCAGAAATTGAACCACCACAGTATGAGGAGCTCCAACAAACCTCAGAACTTGCATTCTTCTTGTTTGTTTCACATTTGTTTTTAAACTCCTCTAATTCCCACAACAACAATTTATCCCATTTTTTTAGAAATCCAGTCAGGCTTAATGTTTTTCACCCATCACAGCCAAAAATGATTCTTTTGCCACTTCAAGATGCGGCTATTGAATTGTTTCTTGATGGCAACAGCTTCGCATGACATAAATGTGTCCATGTAATTAATGTGTAAAACTAATATGATATGTAATAGCTTGTTGATCTAAATGATACTCATATATGTTTGACGTAATATTCCTTACTTTTAATCCAATTTACTAGTTTTTTTATTTATTGAAAAAGTTACATTTCTAGCTTCAATATTACGATTAATTGATTAAACAATATTATTATTTAATAAAATTAATAGTTAAATACTTTGATTGCAAGATTTGCCGTGACTAATACCACTGATTTTTCTTTGGATGAAAGAAAAGACCAAAATCACTTAAACCTAATCTTATACACGAACTCTTATACATGCATGAATTCTTAGTCATATTGGAGTTTCAATTGTTATATCGTGAGAGCAGCCCATGTTCAACATGGTGCTCCCACAATCAAAACACGTGTGTACTATTCACGCGTGAATATTAATTTTCTTGATTTTTTTTCTTGTCTCAGTAGCAGGGTGATGTAACTCCCGTATAAGGATCGGAAATGTAAGTCACGTTGATAAGAAATGTAACTGCAGACAAATCAAATGTAACTTGTCTAACACGGAGTATAAGAAATAAAACATTAGTTTCAATGTAAACAATAAAAAACAAGGAGTCTAATTGCTCAATTACTTTACAGGAATAGTGAATATGTTTTGCTGTTAATATTGAGTTCATAAAAAAAAATTGCCAAAAAAATTATTTTGTTTGCAAACAAATGTTTTATTTATTTATTTCAAGAGCAGGAGTTTATTTTATGATGTAACTCGTGTTATGCAAAATGTAAATCACGTTGATGGAAATCTAACTTATGTATATGCAAAATGTAACTTGTTGACGCAAGTCCAAATGTAACTCGTGCATAAAACGATGTAACACACGCATAAGAAGATGTAACTCCATATACTATCAAATGTAAACAATAAAAACAATGAGTCTAATTGCTCAATTAATTTACATAAATATTGAATATGTTTTTTTAATATTAAGGACAAAAAATTAAAGAACAATCTTTTTTCGCCAAAAAAAAAACTCATTTGTTTGCAAAAAAATATATTTTTTGTTTCAATAGCATGATTTTATTTTGTGATGTAACCCGTGTTATGGAAAATATACCTCGGGTTGATGAAAAATCTAACCTAAGGGTATGTAAAATGTAACTTGTTGAGGTCAATCCAAATATAACTCGCGCATAGGAAGATGTAACTCACACATAAAAAAGATGTAACTCAAGCACAAGAAGATGTAACTCTATATACTATCAAATGTAACTCCAAAAATTGTCTATAAACATAATCCACACGTGTGAAAATGTAATCTACACGTATGAAGATGCAATCTCATATTTTATCAAATGTAAATTGAAATAAACAAATTAAATGTCTGAAAAATACTAAAAACATATAAAAGAGATAAAAAAAATATTATAGAAAAAAGTGTATGAATATGAAAAAAAATATTATAAAAAAGTATATAATACAAAAAATTATTACAAAAATAAAAACAGTGTATAAATGTCAAATGTGATATACTTATTTTATTTAGATTAATGTTACAAAGAAATTGTATAATACAAAAAAATATTACAAAAAAAGTGTATAATACAAAAAAAAATATTACAGAAATAAAAATAGTGTATGGATGTGAAATGTAACACACTTATTTTATTCATATTAATATTTTTTTGTTATGAATGGATAAAGAATAAAAAATAAATTGAGTTCTAATTTAAGTTGAAGATATATAAATAAAAGTTGAATTGTAATTACATTTTTAGTATTTGATGGAGAGAGAAAAAGAATTGTAGAAAAGGAAAAAAGATTTAAAAAGGAAAGGAAAGAAAAGGAAATACATACTAGAAAGGAAAATAAAGAAGTACACAGTATTGGAGTAAGTGAGATCAGCACACCATGCTTATGGTATGTCGATCCCACGGTATAATTTGCATTAGAGTTTGGAAGGATAGGTAAGATTGAAAATTGTATAGTAGGTCTCAGTTTTAAAAGTAGTAGTCGAATTGAAGAAGTAGAATTAGATCGAATGAAACAAATCAGCTGTTTGTGTAATGTCGTGAAGACATAGTCACATAGAAACTAGAAAGCATGGAAGTAAAGGCAGCCCATATCAAGTTTCCAATTCCATGTTACCTTTCTAATTTTCTTATAAATTGTCGGCAGCCCACACTCCCTAATTTTTTCCACATGAAGTCCGTTGTAAGTGACGTAGTCATACACATAGTCAATTATAAAATTTAATCGTAACTGCCTAATTTTTTTTTTTGAAGTAGACTGCCTAAATATCTATTTATCTGCAATAAAACCAAGTATAAACAAAGTAGTATAAAGTAACAAATGTGAACCTATATTTGACATATAATAATAGTAATTGTAGAAAAATGATGATGGGCTATTTATTTGTGTTAACAACATGTCCACTAATAAAATGTTAATTGGGTATGGCCCGATTTATGAACTGTCATGGGCGAATCTAGGGGAGGGCCAATCTAAACCCCGATCTATCACAAATGTAAAAAATGACTTAATTCAAAATTATTTTTTGTACCGACCCAGTTAGGTCCAGTGTGTTGGATCCGCCCCAGTGAAACGCTACTAACGTTAATGAGTCAGTCGACCCAATAAGTAACTAATATATCTTGGACCAACTTCCGCTATAACGGGCCGACAATATTTGATGTGACTCAATATTTCAACACGAGTCTGTCACTCCTTTAGTCAAGTAGTAGACTCAGTCTGGCTGGCCGCCCACTAATCGAGCCTTGAATTTGATTTAATTATGTAAATTGTGTGTTAATTGTTAAAAGATTGCTTCATTTGGTGAGCAGTTTCTTTGCTATCATGTGACACTACTTGCATCGTTTTCATTTGGAAAATGTACGGAAAAGATACTTGTGGTTGGGCCCGTTTTCAGATAGGGTCATGTGTTTCATTTTTTTCAAAGTGGTTCATGTGCTTGAATTCCGTTATCACAAGTGGGTCACGCCGTTAAAAACGTCTGAGAAAAACGGTTAATACTAACTCCGATTTCAAAAGTGCTCGGAAAATTAAAAGAAAAATACTGGAAGGCGCGCCTCGTCAAGATGACCTTCAAACCACCTTGGCCTTTAGATTTTTCGGATCTAATTGAAATATTTTTAAATAATGATTTCGCTAAACACTTTTCCAGTACGTGAACTTTCCGGTGACAAGGATGGCTGGAAACAAAAAAAAGAAAGATGACCTAGCCGTCGTCTTGTTGAGGTTCACCTTCTGGTATTTTTCTTTTAATTTTTCGGACACTTTTAAAAACCGGAGTTACTATTAATCATCTTTTTCATGCATTTTTAACGGCGTGACCCTCTTGTGATAACGGAACTCAATCACATGAACCACTTTGATAAAAATGAAACACATGACCCTATGTGAAAACGGGTCCAACCACAAGTACATTTTCCGTACTTTTCCCTTTTCATTTTGTCAATCGTTAGATAGTTATATGAAAAATTGCACTAAATAAGACTAGACAAGTCCAGTGATTCCAAAATACAATTGTTATGTTTTTGTTTCCGCAATATTGTCATGTTTGAAAAATACTGTCATGATCGAAAAGTAATGTCATTAATGATAATAAATAATGTCATATTGAATGTCTAGTATGGTAACTATTTGTCATGTAAATATTGTTGTGTTAGGATGTTTTTACTTGGACTGTAATTTGCCCTAGACCAGACCAGACCAGTCTAGACCAGACCAGACCAGTTCAGACCAGACCAGACCAGACCAGACTTGGATAGTTATAAAAATACAAAGAAACCAGACCTTACCAGACCAGACCAGTTCAGACCAGACCAGATCAGACCAGACCAGCAAATTACAGTCCAAGTAAAAACATCCTTACTCCTATTTCGAAATTTTTTTGTAATGGCTACGATATTTGTGGTTTGACTTGGCACGTGAGTAATTCTAACAAAATTATTTTCAACGTAAAAGGGAATTTAATAGTTAGTCACAACTTCTTCCTTCTCACATATTAATATTGATAATATATTGTCTTACTTTCCTTTTCAAGTTGTCCCAAAATGAATAATTCTTTCCTTTTTTGGCAAGAAATATGTGATTCATATCATTTGACTTTATTCTACTCAAATCTTAACTACAACTTTTACTTTGTCAATCACTTTAATAATTGTGTCAAATTAAAACAAGACAACCAATATGAGACAAAAGTAGTATTTAATACTACGTACGTAGTAATTCACTTATCTCAAAACTAGTAACTCGTTTTGACTAATTGGCTTTATCAAGTAAAAAAAAACGATGGGATAAACTAATTTTCAAGTCTGGTCTAAAATCAAGAAAAGAATGTTACAACATCGGAGTCTCTCTCTAGCAGATAGCTCCCTAGCGACTTTTGCTTAGGGTTTTTCTTCCGCCGCTTTAAGCGTGCAACTTTAGTTTTCTCTGGGCGACGTTATGTTATGTTCATTGCTCGGTAGATGTCTTGTACCGTTTGGAGTTGGTAAGGCAAAATCATGGAGATTGGTTTCTCTCGCTCGCAACCAAACGTGGTCGAATTTGTGCGATCAACATTTAGCTTTGTTATTTGGTTTGTGCATAATTGAAATGTTTGAGTTCAGTGACTGGCTGATCAGGGGTTCTTGGTTTGAGGGTACGCCCCCTCCTAAATCGCCGCCTCAGAGTGGCCACGTGGTTAGGGTTTGGAAGATGACACTTCAAGGCCCGCCTGAGATTCTGAAAAAAGTCTTCTCGAAGAAGGAAAGATCAAGTTTCTCGTGATTCTGGGGAAGTTATTTACCTCTACTAGTTTTGACTTCTTTTAGTTTTTTGTGTTGGTCAGGATGTTATGTTGGTTGTGCTTTTGTTTTACTTTTGTCAGTCTCTGGAGTTCAGGAGTGTGGGTTGGGTGATGAAAAGTCTATTTTGATCTTCTTTGGCTCAGTTATGCACATTATAAGATAAGGTGATTTTCTCTGAGTCTGATTCGAGAGTTGGAGGTTGGGAGGAGACTTTTTGTCGTTTGTTACTTGTCCAAGTTCTGATTATAATTTAATATAAGCCATTTTCTTTATGCTAAAAAAAGTAAAAAAAAAAAACAATGCTCCAATAACTTGCTGTTTGCTTTAAAATTGCAAGCATATTCCCGAAGTAATCAATGGAGATTTTGAGATGCTAGCAGCCTAGCGGGTGTAGTAGGTGCATATATCGAGCCGAATCGGGTGAGAGGCCCAACACAACCAAATGGACCGGGCTCTTAGTTTAGGCTACTTGCTATGGTACGTGGGATGTAGGGCCAGGCCAATATCCAATCAATAAACAAATGCGTTGCTCGTGTCTACTTTCGATTTGCTCATCTATATAAACTGTCTTCTATGCAGAGGAAGCCAATACATATGATTTAGTTTACTGTTATATATCCTATGATTTCAGTTATGTTAGGTGACATTCTTGTTTTATTATCGATCAATAAGGACTAAAGCAGCCCCACACGGCCACACTATTCCTCCCTCCTGAGCACTTATATACTTTCTGCCTCAGCTTTTTCCTCCAAATTGATTCAAAGAGCCAAAATACAAGGGGAAAATAGTGTTTCTCATATTTTAGACTCCACCAAGAAAGATGAAGAGTTTAGAATTATTACCACTTCTTTTAATCATTTCAATTCAGCAAAGCTGCTTGTGGGCTTCAGGGAAAGCTGATGGGGATGGGTTCATAAGAACAAATGGAATCCATTTCAGTGAGAATGGGTACCCTTTCTATGCCAATGGATTCAATGCTTACTGGTTGATGTATGTGGGGTCTGACCTTTCCCAGAGGTACAAAGTTTCAGATGCCTATAAAACTGCATCTTCTCATGGCCTCACTGTTGCTAGAACTTGGGCTTTTAGTGATGGTGGTGCTTATAGGCCTCTTCAGTACTCTCCTGGTTCTTACAATGAAGATATGTTCAAGGTATTCAGAAAATTATTGATTTGATCTTGTTATATTATGGTAGTACACAGTAATTGTTTTGTAACGTAACTTTACACACATATCGCGTTTTATAACTAATTTTTTTTACCCGCGCACGTTGAAAACTTTTCAAAATGTATTTATGCAGGAAAGTTTCATAAAACCGAAGTTTCATAATGCACGCAGGCAAAGTATTTAATTAAAGAACATGATCTTTAGGTAAATAAATTTAATAGATTAATAATGAACAAATATATGAGTTGTACTTCGATTCCTCCGTCCCTAAAAAATGACTCATTTCAGTTTACAAAGTTTGACTGATGATAAAATTAATCAATTACGTGAATACATAGATTATTTTTAGCAAATACAATTTACAAATTTAGAAAGTGCATTAAAAAAATTATAAAGTCGCAAAAAAAAATTGATAAAAGTTAGATATATAAAGTAAAATATTAAAAATTATTTAAGTTGATCATAGAAGAGTAACCCGGTAGTTCTTTAATTTAGGGATAGAGATAGTATGATTAAATGAAAAATACCCTAACAAATGTTGCATTGTGAAACAGACGTGATTTGTAAGCAAGTAGATTTACATAATTGTCTAATAATGTATAAATGAATATGTTATAATGCACAAAATTCACACGGATTAGCAAATATTGCATTTTGGTCTCTCATTTACTCTTGCAGTATATTTATTGTATACGGAGTATTAAATTTGTTTCATAATGATTTGTTTATGACATTTTTATTCATTGAATGTTAAATTTGAAGGGGTTAGATTTTGTGATAGCGGAGGCAAGAAAGTATGGGATTAAATTGATATTAAGCTTAGCAAACAATTATGATAGCTTTGGAGGAAAGAAACAATACGTGGCATGGGCCAGACGTGAAGGGCAGTCCCTCTCATCAGATGATGATTTTTTCAGGAATCCAGTTGTTAAGGGCTACTACAAGAACCACATAAAGGTAAGATACAAATAAATGAAAATTATTCATCCAAAAGAAAACAAAAAAATATTTATAACTTTTCCAGCAGTGATAAATTTGTTCATTAACTTCATTTCACCATTTGTTATACCACGGAGTAAATTTGTTGAGGTAAACCTTGTGCTTGTTTGGTTTGGGATTTGGAAAGGGGTGGCATTTATTTTTAGACCCGTTTAGTAATACTCAAATTGACTGAATCGGATTATTATGTTGAAATTGATGAAGTTCTGACGGAAGAAGTGACTGAATTTGTTGAATGATAAAAAAAATTGAAATATATTTTATTAATTAATAAAATCAAGAAAAACTATATGAAAAATAAGTAAAATCGTCTAACTTCAGTCAATTCAACCAGAAAGTAATATCAACTTTACTTACTTTGATTATTTCACAACTAACGCATAATTTGAAATTACGTATTTAATGAAAAAAGATTACTGATAAGATTGATGAGGCTAAAAAACAAGATTTTAGTTATTCATTTGTTTAAACGGCTGAACATTTCGTGAGACAACATTTCAATCACATAGAGAGAAAAAAGCATGTGATTTTATCTGAAAAATCTCCATCCTGTGGGTCCTTGTTTAGTCTCGATTGGTATTGAGATTTTGATACTTTGCAATATGTATATATGCAGACTGTGCTTAACAGAGTCAACACGTTGACTGGAGTTGTGTATAAAAATGATGCGACTATCATGGCTTGGGAGTTGATGAATGAGCCTAGATGCACCTCTGATCCATCAGGAAATACCATTCAGGTCAGGTTTTTACCACCGAATGCTATCTTTGTCGCACTAACATTTCAATATGAAGAGACAGTGCGGTCATTAAAAAAAGTAAATTTATGTAGTTAGTATTGAATTAATAAAGTAAGAGTAAAGCAAGTAAGAATGATTTAGAATCACATAAATTTTATCAAATTTGATATATATATGAGACAGTCTTAATGGGACGGACGAAAAAGAAAGATGTCAGAATTTTAGGAGACATAGGAAGTAGTTAGACCTGTACAAAAACGGGTTCGGGCCGGGCTTTTTATAAATTTTCTGCCCATCATGTGTGGGCGGGCCCGGCCCACAAAAACGGGCCTAACCTCATGTCCATACCCGCCCATTAGAGCGGGCCGGGTAGTCCACCGGGCCGCCCGGCCCGGGAAAACTTTAATTTTTTAAAAATTATATAATTTTTTAAATACTTTATAAATAGTATTACAACATTTAAAAAATTGCTAATACGCTTATAATGCTTTTAAGCCTGTCACCACGTACACAAAAAAATATAATGAGAAACTATATCTTAAATTTAAAATTGAAGCACAAAGTATTATCTTTAAGTACTAAAATATACTACATACTACGTATATTATATTGGTTGGACTAGTTGTTAAAAACTAAAAACTTAAATTTAAACATAATTAACTATAAATATGTATAAAGATACTTGCACAAAAAATATAATGAGAAAATATAGCTAAAATTTAAAAATTCAAGCACAAAGTATCATCTTTAAGTACAAAAGTAGATATTATCTTGACTGGGCTAGTTGTTAAGAACTAAAAACTTAAGAAAATGAGTTGGTCTAGTGGTGTTGATCATATGTTGACTATGTTAAATTTAAATATAATTAATTATAAATATGTATAAAGATAAATTAATAAATATAAATATACATGTGTACATGTAAATAAATAAATAAATTAGTATATATATTAAAAAATGTATTTATACTAAATGTAGCGGGCCGGGCTTATCGGCCCGAACGGGCCTACACCCTAACACATGCCCGCCCATATGTTATTGCGGGCCGGGCCGGGCCCGGTGGGTAAATATATATGCCCAAGCCCGCCTATTTGTGCGGGCGGGCTGAGCAGGCCGGGCGGGCCGGCCCGGTTTTGTACAGGTCTAGAAGTAGTACAAATTCGTATTCCATGCTGTGGGAAAAATTATCTTTACAATACCTTCTTTGTCCTCAATTAGAGCTAATCAATCATCGGTAATAAACAAATTACTCCGTATTACAACTTAGATATTATGAAGCAAAAGTTTTGCAATAAGAAGAATTTGGTTTTAGAAATATATATATTAGTATGATTTCATTCTCCTTTGGTGATGCAATCTGGAAATTATTCTTCACCCTTTGTGGTTATAAGGATGTTTTTACTTGGACTGTAATTTGCTGGTCTGGTCTGGTCTGAACTGGTCTGGTCTGGTAAGGTCTGGTTTCTTTGTATTTTTATAACTATCCAAGTCTGGTCTGGTCTGGTCTGGTCTGAACTGGTCTGGTCTGGACTGGTCTGGACTGGTCTGGGACAAATTATAGTCCAAGTAAAAACATCCTTAAGTTATAACTTCCGTTTTTGCTACTCGCGAAGAAAAATGTTGTGAAGAGTATGAAAGAAAGTAAATATATGCATGCACCACTTCAACGATAAAGAAAAAGTGGTCTAAACAATTTCATTTTGATGTTGCTGGCAAATGATGTCAAACAAAATAAATATAAATGGAATGAAGAAATTTTAAGAAAAAGCAAGCGGGAAAAAATCACTTTTATACCTATGGAACCCAAAATGTGACAAACTAAATTTAAAAATTGAATTAGTTTTCACCTATAAGAAATGATTTCAAATTAAAGTCAAATTTATGTCCACTAAATTTATTTAAGTGATACTCCGTATATATTTGTAATCATTTCAAAAAGTAAATCTGATTGAGAATTGTGACAAACCAAAGACTCCTACTACTAACAATATGCCAGTTAATCACCATTTTTCTAACCATTTTATCATCTGAGTGTAACTTTTATTGTTGCATGAATGACAGGCCTGGATAAGGGAGATGGCTTGTTATGTGAAGTCCATAGACAAAAACCACATGCTAGAAGCTGGGCTGGAAGGGTTTTATGGCCAAACAACACCTCAGAGGACTCATCTCAATGCCTTCAACATAGGAACAGATTTCATTGCAAACAATCAAATTTCAGCTATTGATTTTGCCACCGCCCACTCCTATCCTGATCAATGGTACGGGCACACCCCTGCCTCAAACAGTCAAACATATTGTCTCCTATTTGCGAAAATATTAAAGGCTAAAGGCTCAAATAGACTCTTGAACTAAATTAAAAAGTGCAAATCACCTCTTATATAGGAGATTCTACCCGGCCGTCACTATTTGGAGCGGTTCCCGGTGGAATTTTTTAAGCATCTTCTTCATCAAGTTTAGTTTACTCATATCAAATTTCAGCTAAAACTTCAATCGGGAAGGCAGTCAAATGAATTTTTGAAGATAACAGCGCAGTACATTTCAGAAAATCATTTGACTGTCTTCCCGATAAGATTTATTATCTGAAATTTGGTATGGGTAAACTAGACTTAATGAAGAAGATGTTAAAAAAACATCAAAAAATTCCACAGGAAACAGCCCCAAATGGAGACGGCCGGACAGAGCCTCCTATATAAGGGGTGATTTTCACTTTTTAATTTAGTTCGAGGGCCTATTTGACCCTTTAGCCAATAATAAAATAAGGTGGTGGGCGTAGCTCGGTAGATAGAAGAGTTAAAAGGGACAAGTTTCAAATTCAATTATCCACAACTTCGATGAGAGGTCACTATATAAAATGCATATGGACTCTTCAAGTACTTGGACAAGAGTCCATACATCGCACTCCCTCGTCCCTTTTTAAAAGTGTCACTTTGTTTTACACACAGTTTAAAACTATTTGACATTATTTAACACTGTTTTGTTTAGGAACAACAAAAAAAAAAGTGATATATTTATTTAGGGACGAAAGGAGTGTATTTTTTTTATAACTTATCATCTTTTTTTATAAAAACAAATTATGTAAGAACATTTGAGACTCGCTTAAGAAAGGTACATTGACTTTCCCTAATACCTCCGTCTAAAATTGATTTGCAAAATTAATTTTTCTTGAGCAAACAATTTCATTATGTTCACTTAATTTGGATGTCAATTTTTAAATATGTTCTACTTTGGACTTTGCAACTTTGGAAATATTTTAATTTAGTTTTTTGAATATATAAATTTAAATTATTAAAAATTTAATTAATTATCAACGGGTAGGATTTCATTTTAACATTAGTTGACCCAAAAATGCTGACTTTGCAAACCAATTTGGGACATATGAAGTATTAGATTCTTCATTTGTCCCTACTTCATCTCAAGTACAAATGACTCATGAGTTAAGATAGTAAGTATTGTGTGACGTAGAGTTAAGCAAATTAGAAAAAATGTTGTGAAAAGTTCGAAAAAATTTTTGAGATGGGGGAGTACCTTAATGATTTGATGTTGGTTACCAGGCTTCCGAAGACAAATGATGAAAGCCAGCTAACATTCCTCACCAATTGGCTTAATGCCCACATCGAAGACTCTCAGAACATCCTCAAGAAGCCATTGCTCATCGCCGAGTTCGGGAAATCTTGGAAGGACCCCGGCTTCACCCCCTACCAGAGGGATGCCCTCTTCAGGGCTGTCTACTACTCCATATACTCCTCCGCCGAGCGCGGCGGTGCTGCCGCCGGAAGTCTGTTCTGGCAACTTTTGGCTGACGGGATGGAAAATTTCCGCGATGGGTATGAGATTGTATTGAGCCAGAGCACTTCCACTACAAATCTGATATCTCAGCAGGGCCACAAGCTTTCCCAGATTCATAGGATTTTCGCCAGAATGGCGAGTCTTGATAAGTTGAAGAGAGCCAACAGGGCAAAGCGAATTGGGAATTGAGAAAAAACAGAAAGAAGAAATAAATTATACGTGTATCAAAATGTAATACGGACTACCGAGTGTTTCAAACAAAAAAATCCACTTTTGATCTCATTATTATGTCACTTTCACATTTTTTCCTTAGACTTTTGATTTAATCATATTTAGTCCGTGACATTTTCCCTTTCACCACCCGTCGTTTTTCCGACCACAACTCCGGCACATTGTAACCAGAAATGCATTTACAGATATATTTTAGGGGCATTTTAGTACATGTATGTTGTTAAAACGGCTACCTTATAAATTAACTTGACTTAATGTGTAGTCAATACGTCAGTCTCATTAATATGTGGTTGAGAGGGAGAAGAGTTCGGTTGTCAAGGGAGACCGACATATTAACTACGCATTAAGTCAAGTTAATTTATAAGGTACCCCCTTTAATAACATATATTTACTAAAATGCCCTAAATATTTCTCCGTAAATGGCTTTCCAGTTAAAATGTGTTGGAGTTGCGGTTGGAAGGACGAAGAATGGTGAAGGGAAAAAGGTCACGGACTAAATGTGGTTAAATCGAAACTCAAGGGATAAATGTGGAAGTGGCATAATAGTCATGAGACCAAAAGTGGAATTTTTCGTGTTTTAAATGTTGAAATGTTATTACACTTTTTATTTATCATCACTTATTACACATAGGTACTAATCGAGCGAGTCGAGCTCGACTTTGGCTTAAATAGAATTAGACTTGATAAATAAAAAACAAGATTGAGTTCGAGTTCGAGACGAGTTTCAATCTAGTCAAAAAGAATTATGGCTTGGTTCGAGTTGAGTCTGTGCTTGAATTGTATTCGAGTTTTATATATTCTAAAATTGATATATTTCTAAACAAAAAGTTTAATTTGTTATACATTTAAACACGCATGTGCAAGCATCAATAATATTTTAAACATAAAAATATTGCTTTAAAATTTTCCTTCTGGTTATCTCTTAGATATTAGAACTCCTGTTGACGTCTATGATTTATCAAAATGAAAGATAAACTAAGTTCAATTAGTCCTATTTAATTCTGCTTGAGCATTACCTAAGAATGCCTATAATCCGCATAACAGGGGCGGAGCCAAGCCACTGGGCCGTACTGGACTTGTACAAAAAATATTTTTGAAAAATATTTTAAACGAAATTTGTTACCTTAAAAATTAAGGGTAATTCTAAATAGAGCCACTTATTTACTATCCACAGCCTCCGTTTAAAATTAAATTAAACATAAATACATCAAATTCTTGTTTTAGCATTTTCATTTTGTTCGAGAAATTGCAAATGCTTTGAATTTCACAAATCTTCACCATGTTCTTTGAGCTACAAGGCCGGTCCTAGTATAGGGACAACTTGGGCTGCTACCCAGGGCCCACCAGGAAGAGGGGCTCATCCGGTCAAGAGCACCTAACTAGACTATTTATGTATACTCTTATACTTCGTAAAAGATAACCATCAATCCTCATATCCGTAGACTGAGCCATGGCGGCAGAGCTACACGCGGAACACAGCTGATGACTTTCTATCTTCCTCACCGAAGCCGAGAACTGAAAATTGATAGTATTATTAACAAGTTTGATTCTAAGAATACCTAAAGAAATTGTAACAAGTTTTATTTTTGACAATGAAACTTTTGTAATACATTCTTACCACATACGATAGTATATAATTAGGAGCCTGGTTTTGTCTTTTGTTCAGAACCTATAAATTGTTATTAGGACATCAAACTCAAACACAAGGTTCTGAAAAGATAACATATGAAAGACAACATAAATATAAATTAAAACTTTGACCTGGCTTCATTTTTTACTGTGTTTACGAATCGTACCTGCGAATTCATGAACGATTCTCATAATAGTGATTTTTTTACTCCAGGGGATCTGGGGGATGGGTGCTTGGTGGCTTGGAGTAATCAGGGCTGAAACTCACTCCAATGAGTTTCGAACCCTTATGTGTCTAGCGGCTTTCGAACTCGAGACCTCTCACTAGGCAGATAAACTCACAATCAGCTGGACTGAAATGTTTAGTTTCTCATAGTATATTAACTGGTATATATATTAGCGTTTATTCCATTGGAGATTAAATTATACGGAGTACTACAAGATTTGGGGAGAGAGCACACAAAAGCATCGAATCCTTATATAGTACGTAATACTATAATCTGAATGTTTAAAGGAATCTAACATGGAGCATCAAACAATTTTTACTGGCCATTTAAGTTGAGGAGCCACTGAAAGTTGGGGTTGGATCACCCGTTGATCGGCATTCGAACATTTCTTGCAATTAGAAAGGCTGGTCGAGGAGTCGTCTTGCACTCTTGCTATCTTGACTTTGTAGGTGGATTATGGCGTACTTTAGAATGGGAAAGAGATAATTCCCTAAAAAGGAGTAAAAACGTTTTGAAATTCCTAAATAGACTATCGTGTTTTTTATCTTCTGAATAAGTGTAAATTTCTGTCAAGTTTGGCAATACTAGGCTTTAAACGTGACATTTTTCCAAACATGGCAGATTACTCATATTCAAGGAATAAAAAAACATGTTAGTCATATTTTGGAATTTCAAAACGTTTTTACTCCTATTTAGGGTAATTTCTGAATGGGAAATGGAGAAAGTAGATGTGTTTCTTAAGGGAAATTGCCCTAAATAGTAGTAACGAGGTTTGGAATTTCAAAATAGGACTAATACGTTTTTCTCCCCGAAATAGAAGTTGTTATTGTCATGTATGAAAAATATCTGCCATGATTGAAAAGTACTGCCATTAATTACAATAAATATTGTCAAGTAAAATGCAGTGTACTGCAACTATTTGACAGTCACGCCTACAATATGACAGTAAATATTGTCATGTTAGTCATATTTTGGGAATAAAAACATAGTAGTCCTATTTTGGAATTTCAAACTCCAATTACTCCTATTTTGGAAATCTCCCTTTCTTCCATGATATTATCTAGAAGTGTTGCAGTTAATGTCGGACAATGGGAACAGGTTACCCTAATCAGGGTCCTGACAGATATATTTATAAAAAAATAGCAGCCAAAATACATAAGGATTCAAAATTTATATTACCTATTGCATCCCCTCAAACTGTGCGAGAGATACAACGCGCATGTTATCTTTTAAAAAATGAAATTGCTGACTAGAAAGACTCTTTGTAAAAATATCAGCTAACTAAAGATGAGTAGTAATATATTTAACTAGTAAATCACCATGAGCAACTCTCTCATGAACAAAATGATAATCAATCTTGATGTGCTTGCTCCTAGCATGCTGGACAGAGTTGAAAGTCAAATAAGATGCTGAAATATTATCACGCAGCAGTTGTACTGTCAGTCGAACAGGGAACCCAAGATCGAACAAAATAGAGCGGATATGTATCGTGTCCTGAACAGTGTAAGCAATGACACGATATTCTGCCTCTGTAGAAGACTTGGAGAAAGTAGGCTACTTTTTGGACTTTCAAGAGACAAGATTAGGACCCAAGAAAACAGCAAACCCAGTGGTAGAACGAGAACTATCAAGACATTCAGCCCAATCATCATCAGAATATGCCAAAATTCGTAATGGTTGAGTAGAGAATTGGAACCATAATCCATGATAAAAAAATATCCTGTAAATATATGAAAATGCGCTTAACTTCAAGCATATGAGTGTTACGAGGAGCATGCATAAACTGAGGCACTAAATGAACTGCATAAGTAATATCAGGTCTTGTCAAAGTTAAATAATGTAATGCACTTACCATACTGCGATACTTAGTCGCATCTGCTACGAGTTCACCATTTGTGAGGGAGAGAGAAGTACGGGTGGTCAGCGGAGTACGCACATATTTTAGAGTGTGTTAAGTGAAAACGAAGAAGTAAATCAGATGCATATTTTTGCTGAGAGAGAGAGAGATGTACGAACAGCCTGAACTCCCAAGAAAAAATTAAGATCCCATAAATCTTTCATGGCAAACTGAGAAGCAATGAGATGAATAAAAGAGTTGACCAGAGAGGAGGAATTATCAGTGAGTATAATATCATCCACATACAATAATAAATAGAGAACGGAGGCCCTTGAAGATAAATGAATAGAGAGTTATCAGATTCACTACACAAAAAATTATGAGAGATGAGAAAACTACTGAATCTATGAAACCTTGCCGGTGGGGCCTGCTTAAGACCACAAATAGCCTTATGTAAGCGATACATATGAGTAGGGAACATAAATAGTTATGTTCTAGATCTTCATCGTCGTCTTCGAAGAGCTCCGTCGCTGACATCAGTGAAGAAGAGTTGCATCGTCTTCTTCATAGCTACTGAAGGTGGACGATTTCCTCGACGAATTTCCTGCCATCATCACTGCCATAGCCACTCTCCAATGCGCAAGAGGTTGAAGTTCGACGAGGACGGAACCTCAAACGTGGGCAAAATTGGATTTTAGGGATTTAGGGGCATTTGGGGAATTTCATATCATTTTAGACATTTTTTTGTCTTAAACGTAAATCGGTCCTTTCTTTGTCTAATCAAAGGCTATAAGTCTTAGTTTTCTCATTCTTTCTAGGGATAAAGACATAAGTGGGACTAAAAGATGCTCGTGGAACTTAAATAGGACTCAATGTTTATTAACTCCCGTCTAGGACTATTTTTTTCCCGAGGGACAAAAATACCCTCACATCTCACGCACCAGCCACATATCACGCAACAAAGCCATCCTCACGAATTCACAATTCACAATTCCCTGCCGTCCTCCATCGTATCCATCGGGATTCACAATTCCCTTGCCGAAGCCGTCCTCAATTCCGTTGACCTTCACCTGGACCCTCGAATGCTTTGTGTTAACTGCCGGTCTGCCGCTAGTAATCGCCGGAGTATATGCCTCTGGTCGTTGCCGGATCGTCCTCTTCTTTCTCTTATTTTTTGCTGCTGCTTCTTTTCAAGTTTTGTTAAACAACAATGGGGTTGAAAGTAAATCGGTCCTTTCTTTGTCTAATCAAAGGCTACAAGTCTTAGTTTTCTCATTCTTTCTTAAATGAAGGTGTCATCCTAAAGAGCAAAGTTAATAAAAGTAAGCACTTAATAAAATAAAGTGAGAAAAATTCAGAATACATACATTATCTCGCATTTTCGAAAATTGTATCAAAATAAGCGCTTCACTTTCCCTTTTAAAATCATCAAACTATAATAAAAATATAAAATAAATGAAACACACAAATTAGAAGGATTTCATCCATCAATTTACTTAATTAAACTCTAATACAAAATTATGATTTATTTTAAAAAATTCAAAAAATGATATATTAAGTGACTAGTTCGCAGTTATCCATCATCTATCAGTTCGTCACTCGTAACTCTGAAATACACTATATTGATGACCCGTATCCAGTTAGTCGCGCATAGTAATTAGTCATATTTTTGTCCAAAACACAACTAATTATATTTTTTACCAGAGAAACTATGTTAGTTATATACATGTCATTTTTTCAAATTAAAATTGTGTTCGTCAACCATTTAAAAGTAGCAGAACACATTTGGTCAAGCTCGCTTGACCAGAACCACTGTCCGGCCGAGCACGTTTGAGGGTCTTCCTGGTAGAATTTTTTGATGCAATGTTTTGAGCATGTTGTTCACAAAATTTCAATCTAAAATTCAATTGGGAAGTTGGTTAAATAAATTATTGAAACATTTTATGTTTTACACACATATATATATATATATGTGAATACACACACATATACATAAAGCGTAGTAATCAATTAATCTATCGAGACTCTTTGTTTGGTAACCTTTGATTTAAGTGTGGATTTGAGGATTTGATTTGCACTACAAATAATCTATCGAGACTCTTTGTTTGGTAACCTTTGATTTAAGTTTATGAGTTTTATCAATCAACTTTTTATTAAATAAGTGATTTTTTTCCTGAAATGTGTAATAATATTTTTTTGAATAAAGGGTCAGTCTGATCCTCAAAGTTGCATAAAATGGGTCAAATAAGTCTTTATATAGGAGGTTCTATCCGGCCGTCGCCATTTGGGGCGGTTCCCGGTGGGATTTGTTGATGAAATTTTTTGAGCATATTATTAATTAAGTCTAATTCACTCATACCAAATTTCAGATTAAAATTCAATCGGAAAAACATTCAAATGAATTCTTGAAGATAACTGTGCACTTAAAAGCGCAGTTATCTTCAAGAATTCATTTGAATGCCTTCCCGGTTGAATTTTTAGCTAAAATGTGGTATAAGTAAACTAGACTTAGTGAATAAGATGCTAAAAAAACTTTTATCTAAAAATTCTACCGGGAACCGCCTCAAATGGCACGTTCGGACAGAATCTTCTATATAAGGACTTATTTGACCCCTTTTATGCAACTTCGAGGACCAAACTGACCCTTTACTCATTTTTTTTGGCAAATCTTTTAACCTATTATAGTATGTGTTCTATTAAGGCCAACATCCTTGAATTGGGATAAAATTTGAACTTGAGACCTCCACTTTGGAAGTGTTACGTGATGCCATCAGACCACAACATACATAGCATGTGTAATAATTTGAATAAGTAATATTGAAGTTACTTTTCTAATAACTAAACATCGTGAAGAACACTACTTTAGCGATTTTCATGTATTTTTTCTTTATTATATTAATAAAATACATTTTAGATATAATTTTTTATTATTCAGCAAATTCAACATCACATATCAGAATTTTACTTATTTCATCAAATTAAACTAATTCTAGTGTTATCAAAAGGGACGTTTATTGTCGTCTCCCTAGCCCTTTAGGGTTTGTATTGCCGTCGTTTTTGTGCAGATATTTTGGTTTCTTCTCTTCGATGCTTTTGTCTACAATTGGAGGTTTTGAATTCTAGAATCTTGTGAGATTGATTCGGCTCAGGTTAGATTTGTTTTTGTTGGGAGGAAGTTGGTGGAAGTCGTGCTTTTGGCTTTTATTTGCCGTTCGGCAAGTTGCGGGAGACTTTGGTGACGGGAGATTTCCAAGAACAGGTCAACGGCTTCTGCGGGCGTAGGCAGCGGGCATATGGAGAAGGCGGCTTCAATTGGGATTTTGGTGGAGACATGTCAAGGGTTGATAAATGAGGAAGAGGAGGGGATTGTTATTGACCTTGGTGGAGATGAAAAGGGCAAGGAGCGAACCAGAAACTTTGAATGGCTGGTCGAGGCGGAAGGCAGTCCAACGATCCTGGATTCGCCCCCCTCCCGAACCGCCACCGGGGCCTCCTCTGCAAGATTTTTCTTTCAAGGTGGAAGATCTTGGATTGGAAGAATTGAGGGCGGGCAGTGGTGATCTCTTTTGGGAAAAAGAAGACGAAGAGATGTTGACTCATCCCCCTCCTGAACTGCCTCCATGGAGGAATTGTGCGTCTAGGGTTTGGAAGTCTATTTCTATTTTTGTTTTAGTTTGTTTGTGTTTTTACTTCGATATTCATGTTGTTTTGGTTGTTAGGTACGTTTTTTTTGTCAAACTCTTACATTAGGTGGGGGTGATGAGGGTATTGCTCTGGCCACGTTAGGCTCATTTAGCCCCACTACAGGATCAGTGAATCATATTGCTCTGTCTAGGGTATTTCTCTTGTGTCCCTTGCTGAATGTTTTATTATCAATATAAGTCTCCTTGTTACAAAAAAAAGGGACGTTTATTACATGTGTAACATTGGGGCGCGTAAAATATGAATTTTTTCCATGATATTACTTAAGTATGTTTTATAGACAAAAAAATACTAAAATTCATACGGAGTATGAGTAAATTGTCATAGTCATTATAGTGTAGAACCAACATAATCATGACAATGAATGTAACTATTATAATCACTAAAGTACAAAATAAATACATTTTTATCATTTGCTTCATCTTAATCATATAGATTGTTTTTTTTATCTTTTTTTGTTACTCCAGGGAGTCTGGGGGCTGGGGGACCTGGAGCAATCAGGACTGAAACTCATTCCATTGAGTTTCAAACCTTTATGTGCCTAACGGGTTTCGAACTCGAGACCTCTCGCTAGGCACGGTAACCTCACACCCAGCTAGACTGGAATGCTTGGTTAATCATATATATCGTTATTTTATAAAATATCAAATAAATAATTTAGTTGGATCTAATTTATTTGGAAACCTATAAAAGTAAAAAAGTGGGACACCTACTGAGAATGGGGAAAATAAAGCCTATGAATAACCTCAAATAGAGTGGACAAAATCGCCTTCTTGTTGGAGTAGGCATCTGAAATTAGAATAAATAATGAAGAGTCTAAAAGTCACACGACTTTAACTAAGGGATGGAATCTTCGATCCTCTCACTTCATTGGAGAATTTACTGTGTCTCAGTAGCATTTCTAATGTAAAAGTATGGACATGAAATAAGTAAAAGTAAAAAACCCCTAGTATAATTTATTTACTTTAATTTTACTTATTTCAGAATTTTATGGTATCTCTATGAGTGTGCCTATATCTTTGATGTGATGAATATTCCTGTGATGTCGGCTGTGATGTCGGCCTAACAGGAATCGCCGTTCAGTTGCCTCCATTTGAGGTGTTTTCCGGTAGAATTTTATGATGAAAGTTTGTGAGATGTTCTTCATGATGTGTATCTTACGTCTACTAAAATACTCCCTCCGTCCCAAAAACAACTTCCCACTTTCCTTAAATAGATGTCCCAAAATTAACTTCACACTTCAATACTTTCCTTATTTGGCAAATTATCTACATCAAAAAAGTGATAAACAGTGCCAAACAGTGTTTAAACAGTGCAAAATAGTGTTTAAACAGTGCAAAACAGTGCACTCTACAGTAAAGTCAAATTTATTTTCTAAAAGTGTGTGAAAGTCAAACCGGGAGATTGTTTTCGGGACGGAGGGAGTACATATTAGAATTCATCCAAGAGGTCAGTTAAATAAATTGTTTAAAAACATCATTTTTATATACATATATAAAAAGGCGCAATGTTTTAACCAATTATCAACAACCAGGGGCAGATCCAAAAGTTCGAGTAGGACTAGAATAAAGAGTAATTATACCAGACTTGAATATTAGCGGGGTGAACTGAAAATGAAAATTAAAAAAAAAAATACACTAAGAAATTGAAGGAGGAGGAGGGGGAGGAGGAAGAAGAAGAAGAGGAAGAGGAGGAAGAGGAAGAGGAAGAGGAGGAGGAGGAGGAGGAGGAGGAGGAAGAGGAAGAAGAAGAAGAGTAATAGAATTATACTAGGACTACTCTTGTATTTTACATTAAACTCTACTAGTATAAATATATCTGTCAGGGCTCCTTAGAGAGCATCCTGTTCCATTATTCTCACATTGTATCAAGAGCACAGTTTATACCCTAAATTTTTTTCAGCTCTTTCTCTCTACATCTCGGCGCCGCCTGGCTTTCTACGCCGCCGCCGGTGAGCTCCGATTTTATCCAAACTCTCGGCCAATATGTCTTCTTCAGCGTCGACATCTTCCGCAGCCACCAGCTCGACGACGACAACCCCTCTCATCCCGTCGTCAACCACAGTCAGCAGCTTGGCATCCACCGACTCTCCTCTTTCCTTTGGAACGCTGCCGGCAATCACCTCTGTTTCTTCCGGTGTGACTTTTTCTTCCAATTTTGCGTCACCAAGCCGGACAACGATGCCATCTTCTTTGTTTCCGAATATGCCTCCTGTGTTTACTTGGTCTGCCCCTACTCCGGTTCAGCCGATTACGTTTGATCCACCACCATTCTCAGCACCTACGTTCGGGGGTCCTACCTTTGTTGGGTCACCTGGCGTCTCCTCAACCGTGCCTTCTACTCGTCCGACAAGCGTCCCCACCGGTTCTCCCCTGGCTGAACTCACCCAAACTATTTCTCACGTGGCGACCAATGTCACAAATAGTGTGACTACTAAGCTTTTGGCAGTAGAGGATTATACTACCAGGCGCACTCAGTTTGAGTCCTTTTTGGTCTCCCAGTGTAACACCGTCCCCAAATATATTTACTTTTATGTAAATAATGTATTGAACCTTATTAAATGATTAATGAATTTACGAAGTTGTAAATTTTTATTATTTCTTTCGCGTGAATAGTAAATTGCACGTGGGACCCACACCGGGAGCGAGGGCCGCCCGACTGTCCCGAGACCATATATCTTATTCATCTTGGTCTAGATAATAAATATATAGTGGTGTATATTTCATTTGGGCCATGGAAAGGCCCGGAGTTGACCGATTGGTCAAAAGAAGCCCAAATTACCGGTACTGGTAATTTATCAGATAACAGCCCGAACTGAATTTCGGAGGCTTATAAATTAAAGTTGGGGGATGTATATTCATTATACATGTAATAATGAGTAAGAGCACATAATATATTTTATTTGACCCGATAAAATAAAATATATTTAAAACAGTCCGAAAAATACAACTTTCGGGACCGATTGTACACATCGGGACACAAAGGGATGACCTCCCACATGAGTGGGGGCCATCCCACGTTTTATTCAGCTCAAATGTGACCCTTGGGGGCTACAAAGACAAGGGAAGGTGGGAGGAGGGTCAACCATGAGGTAGGATGGGACCCTTTCCCCACATAATTGGTGAGATGAGCCAAAAAGGCCATCCTATCACCCCCTCACCCCATTAGCTCGACCAGGCCACCCAAGGGAGAGAAGAAGAGCTTCCAAACTCACCTCCATTGCTGCAAATTCGAGCTCAAGCTCTAGTGGTCCAAGGAGGAGGATTTAAGAAGGCAAAAGTTAGGAAAAGTGTGAATAATTAAGGTAATGACCTTATTATAACTTCTCCTTTATTTTTCTTCCACCATATGAAGTATATGTCATATGAAGGACCTTTAGTATGGTTCCATATGTTATAAGTATGGATTCATGGGTTGGAAGGTGGTTCTACGTCCAAAAACGGACTTAGAAGCCAAAATGACCGGTTCACCGGAAAATAACCTTTTAGAGGTTATTTGTATTAATATGAGTTTTATGATTATAAAACCTTGTTAGGCACTTGTAAAGGGTATTTCAAGTGATTTCACAAAGTTGGAAAAGTCGCCGGAATTGTCGCCGGAGTTGACCAAAAGTCACCGGAGTTTCACCGGAGTTCAACCAAGAAGGGTAGAACTTCTTAACGCTAGTTCAAGGTGAGTGGACGGCTTAATATCTTATAACTTTTGGGTTAATTACGAGATTACCTAAATAAATGTTATATGTGTCCATAATGATGTTTAAAAGATATTTAAACATGTGATTAGCCAACATTATTAAGTTGTATGAAAAGAATTAATTGTTTATGCAGGAAATATGATATGAGGAATTGTATAAAATGCATATTAGCTTGAAGTGTAAAAGAAGCACAAATGAGTATTATTAACTTAATTATATGATGATTAAGTTGATAGGTACAAGGCTTGAATTGGCGGTCAACGACAACGTTGACCGATGGATAATGGATTAGTTAATATCGGTTGATATTAGTTAATTATACATTTATATAATTGCATGGCTTTGCATGGATTGTGATACATAAGCCTTATGTATTGAATTAGTTATGAATGACTAAATATGATATAGACCCTATCTAGTGTGATATGTGGTAAGTCATAGGTCGGGTGGAGTACCCAAGGATCGGGCGGTTATCCTCAAAACTCGGTTATATAGGGTGGAGTACCCAAGGATCGGGCGGTATCCTCAAAACTCGGTTATATAGGGTGGAGTACCCAAGGATCGGGCGGTTATCCTCAAAACTCGGTATTATAGGGTGGAGTACCCAAGGATCGGGCGGTTATCCTCAAAACTCAATTATAGGGTGGAGTACCCAAGGATCGGGCGTGTATCCTCAAAACTCATAGATTACATTTAATGATCTAGGACCGGGCGGTGTCCTTATGATGATTTATTTGAACAAGGAGGAGTTCTATACACTCATAGGTATATGGGTGGGTTGGGATTTAAGTCAAGGATATTGGCTACTATTATTTTCCCAAATAAACAATGACCTACGGGTCGGGTATTTCCAAGTGTATGTATACTAATATGTATTTCAAACTTGGGGGAAAGACTATACGTATATGTATCATCCTATGTTTGGGTCTTATACTTGAAACGCTAGTTATTCTATATTTAGCCTGCTACTCGCTCGGTACTTGTACTGACCCCTTCGGGGGGCCCCACCATTTTCAGGTTGCAGCTAGGGCTTGCTACCTGCACCTTTCTACGGGTGACATCAAGTCAAGGAAGACGTGGTTCGTGCTTCCTCATTTCCTTTCAAATGACTAAACATTGCTCATGGATATTTTTATTTGCTATAAACTACTTTTGGGGCTTGCATGCCCATGTTGTTGGCCGGTTGTGGCTTATGACTTACCGTTGAATATTTCCGCTATTCATTGGTTTAAGTGTGATGTTGTTATGTATGTTTACTACTGAGTATGGATGGTTTATATTCTCGAACGCCTTGTGTAATTAAGTGAGGTTGACTCGCGGGTGACGTCACTTGATTATACGGCGGTTGTACACGCGCTTGGATTTCGGTCTGGGGCGTGACAATTAAGTGGTATCAGAGCCATCTCAGTTCTAAACTTTATAATCAACCTCTCACATGAGATTTTACAAAAGAGTTTTTACCGAAAAACCATGGGCATTGTATTTTGACGTTTATGGGACTATTGGAGCTTAAGTTGCAAGGCCTCTAATTGTTAAGACGGTACCCTTAACAATTGGTATGGTGGTGACTTGGGCCAATACGTGTCTGTAGCGTTCTTCCGTCAATTGACATTCACATTTATAGGAGTCTAATGACTCATCCATATTTCTTTCAGAAATGGAGGGCAGGCGAATGCGGACCAGGAACAATCCGAGGGGGCAGGCGCCGGTGACATCCCAAAGGGGAAGCCGGGCTGCATCTCGGGGTTCAAGAGGAGGCCGTGGAGGCCGTGGAAGCCGTGGAGGTCATCAAGCTCAAACTGTGAGTGATGGCCATGTAAGCTCGGTGTATGAAACCAACACCGAGGACTATGACTCAACCTACGTTCCGGAAACGGAGCATGAGGAGACCCCGTATGATGGGGGTGACACATACACCGATGATGACGACGAAGAGAGTGATGCCAAGTTCGCTCAAATGGGCGAGTTGCTTGAGTGGTATCAAAAAGAAAAGCTGAGGAGAGACCTTAGGCGCCAAGCAAGGCGTGGCTCTCGTGGTGGTTCGGGTCAAGGGAGTCGGGGAGCTTCCGTGGCCACCCCAGCGGCGCCACAAGGTGGGCATGAAGGAGGTTTTGTGGTAAGAATCTCCAAATACCTCAAGGAGGCTAGGGCCTTGGGGTGTAGGTCCTTCGACGGCACCGGCGACATTACCGTTGCTGCCGATTGGATCAGGAAGGTGAAGGATGCATCGAGAGACATGCAGATTACTCCGGACGTGAAGCTAACTGTCGCTTCACGGCTACTTGGGGGGATGGCTTCTACATGGTGGGAAGGTGTAGAAGGGAAATACCGTGGGGACATCTCATGGGAAAATTTTGAGCAAGAATTTTATGCTCAGTACTACTCCGATTTCGAGGTTAATGTGAAAAGGAGGGAGTATACCAACCTCAAGCAGAAAGAGGGTTGCACGGTTAAGCAACTGGAGCAAGAGTTCAGGACCTTGGCTAGGTTCTTACCGGAGCATGCGATCAATGAGGACCGCATGACTGAGCACTTCTGGGATGCCTTACTCTTGGACATCCGAGACCGTGCCACGTATTCCCGCCTCATGACCTTTAGTGAGGTGGTAGAGCAGGGCATGCTTGGAGAGGCCCAGTGGAATGAGAGGAAGGCAAGGGACGCCGAAGAGGCGAAGAAGAGGAAGTGGAATAATTCGGGGCCACCCGATCATTCTCGAAGGAACAACCACGGGGGTGGTGGTGGTGGCGGTGGTTCATTCAAGGCGCCGGCTCCACCGGCAAAGAAGAACAGGGATGCGAGGTGGCACGGACCTAGGCCACAGAACTCGGGGCCACCTAGGTGTCCAAATTGCTCAAAACAACACTTTGGGAAGTGCAATGAACCACCGAGGTGTTTTAAGTGCGGGAATGCGGGCCATATGAAGGCCAATTGCCCTCAATTGATGCAAGAGAGTGCCTCGGGAGCCGGGGGAGGGACCATGACGGGAAGAAACCGTGCGGGACCGTCAAACGGCGGTACGGGAAGAGGCGGTGCATCCACAAGCCATGCCGCATCTGTCAACCAAGGTGGGACCCAAGCACGAGTCTACGCGATGACCGAGGCGGATGCACGGGCAAACCCGGACTCCGTCGCAGGTAATACACTTATTTTGGGCATTTCTAGGCTTACGTTGATCATATACGTCGTTGGGATTGAGTGCGGGCCATCCCGGGGTCAAACCGGGCAAGTTAGGCCAAAACAGATGGAACACGGCCACTGCCGGCCAGGCACGCCCGCAGGCACGCCGTGCGTGGCACCGTGCCTGGGAGGCAGTGGCGCCCCAAAGGAAAATCGGCCAGGCACGGCCGCAGGCACGCCGTGCGTGGCACCGTGCCTGGAAGGCAGTGTCGCCTCGAAGAAATTTGGCCAGGCACGGCCGCAGGCACGCCGTGCCTGGCACCGTGCCTGGGAGGCAGTGGGGCGCAGGAAGAATTCGTTGCACGCACGGCCGTGCGTGCCACCCAGGCACGCCGTGCGTGGACCCCCAACCCCCGAAAATTCATTTTTTCGTCCCGTTCTTCTACGTTTGGACCCCCGTTTGATTCCAAACCTTAGTATTAACTTAATAACCTCTTAAAGATGGGTAAAAACATTAGAAAATGTATCTTACATGGTGTATAAATGTAGGAACATTAAAGATCAATGGTAGGTGTGCGAGGATCCTCATCGATACCGGGGCACAACGCTCATTTGTGAGTGAGGCGTTCGCCGAGGGCCTTGACGTGCCATTGACACCTATGACGCAAACGTTGCTAGTCTCCACACCGTTAGGAGACGACGTGGAGAGAAATCATTACTATCCATCATGTGAGGTAGAGGTGACGGGTCAACCCTTGACTTGTGATTTCGTACCTCTAAGCATGTTGGAGTTCGATGCAATCCTAGGAATGGATTGGCTTGAGAAGCACCATGCTCGAGTAGATTGCTACACCAAGGTGTTGGAGCTCGAGGATAATCAAGGAAACACGCTATGTTTCGAAGGAGATCGGGGGAAATCAATTGCCTGTCTCATATCCGTGATGAGGGCACGGAAGATGATGAGGAAGGGATGCCACGCGTACCTTGCCTACGTGGTGGACGATACCAAGAAGGAAGTCGACATCAAAGATGTACGGGTCGTGTGCAAGTACCCGGATGTCTTTCCCAAAGACCTACCGGGGCTTCCACCCGATAGAGAGATTGAATTTGTAATTGAAGTGGAGCCGGGAACCAAACCCATTTCGATTCCTCCTTATCGAATGGCACCGGCCGAACTTCAAGAGTTGAAGGTCCAACTACAAGAATTATTGGACAACGGATTCATCAGACCCAGTCATTCACCGTGGGGGGCACCCGTACTCTTCGTGAAGAAGAAGGATGGTACACTAAGAATGTGTATTGACTACCGACAATTGAACAAGGTCACAATCAAGAACAGGTATCCCTTACCGAGGATTGATGACTTGTTTGACCAACTTCGGGGGGCAATAGTGTTCTCGAAGATTGATTTGAGGTCGGGGTATCATCAGTTGAAGATCAAGGAGAGCGACATACCTAAGAGTGCATTCCGCACTAGGTATGGTCATTACGAGTTCCTTGTAATGTCATTTGGTTTAACCAACGCACCGGCGGCATTCATGGACTTGATGAACCGGGTGTTTAGTGAATACTTAGATCAATTTGTGATAGTATTCATTGATGATATCTTGATATACTCCAAGAGTGAGGAGGAGCACGAGCATCATTTGGGGCTTATACTTGATCGGCTAAGGGAAAAGCAACTCTTTGCCAAGTTCTCTAAATGCGAATTTTGGCTCAAGGAGATTGGTTTTCTCGGTCACGTCATATCCGGTTCGGGCGTAGCTGTGGATAACGCCAAGATAAAAGCTATCATGGATTGGGAGAGACCCAAGAATGTGAAAGAGATACGTAGTTTCCTTGGCTTAGCGGGATACTATCGTAAATTTGTTGAAAAATTCTCCGTATTGGCGTCTCCATTAACGAAGCTCACAAAGAAAGGGGCCAAGTTCATATGGGACGACAAGTGTGAGAAAGGGTTCCTTGAACTGAAGAAACGACTTACCGAAGCACCAGTCCTTGCCCTACCCATACAGGGGATAGGGTATGACATTTACAGCGATGCTAGCATCCAAGGGCTTGGATGTGTACTAATGCAAAACGGTAAGGTGATTGCCTATGCTTCTAGGCAATTGAGAAAACACGAGGTGAACTACCCTACTCACGACCTAGAGTTGGGGGCGGTAGTGTTTGCACTGAAGATTTGGAGGCATTATCTCTACGGGGAGACATGCCACATTTTTACTGATCATAAGAGTTTGAAGTATGTATTCACTCAGAAAGAGTTGAATATGAGACAAAGGAGATGGATGGAGTTGATCAAGGACTATGATTTGATCATCGACTATCATCCCGGAAAGGCCAACGTGGTGGCCGATGCGCTAAGCAGGAAGAGTACGTCGGGGACGTTACTCACATGTCTACGGGCATTGAGGGCGCGCGTGGAGGTATCCACATGCGGGGCTCTCATTGCTAGATTTGAGGTTAGGCCCACACTACTGAGTGAGATCAGTAGATGTCAGGCCATTGACGGGGAATGTCAGAAGATCCGTGAACGGATCCTTGAGGGGCCCGTTGATGACTTTCGGGTACGTGATGATGGTCTTTTATTATTTAAGGATCGTGTGTGCGTGCCAAAGAATGAGGAGCTCCAGAAGGCTATACTTGAGGAGGCTCATTCTTCAGCATATGCCATGCATCCAGGGGGTACTAAGATGTACCGAGATCTGAAGGAAAGTTACTGGTGGTCAGGTATGAAGAAGGATATTGCAGAGTTTGTGAGTCGATGCCTTACTTGCCAGCAAGTTAAGGCAGAGCATCAGCACCCAGCAGGGCTCTTACAACCACTCACCATCCCAGAGTGGAAGTGGGAGCACGTGACCATGGACTTCGTGGTGGGGCTACCACGAACAGTGAACAACTATGATGCAGTTTGGGTAGTGGTTGATAGGCTCACCAAGAGTGCACACTTTTTGCCTATCAACATTACTTATCCTCTTGAAAGACTGGCCAAGCTATATACGGAGGAGATTGTGAGATTACATGGAGTCCCAATATCCATTGTCTCGGATAGGGATCCACGATTCACATCCCGATTTTGGCCAAAGTTTCAGGCATCTTTGGGAACTAAACTGAAGTTTAGCACAGCTTTTCACCCACAGACCGATGGACAGTCCGAGCGGGTGATACAGATTCTGGAAGACATGCTTAGGGCATGTGCTTTGGAGTTCCAGGGAAGTTGGGACAAGCATTTGGCCCTAGTGGAGTTTGCTTATAACAACAGTTATCAAGCAAGTATCGGCATGCCTCCATATGAGGCATTGTATGGGAGAAAATGCAGAACACCATTGTGTTGGGACGAGGTTGGCGAGGCCAAACTCGAAGGAGTGGAACTAGTCGAGATCACCAAGGCCAAGGTGAGGGTCATTCGAGATAGACTGAAGGCCGCTCAGGACCGACAGAAGAGTTACGCTGATAAACGGCGGAGACCGTTGGAGTTCGAAGTCGGTGATGAGGTCTTCCTAAAGATTTCTCCTTGGAAGGGCATCATCCGATTCGTATCGAGGGGAAAGCTTAACCCCCGATACGTTGGTCCATTTGAGATCCTTGAAAGGATTGGAGCCGTGGCTTACCGTCTCAAGTTGACGCCTGAACTTGAGAAGATACATGACGTGTTTCATGTATCAATGCTCAAGAAGTACATACGAGACCCATCTCATATTCTTGAGAAACCACCGGTAGAGATCCGTGAGGATTTGCAATATGCGGTGGAACCAGTGAAGATTGTTGGTCAACAAGTGAAGAAGCTTAGGAATAAGGAGATTCCTATGGTAAAGGTTCTTTGGAGGAGTGATCGAGTCGAAGAAGAAACTTGGGAGACCGAGGTCTCCATGAGGGAGCAATACCCATTTCTTTTCGATTAGATACTTAGATTTCGGGGACGAAATCCCAAATAAGGGGGGGGTGAACTTGTAACACCGTCCCCAAATATATTTACTTTTATGTAAATAATGTATTGAACCTTATTAAATGATTAATGAATTTACGAAGTTGTAAATTTTTATTATTTCTTTCGCGTGAATAGTAAATTGCACGTGGGACCCACACCGGGAGCGAGGGCCGCCCGACTGTCCCGAGACCATATATCTTATTCATCTTGGTCTAGATAATAAATATATAGTGGTGTATATTTCATTTGGGCCATGGAAAGGCCCGGAGTTGACCGATTGGTCAAAAGAAGCCCAAATTACCGGTACTGGTAATTTATCAGATAACAGCCCGAACTGAATTTCGGAGGCTTATAAATTAAAGTTGGGGGATGTATATTCATTATACATGTAATAATGAGTAAGAGCACATAATATATTTTATTTGACCCGATAAAATAAAATATATTTAAAACAGTCCGAAAAATACAACTTTCGGGACCGATTGTACACATCGGGACACAAAGGGATGACCTCCCACATGAGTGGGGGCCATCCCACGTTTTATTCAGCTCAAATGTGACCCTTGGGGGCTACAAAGACAAGGGAAGGTGGGAGGAGGGTCAACCATGAGGTAGGATGGGACCCTTTCCCCACATAATTGGTGAGATGAGCCAAAAAGGCCATCCTATCACCCCCTCACCCCATTAGCTCGACCAGGCCACCCAAGGGAGAGAAGAAGAGCTTCCAAACTCACCTCCATTGCTGCAAATTCGAGCTCAAGCTCTAGTGGTCCAAGGAGGAGGATTTAAGAAGGCAAAAGTTAGGAAAAGTGTGAATAATTAAGGTAATGACCTTATTATAACTTCTCCTTTATTTTTCTTCCACCATATGAAGTATATGTCATATGAAGGACCTTTAGTATGGTTCCATATGTTATAAGTATGGATTCATGGGTTGGAAGGTGGTTCTACGTCCAAAAACGGACTTAGAAGCCAAAATGACCGGTTCACCGGAAAATAACCTTTTAGAGGTTATTTGTATTAATATGAGTTTTATGATTATAAAACCTTGTTAGGCACTTGTAAAGGGTATTTCAAGTGATTTCACAAAGTTGGAAAAGTCGCCGGAATTGTCGCCGGAGTTGACCAAAAGTCACCGGAGTTTCACCGGAGTTCAACCAAGAAGGGTAGAACTTCTTAACGCTAGTTCAAGGTGAGTGGACGGCTTAATATCTTATAACTTTTGGGTTAATTACGAGATTACCTAAATAAATGTTATATGTGTCCATAATGATGTTTAAAAGATATTTAAACATGTGATTAGCCAACATTATTAAGTTGTATGAAAAGAATTAATTGTTTATGCAGGAAATATGATATGAGGAATTGTATAAAATGCATATTAGCTTGAAGTGTAAAAGAAGCACAAATGAGTATTATTAACTTAATTATATGATGATTAAGTTGATAGGTACAAGGCTTGAATTGGCGGTCAACGACAACGTTGACCGATGGATAATGGATTAGTTAATATCGGTTGATATTAGTTAATTATACATTTATATAATTGCATGGCTTTGCATGGATTGTGATACATAAGCCTTATGTATTGAATTAGTTATGAATGACTAAATATGATATAGACCCTATCTAGTGTGATATGTGGTAAGTCATAGGTCGGGTGGAGTACCCAAGGATCGGGCGGTTATCCTCAAAACTCGGTTATATAGGGTGGAGTACCCAAGGATCGGGCGGTATCCTCAAAACTCGGTTATATAGGGTGGAGTACCCAAGGATCGGGCGGTTATCCTCAAAACTCGGTATTATAGGGTGGAGTACCCAAGGATCGGGCGGTTATCCTCAAAACTCAATTATAGGGTGGAGTACCCAAGGATCGGGCGTGTATCCTCAAAACTCATAGATTACATTTAATGATCTAGGACCGGGCGGTGTCCTTATGATGATTTATTTGAACAAGGAGGAGTTCTATACACTCATAGGTATATGGGTGGGTTGGGATTTAAGTCAAGGATATTGGCTACTATTATTTTCCCAAATAAACAATGACCTACGGGTCGGGTATTTCCAAGTGTATGTATACTAATATGTATTTCAAACTTGGGGGAAAGACTATACGTATATGTATCATCCTATGTTTGGGTCTTATACTTGAAACGCTAGTTATTCTATATTTAGCCTGCTACTCGCTCGGTACTTGTACTGACCCCTTCGGGGGGCCCCACCATTTTCAGGTTGCAGCTAGGGCTTGCTACCTGCACCTTTCTACGGGTGACATCAAGTCAAGGAAGACGTGGTTCGTGCTTCCTCATTTCCTTTCAAATGACTAAACATTGCTCATGGATATTTTTATTTGCTATAAACTACTTTTGGGGCTTGCATGCCCATGTTGTTGGCCGGTTGTGGCTTATGACTTACCGTTGAATATTTCCGCTATTCATTGGTTTAAGTGTGATGTTGTTATGTATGTTTACTACTGAGTATGGATGGTTTATATTCTCGAACGCCTTGTGTAATTAAGTGAGGTTGACTCGCGGGTGACGTCACTTGATTATACGGCGGTTGTACACGCGCTTGGATTTCGGTCTGGGGCGTGACACCCAGGCTCTCCTCGGCATGGTAGATGGCTCTATTCAAGTACCTCCTCCTATTTATTCCATAGATGTGCTTAATCGTCAAACTCCAAATCCCGAATTTTCAACTTGGTTACGAATTGATCAAACAATCCGTTCGTGGTTATTTGCAACCCTATCACGGGATGTACTAATCGATGTTCGTGATTTGAAACATTCCTTTGAAATTTGGGAACGATTGGAGTCTCGTTTTATGTCTGCCAGTTTAGCACGATCTATGGAACTAAAGAATCTGCTGAATCACATTAAAAAGAAACCTGAACAATCCATGGATCAGTATTTAAGAGAAATTAAGATTTTGGTAGATGATCTAGCCATGATAAACTGCCCGGTGCCTCCTAAGGAAGTTTTGAAAACTACAATTATGGGTCTCGACCCTGAATATGAATCCGTTTATCAGTCTGTCTCATTATTTCTGCAAAACTTTCCCTTTGAGATACTTCAGAATCATCTTCTTGAGTTAGAACAGCGAGCCATCTATCTCCGCTCCCAGGAGTCGTCTTCCATGCATCAGGCATTCGGAGTTGTTACCTTGGGTGCCGGACAGCAGGCCGGTTCGCCGGCAGCAAACCCGCAGCAACAACAGCAGAACCCGGTCGGGCATCAACCGAACCCGGTCGGGTCACAGCGACAGCAGAATCAGCCCCAACCGGGCGAGGCCGCGGTCGGGGCCGCGGTAACAGGGGCAGAGGCCGTGGACCACCGTATGGACAGCAACATGGGTATATCTATCCTCTCGGCCAGTATGTTTACATTCCCGGAGGGGTTGGTCAGTCAAGTCCATCCGGATATGCTCCACATGCAGGGGGTGTGACATCTACGAGTACTGTACTTTGTAATTCTGCTACGTCACATTTAAATATTCATACTGTACCTGTTTGTGTTACTAATGTTGGTTTCGCAGGCTTGCCATCAGATGGGGGTATTCTTGGGTCAGTTCCCAATCTCATTGTCTGTCAAATTTGTTTTTCTGCAGGTCATTCCGCTGTCACTTGTCCCTCTCGTTTCACACAGTCATCCGCTCCTGCTTTGTTGACTACTCCTGGAGAATCTAATTCAGCCTTATGGTATCCTGATTCAGGCACGTCTGCTCATATGACTTCATCCGAAGGTATTTTAATTAATAAATTTCCTTACACAGGCTACAATTCTGTTAATGTTGCTAATGGTGCCCATCTCCCAATTTGTCATGTTGGTGATGTTGCTTTACCTTCTTTGGGTCGTCCTCTCACTTTAAAATCTGTTTATCATGAGCCTCAGTTAAAGTATAATTTAATTTCTATAAAAAGACTTTGTGCTGATAATAACTGTACTGTGATTTTTGACAAAAATTCTTTTTTGATTAAGGACAAAGCCTCGGGGGCAGTGCTTCTACGAACTACCAGTAGTGGGCCACTTTATCCTATCAGTCTGCCGTCTTCATCACCCTTAGTTCTTGCGTCTACTTTAGTTTCTGGCCCTGTGTGGCACCGTCGATCAGGTCACTGTGGTGACAGTATTTTACAGTTTCTCAAGCGCAAACAATTTTTATGTAGTCACTCTCCTTTAACACATTCATGTGTATCTTGTCGTTTAGGAAAATCACAATGTTTGCCCTTTATGGATGCTAGTCATAATTCTACTATTCCTTTGGAAATTATTCATTCTGATGTGTGGCAATCTCTTATTTGCTCTATTTTGGGATTCAAGTATTATGTCTGTTTTATTGATGATTATTCACGCTTTACTTGGATTTATCCCAAGTGTTACAAAAGTGAGGTGTTTATGCACTTTAAAAATTTTAAAGCTTTGGTTGAAAATCTTTTTAATCAGAAAATTAAAATTTTTCAAAGTGACGGGGGTGGAGAATTTGTTAATAATACAATGCAGCAATTTTTTAATAAGCATGGAATTTACTTACAAAAATCTTGTCCTGACACACCTCAACAAAATGGGGTGGCAGAAAGAAAACACCGTCATCTTCTCGAATTAGCCCGAACAATGCTTCTCGAAGCATCTATTCCGGGTCAATATTGGGTTGATGCAATTTTTACTGCTGCTTATATTATTAACAAATTACCCTCTCCTATTCTTCAAGGTCTTTCTCCATATCAAAAACTTTTTCATCGCGTTCCGGATTACTCCTTTATGCGCGTGTTAATTTGGGTCAGCATGTTATCCAAATTTTTCGGTCACCTCAGCTAATAAATTATTTCCTAGGTCTGTCCAGTGTGTATTTCTTGGCTATGCTTCTGGTTATAAGGGTTATCGTTGTTTTGATCCTACCTCAGGTCGTGCCTATGTCGGTCGTCATGTTCGGTTTCATGAGGATATTTTTCCCTTTCAAAATCTTAGGAACATCGGTTCTTCGTCTTCTAGACTATCTACATCCGTTCCAATGTCCCTAACTGATTTTCCCATGTCTACAGTTGGCCAAACACCATCCCAACCATCTCTATCCCATGTAACCTCACGGACACCTCCCAGTTCCTCTACATCTTCGTCCTCCACTCCTCAATCCCCATCTCTCCATGAGGAGTTGCTTTCTTCTTCTCCAATATCACCCGACAACCCACTGTCCAATCCCCTCCCTGAATCCCAATCCTCAGCCGTCACCTCCCCTTCCGATTCCGCATCACATGTGCCCACTCCGGTAGTCAATTATCACCCCATGCAAACTTGGGCTAAGTCCGGAATTTTTAAGCCTAAACAGATTTTTAACTTAAGTACAGTTATTACTCCTGCGGATCCTACTTGCTTTACTGAGGCTAATAAACATTTAAAATGGCGAGAGGCTATGGCTGATGAATTTAATGCACTCATTAATAATCACACTTGGGATTTGGTGCCCTTTGACAACACTAAAAATATTGTTGGGTGTAAGTGGATTTATAAGACAAAATATCATTCAGATGGGTCTATAGAGCGCCATAAAGCTCGATTAGTTGCTCAAGGATTTAATCAACATGCAGGTATTGATTTCTCTGAAACTTTTAGTCCTGTTATTAAACCTACCACAGTCCGCATTGTTCTTACTCTTGCTATTTCCTTCGGATGGTGTATACGACAACTTGATGTTAAAAATGCGTTTTTACATGGTAATCTCACCGAGGAAGTTTACATGTGTCAACCCCGTGATTTTATTCATTCTCAGTTTCCTAATCATATATGTCGTCTGCGCAAGGCCATTTATGGATTTAAGCAAGCACCACGCGCCTGGTTTCACAGATTTAGTAGCTTTCTTCTGCAACATAATTTTTCTTGTAGTAAGTTTGACAACTCTTTATTTATTTATCGCCAGAATGATAGTATTATTTATTTATTATTATATGTAGATGATATTACTATTCCTGTCAATTCTGAGTCCACCATTACCCAATTTATTTCTCTTATTTCGAGCCATTTTGCTATGAAAGATTTGGGTAATCTTCATTATTTCTTGGATATTGAAGCTACTCGTTCTGCTAAAGGCTTGTTTCTTTCTCAAAGCAAGTATGTTTTCTGATCTACTGGCTCGATTTCATCTCCACACAGTTAAGCCTGTTCGCACTCCGTTAGCCTCCCGTACTACTTTGTCTCTCTCTGATGGTGAGTTACTTACGGAATCTATTGAGTATCGCAGCATGGTAGGTGCATTACACTTAGTGTCTCAGTTCATGCATGCTCCTCGTACTACACATATTTTTGCAGTCAAAAGAATTTTCAGGTACTTGCAGGGCACACGTGATCATGGTTTATGGCTACAGCGGTCTACTCAGCCTACTTGTGTTGTTGCCTATTCTGATGTTGATTGAGCTGGTTGTCCTGATAGCTCTCGGTCTACTACTGGCTTTGCGGTCTTCCTGGGTCCTAATTTAATTTCTTGGAAGACTAAAAAGCAACCTACGGTGTCCAAATCATCCACCGAGGCAGAATATCGAGACATTGCATACACTGTTCAGGACACACTTCATGTTCGTTCGGTTCTGTTCGAACTCGGTTACCCTACACAGTGTTTCTAACAAGCTCTAATTTGGGCGTTCTGAGTACGATCGAGAGCATATATGATTGAGGATTTAATGATGGTATAAAGGCATATTTGATAGGTTATTTTTACAAATTTATCCGGTACAATGTGTCATATAGAAACTTTTGGTAGACACGGTTATTCACTAAAGATTTACAATACTGAAGTTCAACTTCAGTGACAATTTACTCATATGTGTTGGGGGTGATGACAAATTTTCTACCAACAGTATGCACAAAAATATGTCTAATAAAGTAGTAACATATGAATATTATGAATGTAATTTTGTTTACATTATGCCAGAGCTAAAAACAATGAAAAACTTGTTCTAAGACCTTTTTCTAAACTTTGTCACCTAAAACTTAAGCTGCATACAATCGTGAACACAACATGTGCGATTTGTGCATAGCACAGAAATTTTGGTTGCCTTCCTACGCACAGGGGCGTAGACAGGGGTGGTCATCATCTCTGACCATGGTCCAGCCCAAATTTTAAAAATGTCTAAATTTTTAAGGTAAGAAATTCCGTGTAAAATTTTTTCCCAAAAATATTATTTGTACCGGCCCAGTCCGGCCCGGTGTCCTGGCTCCGCCCCTACCTACGCATGACGTGCACGGCTCGTGCGCGACCCGTTCCCGACTTGTGTTTTATACAAATTAATATAATCATATTACCTGTATAGTATTGGACTATTGGCTATTAGCTTTTCTACATTGCGTGTATCAAATGCTAGTCGATCCATATAAAGTTCTGGTTTTCATTATTGAACTCCCTTTTCACGCAATGCATTCACTTATTTTCTTTATGTTATGACTGTCAAGTTTCATTGTTCTAAGCATTGTCCTTTTATGAAGAGATATTATGTGATGCTAGAGTTTTTCACTGCCATTAAATAAATGATCTAATATGTATGTATACAATATTCAATAGTTCATAAATTTAGATTATTATGAATTAATTAATTTTATACTTGTATATGAATGTATAAAAGTGCTAATTAAGTCTATCATTGTGAATACTGAGTTCAGTTTTTTTGCATGTACCGAATCGAGACCTGCAGTTTGTTGGTTTTTGACGCCGAGAAGGTAAATAGTCATTTATATTCATTTCTTCAGAAAAATATTGACCATTACGAAACGATGACTGAAAAAAATTGTTCGGGCCGAAAAATATGACCGGACAGAGTTTTTTATCGGCGAAAATGGCAAAAAATTAAAATGGGTGGAGAGCGCAAGGGCGGGGTAGGTGGAGGGAGTGGACAGGTCTTGGTCCTTATAATTTACTTTTGCATCACAAGTAAATTTAATCTTATTATCTTTAAAGTATTAGTCATTTTTTCAAAAAAATAGTATTGGCCATTAGCCTTTCATCATTGCACGTATCAAACACTAGTTGAACTATATAAAATTCATTTTATCATGTCAAAACTCATTTTTTTCACAAACAGGCTTACGTAAATTTACGACTTGCTCGCCAAGTTTTGAGTACTGCCTTTTTTATAACGAGATATCATGATGTACCGGTGTTTCTCCCTGCCATTAAATAAATGATAAATGATGTAACATGTGTGTATACATAGTGAAATAGTCCAATAAAATTAGATAACTATTTAAGGAAGAGATTACAAAGAAACCTCATGAATCAATTGTTCCAGGGCTAGAAACTATGAAAAACTCGTTCAACACCCTGTCTCAACATGTGTGTGTACATCATTCAATAGTCCAATAAAATTAGATAATTATTCAAGAAATAGATTACAAACAAACCTAAAAAATAAATTGTTCCAAAGCTAAAAACTATGAAAAATTTGTTCAAAGACTTCTCTAAACTCCGTGATTTAAAAATTAAGCCGTGCACAGTCGTGTACACAACATGCGTGATCCGTACATGGTACTTAAATCTCCGTCGCCTTCCTGCCCACAGCGTGCACAACTGGGGCGCTACCCGTGCCCGACTCGTGCTATGTACAAATAAATATAATCATGTTACCTTTATAGTAAACATTGGCTATTAGCTTTTCCGCATTGGGAGTATCAAATGCCAATTGATCTATACGGAGTATTAAGTTCAGATTTTTATGCTTAGACTTCCTTTTTCGCGCTGTTCTTTATGTCATGACTATCAAATTTTACTATTTGAAGTATTGTCCATTTATGAAGAGATGTTATATATGGGGAGATGAATTTTTGGGTCATGCCTCATAGAGCGAGCAGAGAACTCCTATTTCAGCATTTGAGGATTTATGGGACTCGGACACAAATGAGGATATTTGCAACAAGGCTCGCTTGGTCACGAAGGAGAACTGTTTGCCCACTCAAAATCTCAACACTCAAATGAAATTATACAGAAAAAAGCACCAGCGATCACATCCAATGAGAACGAGATCCCAATCACATGTGGAGTTTTCCTAGCTTAAGAAAAAACTTACTCTTTTTCAGGGAGGGCGTGTTTTACTTGTACTTGGGGTTGGGCTCTTTCTTCTTATTCTTCCTTTGTTTTACTTGTACTTGGGGTTGGGCTCTTTCTATTCGCTAATAAAATTTTATCTTTAAAAAAAAAAAAGAGATGTTATATATGTGATGCTAGAGTTTTTTCATTGTCATTAGTTTAATACTTGGATATGAATGTATAGAAAAGCTAATTAAGTCTGTCACAATGAATATTGAGTTCGGTTTCTCTGTATGGACCGAATGGAGACCTGAACTTGGTTGGTTTTCAACTACGAAAAGGCAAATGTCATTTATATTCATCAAAACTATCATCGACAAGGTTGTTTTTACTCATCTATTTAAAGAAATTAAACGTTAAAAGTAAAAAATTCCCCAGTTAGAATTGAAATAAAAAATTTAAGGTCTGTAAAAATCTTGTAGCAACAATTTCTTGTCATGTAGCCCTCCTAATAAGCCGTCCAATTTCCAGAAACTTCTCTGGGAGGTACGGGTAATCGACACCGCCCACTGTAATAAAGTACACCGAAACACTCGAATCTTAAGAAGAGTCCATCTTACGATGCATACAATATGATTATTAGTGCATCCCAAAAACCACATGAATCAATCGATCACTTCTTCACTCTTCTAAAAAAATAATTTCTAAGAAATAATAACGTACTTTTGCCAAAAAAATCACATACTTCTAATTAAATAAAACTTGTTTATTGAAATGTGATATCTTTTTTTTCCTATAAAAATACTATAGTGAAAGTGTGTGATATCTTAATATGTAGACATATAGTAGTGATTAATTATAGTTACATCCTTAGTTGTAGTAAATTTCATTGTAACTTTTACATTATACTGTAATATTTTTCACCATACATATAATTAATTTTATCTTAGTAACATTTTTGAATAACCATCGTTTTTTTATCGTAAATAACCATCATTTTAATAAGTGATTTTAGAGAAGTCACTTAATAATAAAAAGAACTTAATAATAAAAAGAAGAAAAATGTTTGGTGTACACAAAATGTGTACACCATTTTTGTACACTTGTCTGTCTCAGGCAGACAAGTTGTCTGTCACAGACAACTCATATATAAGTTGTCTGTGACAGACAACTTGTCTGCCTGAGACAGACAAGTGTACAAAAATGGTGTACACCTAGCAAAACCCTAAAAAGAAATAGTCTTAAGAAATGATTTTAATAAGACAAAAGTTGATCATGTAATTTTTGTCTAATAAAAAAAGTGAATAACAATTTAAAACACCACCTTATACTTAGATTTTGATTTTTAATTTTGAAGTATTTAAAATAAGAAAATGCTTTACGAGATATAATACACAGAGACCGGACATTTACGAGATCAATTTACACCCTAACAAAATCAGATCATACTAGATTTGGATAGTTATAAAATACACAGACACCAGACATTTACCAGACCAAATCAGATCAGACCACACCAGACTAGAAAATTTCAGTTCAAGTAAGGATGTTTGACTGTTCTCAGTCCCAGACCAGACCAAACCTGACCAGATCAGACCAGACCAAACCAAATCATATCAGATCAGACCAGACCAGACTTCCATATTTATAAAAGTGGAAATTACCCATATGAGCCACTTTTACTCCTATTTCATTTATGACTCACCGTCTTTTTTCTTTCATCTCTAATCTTTCTTCTTTTCACTTTTAACTTTTTTATTTCAAGATTGTCTAAACTTGAATATAACCTCACTAATATATGTCGGTATCTCCTTATGTTCGTCACTTTATCTTCCTCGAAGCATGACCGTTTTTCTCTCTCTCTCCAACCAGTGGAGATGAAAGCCTTACAATTGCGACAGTAATTCCGCTGCTTCTAGGCTCTATTGCCATCTCTTCTCGGCTCTGCCGCCGTCGCTTCTCGGCTCTGCCGTCGTCGCTCTTCGGTTCTATCACTCTGCTGCCAAAATTAAGAAAAGGATGGATTTCGACCTAGTTGCCTCTCATCGAGTGCGAAATAGATGTTATTAAGGTCCATCTTATATCTAGCCAGAGAGGTTTAATCCTTGAAGCAGCTTTCATGTTTGGACAGTTTAATACGTATTGTAAATTTACTTCATCATCTAAACTAAAGAGGTAAAGGATTGTATATAGATATATACACAGTATGTCTTTTATTTTGTTCTCGTGTGACGACGCTAGAATTCTCTGCATTAGATTCATCTATGAAATCTGATTGATTCGTTTTAAATTGTCAGTTGTATTCGAAATGGGGACTGCTCTCATAATTTTTAATTTTTGTAGGTCCTGAAACCCTCCAGTTACTCTGCTCACAAATTTCAACGGAGCCGCAATCGAATTTGGGACTGGCGGCGGCTTCAACCAGGGTGGGGTTTTGGCCAGATGCGGATGAATTTCTTAGGTCTTGGTGCAGGTAAAGAAGTTATCCAAACAATAATTTTATAACTCAAATTACTATTGATGAGAAATCAAGCACTAATACATTCTCCCAAATTTCAAATGTTGTAATAAAGGTGGGGCCTGGGGCATTCAAATGGGGCTTGGGTGGTGGTTTGGTAGTTGCTTTGGCACTAAATATAGGAATTTCAGGTTACATTTTTAGTGTTCTATGCATGAAGGTGAAGATTATTTGAACCATAAAGATCATATCATATACTCTGTACTAGAAAAGGAAGTTAAAAATAGATAATAAAGGTCAATGTTAATCTATATTTGTTTGTTTGTTTGCTATTGAATTGTTTTTCCATTGTTGGTAAGAGAAAGAGAGAAGAGGCTTCCCAAACAATGATGGAATGCTTGTTGTGAACATCTGTAACTAGAGATCCATCTTTCTTTGCTTTTCTCCTGTGCTTTGCCATATTATTGTGATTTATGAACTTGGTGTGATATAATGTTGTGGATTTTTAGGGTCAAGCTGCAGACTGCAATAGGATCAGTGTCAAGCTTTGGAAGTTTATCTTCTGAGGTTCACATTCATCATTGTCGTATAGTGTGTTTTGGTAATTGTGGTAATTGAATCTTCTGAGTTAATTTTTTTTCAAATGATGAAAAATGTGATCCATGTGAGAGATATCTGAATATTCAATAAATTACTCCGTATGAACTAGTATATGAGTCAAATTGAATCATTGCTGAGTTGAGAATTGAAAATTTGAAAACAGGACTCATGCGGGTTGTTCATTGGTGTTAATGTGTTATAGATGGTAGATGGTAGATATATCAGGCATTAAGGCCGGATAGATTGCTTAGAGCCTTTGCCTCCCCGTGTAGAGGCTTGCTAACTGTTTTATAAAAACCTTAATTATTTATACATGCTACACATTATAATTATTACTACTATTATGTATAAATATTTAGATTGTTAGAAGTACTCTGATTTTGCACGCTCATAGGAAAGGAGACAAAACAGCTCAGAACCATCCAACAGTCTCGAGCTCTATCAGGTTGATCTGTTTCTCTTCATCATTCTCCTGTTATGCACGGTTAATATTTTTATAGACTTTGTTTAATTTGTCTTAGTACACTAAAAATATCATAGGATATTCCCTCAAAAAAATCATCAGATGAATGTGCTGTCATTTTCTACAATTATTTCTTTTTATTAGGTAGTCTGTGTTTGGTTGCAGCTGTTTATGTTTTCATCTTTGTTCAGTGTATCAGGACTTGCTCCCGTTGATTATGGGTTGACCTTGACTTTTATCATGTTACTCCATGGTAAAATTGACTCCTTAACTTCCCTTAATTTACCCTCTCAGATTGCCTTCTATTTAGTTAGCATTCCCATAAAAAAATCACCCCTATAACCAGCTGATGTCCCACAATTTCAGAAAGAGTTTTGTGTGTTTGAATTAGATTCTTTGGCAGGGGATGGAGTTCTAGGTTAGTTGAGATACTATCATCATTGTTATTGGTTTTGGTTTTTCTTTGAGTATGTGTTAAGATTGCTTTTGGTTTTGGTGTTTAAGCATGCCCGTCTAAGCAAAAATTGGTTGCTTAGAGTGCATGCTATTTTAATTGGCCGTTCTATGCCATCTTTTGAATCGATCCATGGTTGATCACCTTATTTCACCCTAGTTCAGTTTGCATGTAAAAAATGTTGTTTTGTTGCTCTTTGTTGTAATGAATATGTTGCTTTTTGTTGTATCGTGTTGCAGTTTGTTGTATTGTGTTGCATTTTGTTGCATTTTATTTTTTACTATTGATTCTGATTTTTGTTGTTAATTGTTTGGAATAAAAACTCATATATAGGTATATATACAAACACCCAAATGGAGAGAGGCGTCTTGATAAACGCCTATCTTAATTTCTCTCGCATTTCCTTTCATTTCTTCTGCAATTTTGAAAAGTCTGCTTTTGGATCTCAACAAATCTCGAAGATGAGAGAGTGCATTTCAATCCACATCGGTCAATCTGTTATCCAGGTTGGAAATGCTTGCTAGGAATTTTACTGCCTTGAGCATGGTATTTTCCCCGATAACAATATGCCTGGTGGAGGTGATGACTTATATTTTGTGTTGTTTCCAAGTGAACTAATTAGCAGAAAATTGAATGCCTTATTTAGTCCAGATTTGAATACATATATTACTACATAATTATTTAGGATCATATTACTTCATTCTTTTTTATAAATAGCAATACACGTATGTGTAATTTGATATACTTATCTTTGTATACCCTTATAATGTTGTGTTATTATGATCACTTACTTCTAGCTAGTTGCCATGAGCAAGCACAATTTAATTGGATACATCATATTTCTTTTTTCTAGAGCCTTCCTAGTTCACGTTCTCTCCCTAGATGCAGTAGTTTCTTTACATCCCCTACCCCTATGTGTCGCTGTGGGAGAGGTTTATATTTAGATTAACTTTTTTTTTGTGTTCAAAAGGAAACCTTCTACAAGAATGTTCATTATGTTTATAAACTGCAGAGTTTCAATTCTGGTGTTTTATAGTCCCAGTGTCTTGAATGTCAGTTTTATTACTCGTTTTACTCAATTGATCTAGTGTTTTATTATACAGTTTTCAATATGATACACTCGTGTTGTTATTTGTGGCAGTTTTCGAGATCAACGAGTGAATGAAGACAAAGAAGAAAAATTAATGGATTGTGTGTTGAAATCCATAAATGAAAGAAGAATGTGAAATTGTGAAGAAGCAAAATCAAATGATATAATACAAACTAGCTACATGTTATAATTTGAGATTTTTTTTATCATATTATAAATTGAGTTAACAAGTTGAATTATATACTTGTGACACTTTTGAATGTTATTTTTGTTTCTTATTGTTGTATTATGTGTATTACTTTTTGTTGCATCATGTTTCTTTTTGTTGTAACATGTTGTTTTTTGTTGCATTGTGTTGTTTATCGTTGTATTGTGTTACTGATCGTTGTTTTTATTAATTTAGATTTTTGTTTTTTTGTTTTGGTTTCTATTAGCTTTGTGACTTCCTTAATATCAAAATGTCTATGAAGATGTAGAAACATACACCTAAAATGATGAATTTAGATATATGAAAGTAAACAACAACTTGAAACATAAAAAACACTAAAAAAACAAAAAATTCATAATTTTAAGTAAAATGAAACACATAGAAACCATAGACAACAACATTTTTATTTTTCAACTTTTTTTTTTCTTTCAAGTTCATTACTTTAATTTTTCATATTTTTATTCATTGAGTTTTTTTATTCACTGAGTTTATTTTAATTTTAAAGTCTAGTTACATAAATTTTCTAGTTTATTTTCAAATGATTTCAATTTTTTATATTTATTTGAATTTTTATTTTCTTTAATATGTATATTTTCCAATTTTATAAAATAATTACTTTTTCATAAAAGCTGATTATATTTCATATCATTTAATATTTTCATAATATTTTAATCTTATTTTACGTTTTTAATAATCTTAAGTTTATAGATTTTTAACTATTTTATACCGTTTTTATAAAACTTTTGATTTTTTATACTTTGTAAAATGAATTATATTATCTATTTTAAACACACATTAAAAATTATTTCTCAAGTTTTTTATTATTTTTAGATTTCTATATGTTTTTATTTTTCTAACTTTTTTTGTGAAGTTTAGATTCATTTTATTTAATTTTTAATTCAATTTACAATTTTCCAATGTTGCATTTTTTTGGAATTATATTTTTTATTTTGAGTTGTTTTTTGTGTTTCTTTAAAACCATTTTTTGTAAGAAAGAATGGCATGAATATTACTCCTCAAGTTTCATTGGAAAAAAATAAGACTCTTTTAAAGATAGACACAAAAGTGACCCAGACTCTTCCGTGCTTTCAATAATTCTGCTTCCTGCTTCCGTCCTCATCGAACCACCACCGTCTAAGCTCAGCCAACGTATCCTTCGGGCTGGTCTTCTCTCCTCTATCCTCGTCGCTGAAGCACCAACGCCCAAGTCCGCCGCCCGCATCCTTTCTTCTTCGCTGCTCATCTCTACCAATCTGCCATCATTGGTGACTTACTTCATCGTTCTCCTGCTCTACATCACCGATACTTGATGGAATCAACAAAGACATCGTTGATATTTGATGTTAGGGTTTTGAATTGCAAACACGAACTGAAATTTTTATTCTCGATCTCCCAATTTCTGCATCTACCGTGACATCTCCGTTCCCCTCACTATCATCGTCGATGGAGTAAGATCAGCACGCCGTTTTTCTGTTGTAGAGTTTCCACGTTGGAGGAAGAGGCGCCGCCGGAGTAAGATTAGCGTCAGCAGACTGATTCTCTCGCCGGAGATGAAATTAAAGTTGTGGTGTTGGAGGTTTGACCTTCGGATCTGCCATCAGACTGCAGCAAGACTCCCCACGTTTTCCAATGGGAGAGGAAGCCACCAAGTGCTGGGTGAGGCAGGGGGTTGGGGTGACGTAGGGGAGGGAGCTGGGGTGATGTAGAGAGGGGGCTGGGTGAGATGGGGGCTGGGGGAGGCAGGGGAGGGGTATGGTGGGGCAGGGGCTTGGGTATGGTGGCTGCCAGCGTTGGGGATGGTGCAAGCTGGGGCGTGGGGCCGGTGAGGTTAGGCGGTTATCACTGGATGAAGCGGTACGGCAGCGTAATTGAGTGGTGTGGGCGGCAGTGTGGCCTGTGGAATGGCTACAGTGACACGGGCGGTGGCCGCAGTGACACGGGCGGTGGCTGCAGTGACACGGGTGGTGGTTACAGTGACACGGGCGGAAGCGGCAGTGACACATGCGGTGGTGGCAGTGACATTTGATAGTGACATTAAAATAGGATAATGACATTAAAATATGAGAATGACATTAATATGACCTTCTTGATCACTTTTTTGCCCCTTTTCAAAAGTGCTCACTTTTTTGATAATGGGTTCAAAATTACTAATATTCAAATAAAAACCCCTTTTTGTAATATTATTGTTTTCTAAGCATTATCAACTCTATGTGTTAATTAAAAAATTAAAAGTTGAGTGTTGCACATGGGATTCGCACTTTAATCGGAGTTTTTCCCAATATAATGCTAAATAAATAAAAAAATTCTGAAATTATTGTTGAGTTTATAATATTTTCCAAAATACTGTTGGGGCTGACTACGGTTAACAAAACTGCCACTTCAAGAGTTCAAGTGGCTATCAAACATATATAGCCAAAGAGAATAATTAATTCATGAGACCCACCTACAAAACAATCATCTCTATATTTTAAACTGATATAACTTTTTTGTCTGTACTCGGATCATTATAAAAAATATATCCAAATTTTTAATTTTTTATTATCTTCCATATGAAACCAATATTGAATATAAAAAAAATAGCGATTTCAAAAAAACTTTTGTTTTTTAGAGTATTGTAACTTTTTTATTTGTATTCTGATTATTACAAAAAACATATCAAAATTCATAACTTTTTATTATCTTTCAGATGCAACCAGTATTGCATATATAAAAATGAAAAACCTTTGCCTTTCAAAATGTTGTAACTTTTTTTATTGTACTCTGATTGTCATAAAAAATATTAAAACTCAAAATACACATACAGAAATATAAAAAAAAAATTGAAGATACCATCACAAATTCTTTTTCCAAATTTAAAGTTTTGAGCTAAAAAAAACCTCAGTTTGCCGCATCTTCAACTTTTTTTTTATTTATATATGCAATATTGGTGTCATACGAAAGATACTACAAATTTCGAGTTTTAATATTTTTTTGACAATCAGGAGACAAATAAAAAAGTTACAACATTTTGAAAGACAAAAGTTTTTTAGAGCCCGTTTAGTAGCATTGAAATTGGTTGAATCGGCTGATTCTGCTGAAATTTATAAAGTTCTGGTTGAAGTGACCGTACTGACTGATTCTGCTTATTTATGAAAAAATATGGTTAACATATTTTTTATTAATTAAAATAAAGAAAAAATTATACTACGTATGAAAAAATGGCTAAAATAATCATCTACAGTAACTTCAGCAAATACAACAAAAAAGGTAACTCCAACCTTACATTTTCTTATTATTACACAATTCAGCGCGCAGAATCAAAAGTTACGCGTTTGGTGAAAAACAGTGCTACCAAACGTGCTCTTAAAGTTCCAGATATTTTTCTTCATTTTTGTATATGTAATACTGATGCCGTATGAAAGATAATAAAAAGTTATGAATTTTGATATGTTTTTTGTATTAATCGGAGTAAAAATAAAAAAAGTTACAACACTTTGAAAAACAAAAGTTTTTTTGAAATTGCTAAATTGTTTTTTATTTTTTATATATTCAATATTGGTGTCATATGAAAGATAATAAAAAGTTAAAAATTTTGATATATATTTTTATAATAATCCGAGTACAAACAAAAAAGTTATATCAGTTTAAAATATAGAGATGATTGTTTTTTAGATGGGTCCCATGAATTAATTATCCTCTTTGGCTATACATGCTTGTTAGTCGGCAATGCCATTCGCCCTTTCTCATAAGCCCCGGTTTTTTAAACCCTAGTCAACCACAACCAGTGCCGATCCTACATAAACTGCGGCCTGAGTCGAGCTTTCATAAAAGGGCCTGTTGGGTAAATGGCCCCGAGCAGGGGTCCGGCCCAATCACCCCCAAACCGACGTACGTCGCCCAGCCCACGGATGGCCCTGGCCTGAAGAAATGAGGACGAATGTCTATCTCCGGGATAACGGCACAAGGTCCTGGCCGAGGGTCGGTTAGCACATCCGTGACGAACGTCGTCAGCCGAGGCCCATCTCCGTAGACGGCCCAGGCCCAAGGGATTGTTACGTTCTCAGGAAGGGCCGCAGACGAACGGCCCCCGGTTCTACCAAACGATCGTGGTCATTAATTAGGCGGGGAACCCAGATTCTGGCGGGAAGCGCATTTAATGCTAGAGATTTGGTGGTTGGGCCACAGCCACTAACAATCCTCCACATCATCAGGACTAACTGCCCATTGGCGGGTATAAATAGTAGCATTTATTTCATTGTAAAGGGTTGGCAACTTTCTATTCTTAGCATACTAGCTTCAGCATTCTTACTTGCAGCATTTCTAAGTGCCTTGTAAGACGAACGGCCGACGTGCCTTTTTAGCAAGTAGATTGTACTTAGGGGAGTTATTACGAAGTTAATAATACCTACTTACATTGCCTGCTATTTCTCTTGTTTCCTGATCCATCTGAAAGTTGTTGGGCTAGATATCCACACACTCACTCCACTCGAAATCTTTGGGCTTACGTGTTGGGTCCAAGGGTTGAAGGAATAAACCTCAACACTGGCGCCGTCTGTGGGAAACTGAGCAAAAAGTTTCCAGAAACTCTCCCAAACAGCTGCTAAGTCTACCTACAGCAAACACGATGTCAGGAAGCAACAACCAGCGTGATCTCTCCGAGCGTCTGGAATCAAGCCGTCGGAATCGCGGCCAGAACTCGGAACTATCCGCAACAATATGGACCTCCGGGGGGAAACGGGGGTATCACTGACCTCATTCCTCTGGAGGCCAGGCAGGATCCCCGCCTCATGCGGGAACTCGCAGACACCATGCGTCGCTTGGCAGACGAGCGGGAGGCCCGAGACCAGGTGTACTCTGCAAGCACCCAGCGAACGCCCCTCTCTCCCATACGCCGCATGCAGTCGTATGACGATACGACAGGATCCAGCGACCACCGGCCCTCAGTCCACGAGCGGCTAGGTGGGGGTTCAGGCTCCCGTGGAACGGGAGGGGCGAACCAGAGTCAGCATCGCTGCATCCAGGGCTCACACACCATCGGTCCCCCGCCAAATCCCGCGGGGAGACGAGACACCGAGGATCAACATCGTTGGACGACGTTTCCAACGGCGAGGTGCGCAGATCTTTAGGCGGCCGCACGATGCTGTGGCCACTCAGCAGAATGCCGTCCCCGAAGCCGCGCCCCCTGTGTCCCCCGGAAGGGCCGCACAGGATGCAAGGTTGGAGGCCATGGAAAGGCAGATAGCCGAGATGAATAGGCGGGCGGATGTTGGCTCGGCCACACCCTCTTTCTCTCTCACATCTCCCTTTACTCCACGGGTGATGAGCGTCGAGATTCCCCGGGACTGCAGGCCCCCGGGCAACTTGGTGTACAATGGGGCTGGCGATCCCAAAGCCCATCTGATAAGCTACCAAGGGAACCTGTCCATGCTGGGAGCATCAGACGAGGCCATCTGCAGATTGTTCTTCAGCACCCTTAGGGGGCCGGCACAAGAATGGTTCGGCCAGTTGAGGCCAGGCACCATCGACTCATATGAACAGCTCTCCCAGCAGTTCATGGCGCAGTTTGATGCCAGTACCACCCCCAGGAAGGACGTCACGGCTCTCGCCCACATCAAACAAGGGCGGGACGAACCGCTGGCTAGGTTCCTAGTAAGGTGGAGGGACGAGGTCCTACAGGTCGACGATCTGGACGAACGTCTGGCCACCAACATGTTCACCAGTGCGCTGGCCACAGGGGATCTATACCGGGACCTAAGGAGGAATCCCGGCACCAGCTACACCGAGGTTCTGGCCCGGGCCCAGAAGTATGCCTCCATTGAGGAGGAGATCAGGCAGCGGGACGGAGTCTCCGCGGCCCAGCCACGAAAGATGGCGGACAGGCTCGGACCTGGATCAGGAACCGGGCCCTCCCCCCCAAACAAAAAGAAAAAGGTGGACGGGGCAATGGTCCCTTGGAAGGCTCCGTCCGGAGACAGTCAGACGCGGCCGGACGACCGCTATTTTCCCTTGGCCTATCCAGTGAGCCAAATCTTCGAGGCCATCAAGGACAAGGGCCTCCTGGTGGAGCCCCAAGACATGAAGAAGCATATGGGGCACGACCAATCGGCCTACTGTGAATACCATCAGAGGGCCGGCCACCTGACAGACAATTGCAGCCAATTGAGGAAGGCAATTGACGAGCTGATCCGCCAGGGGTACTTGGGCGAATTCACCCAGCTGCTGAACAAAAACAGCCAGCAGAAGCCGAACCCCGGGCACAGAACATGGCGCCGCGACGACCGGCGCGAGGCGGAACCTCAGGACGTGGATTATCGGAGTGCAGATAAACGTCCGGAGGGGTCCCTTGGCCCGAAGGGCAAAAAGAAGAAGTTGGAGATCAAGGTGATCTTCGGGGGCGCTGAGACAGGAGATACACCCGCCGAGCGGAAAAAAATTTGAGAGATCACTCTATGTGGGTTCCGTATCAGCACCCCCCGCTAAGCGCAACAAAATCGAGGCGATCACCTTCGGTCCCGCCGATCTGCCAATGTCACCAGCGCCGCACAGAGACGAGCTGGTGATCAGCATGGACGTGAACGAGGCCATCGTCCGCCGCGTCCTTGTGGATACCGGGAGCAGTGTGAACGTCCTCTACTGGGAGGCTTTCGAGGGAATGAAGCTCAGGAAGGACATGCTGCACCCTCTGCGCACCCCGCTGTCCGGCTTCACCGGGGATTGCATTGACGTTGAGGGCACCATCATCTTGCCAGTGGAGGTCGGCGACGGCCCCCACACCGCCCGGATCGGAATGACGTTCGTCGTGGTCCGCCTGAAGTGCGCCCACAACGCCATTTTGGGCCGACCCGTCCTAGAAGACTTGGGGGCCATATGCTCCGTACGGCACTCATGCATCAAATTCCCCACCGACACTGGAGTGGGAGTAGCACGTACGGACCCGCATATGGCCAGAGCCTGCTACACGAAGGCCATGGAGAAGCTCAACGAGCGGGAGGCTCGGGTCAACAGCATCTCCGAGAAGGCCAAACAAGCCGACTTGGACGCTCATCTGGAACCAGCAACTCTGCTGGAGGAAATTGAACTCGACGATCCAACGGACAGGAAGGTGTCCATTGGTGCGGATCTAGAGCCGGAAATCAGGGCAGGGGTCATAGCCGTCCTCCGGAGGTTCAGGATCTTGTTCGCCAGAGGGCCGGAGGACATGCCGGGCATCGACCCCAACCTCATATGCCATAAACTTGCCGTGCGGCCGGATACCAAGCCTATACAACAGAAGAAGAGATATATGGCGGCCGACCGACGCGATTTCATCAGGAAGGAAACAGCAACTCTCCTCAGCATCAAACATATCCGGCCGGTCATCCACGTGGAGTGGTTGGCCAACGTGGTACTAGCCCCAAAGGGCGACACTTGGCGGATGTGCGTCGATTACTCGGACCTCAACAAAGCTTGTCCGATGGACCCTTACCCTGTCCCGAGGATCGACCTGCTGGTGGATGAGACAGCAGGCTGCGAGCTGCTCAGCTTCATGGACGCATTCAGGGGCTACCATCAGGTGTTCATGCACCCCGATGATGACGAAAAAACGGCGTTCGTTACGGCGGACGGCGTGTATTGCTACATCGTCATGCCGTTCGGCCTGAGGAACGCCATGGCTACTTTTCAGAGGATGATTGGGATGTTGTTCAAGGACGTACTTGGAAAGACAATGGAAGCTTACGTGGATGACATCCTGATCAAAAGCAAGAAAAAGGAGGACCATGTCCAGGACATGGAGAGGGTCTTCAGCATCATGGAGAAGGCCAGCATGAGGCTCAATCCGAAGAAGTGCGCCTTCGCCGTCAGGGGCGGCAAGTTCCTCGGCTACATGATGAGCGAGCGGGGGATCGAGCCTAACCCGGAGAAGGTGAAGGCGATTATGGACATGGAGGCCCCAAAGAACCTAAAAGACGTGCAGCGGCTCACCGGGCGTCTGGCGGCCCTGAGCAGATTCTTATCCAAGCTGGCTGATAAGGCGATTCCCTTTTTTCAGATCATGAAGAAGGCCAATCCCTTTCAATGGACCCCGGAGTGCCAAACTGCTTTCGAAGATTTCAAGGTATATCTCTCCTCTCCGCTCGTCCTCACCAAGGCAGATCCCGGGGAGAGATTATACATGTACTTGGCAGTAGCCGATCTGGCCGTAAGTGCCGTGCTGCTGAAGGAATCTGAAGGCGTTCAGCGGCCAATATACTTTGTAAGTAAGGCGCTGAACGGTCCCGAGACGAGGTACACACTGATGGAAAAGACGATCCTCGCCTTGATTGCATCCATCAAGCGCCTGGCACCGTATTTCCAAGCACACCCGGTGACTATCTACACGACGCAGCCCCTCGCCACAGTCCTCAGGAACCCAATGGCAAGCGGAAGGATAACGAAGTGGTCCTTGATGATCGGCCAGTATGACGTGGACTTCAAGCCGAGGCCGACGATCAAAGGGCAGGCTCTGGCGGACTTCATTGCGGAATGCACCGCGCGCACCGAGGACGGAACCCATGACAACAATGACTTTGACGATTGGTGGGAGATGTACACCGATGGGGCCTCGAGTGCGCGGGGCTGCGGCGGAGGGGCAGTGATCACTTCCCCCGAAGGTTTCAAAGCCTACTACTCTATGAAATTTGAGTTCAAGGTCACCAACAACGAGGCTGAGTACGAGGCGCTTATCGCAGGGCTGAAATGCGCGAAAGCCCTCGGAGCAGCTCGTCTGAAGGTGAGAATGGACAGCCAGCTGGTGGTAACCCAGATGAACGGCACTGCAGAAACCAGGGAAGAGAGAATGAAGGTCTACAAAGAGCTGGCGGAGGAACAGACCGCACAATTTGAGCAGGTGGTGCTTGAGCAGGTATCGCGGGTGGAGAATGCAGAGGCGGACATTCTGTCAAAACTAAGCAACCCCCCAACCGATGACCCGGCATCAAGCATCCCCCGACACATCAGAGGCTTCGTTAGGCAGGAGGTATTCCCAGCACCGGCGACGGACGTCATCCAGGTGGAGGTTATCTCCGTTGCCGAACCTAACTGGGCAAAGGAGATAGCAGATTATCTCAGAGATGGGACACTCCCTGAGCCTGAAGGTGATGGCAGTACAGGAAGAGCCGCGTGGATAAAGAGGCGTGCCCCTAACTTTGAACTCATTGATGGGCAACTTTACAAGAAGACGTTCGGCGGACCCTACCTCAGGTGCCTCCCGCCGAGCCTGGCAGCAGCGGTAATCGAGGAAATACATGAAGGGATCTGCTCCAGCCACCAGGGCCCCCGAACCTTGGCCAGAAAAATCATCCTGCAGGGCTATTACTGGCCGACCATACAGCAAGATTGCTTCAACCACACGCGGAAGTGCGCAGTATGCCAGCAGTATGCACCTGTCCCTGGCCGCCCAGCGAGTTTCTACACCCCGATGACCATCGCGCTACCTTTTGCTAGGTGGGGCGTAGACCTGCTGGGTCCTCTGCCAACGGCTGCTGGTGGAAGGAAGTTCGTCATTGTGGCGGTTGATTATTTCACGAAGTGGGTCGAGGCCGAACCATTGGCCTCCATCACTGAATTCCAGTGCCAGAAGTTCGTCTGGCAGAACATCATTTGCCGCTTCGGGATCCCGGAGCAGATCATCACAGACAACGGTCGGCAGTTCGTCGACAGAGGCTTTGAGGCATACTTGGCGAAGTGGGGCATCAGGCACTCTAAGGCCTCGGTGGCCTACCCGCAAGCCAACGGCCAAGTGGAGAACATGAACCGGACCATCATGGACGGGATCAAGAAGAAGTTGGAAGACTACACCTCCACCTGGCCGGAGCAGCTGAATTATGTCTTATGGACGTACAGGACGACGCCAAGAACGGCGACTGGGGAAACCCCTTTTGCCTTGGCTTACGGATTCCAAGCTAAGGTACCGACGGAGGTACTGGTACCTACCCATCGCACCAAGCACTTCCAGCCGGAGGACAACGAGATCAACCTACGAGCAGAGCTCCATTTCATCGAGGAACGGAGGGACCTAGCGGCTCGTCGCATGGAAGAGTATCACAGGGCCACCCAGAGATACTTCAACAAGGCCGTGAAATTCCGCGAAATAGAGGCCGGGGACCTCGTACTCAGGAAAAGAGAGAAGAGCAAGCCGCTCGAAGGCGGCAAAATGGCGAAGAACTGGGAAGGACCTTACCGGGTCATCAGAAGATATAACCAGGGGACGTTCCTCCTCCACATCCTGGAGGGGAACCATGCCGGGATGTGGAACGTAGAGCACTTGAAGAAGTTCTATCAATAGTTAGGGGCTGTTGTCCTTGTATTATTCCCACTACCATGTAAAATGGCCGGACGTCGTCAATAATAAGGCCCCTGTTTTTCATCACTTCTGTTCTTGCCAACGACTGTTAAAGAAGGGAGTCTCGATGCAGATAAACCTGTTCCTCCTTGCGATGTCTGCGGATACCGGACGTCTCCTCGAAGTAGGGACGCCGGTAGGACCAAGGACCAAGGACGAACGAAGCACCAGGGAATCTCGATGCAGATAAACCTGTTCCTCATTGAGATGTCGGCGGATACCGGACGTCTCCTCGAAGTAGGAACGCCGGTAGGACCAGGGACCAATGACGAACGAAGAGTATGGATTGCCTCCCCCCCCCCAAAAAAAAAAAAAATGGGGAGAAGAGGAGAGGAGCTCCTATGTAGAAGGGAATCTTGCCCGGGTGTGCCAGATCTTCTCCAACCGCCGAAGACGAACGCCTCTCGGTGTAGAGGTTAGTAGAGACGCGGAGGGGGCTAGACGAACCAAGGGAGCCTGCCAAGATAAACCTGTTTATCCCACAAACGACCATGGATCGATGGACGTGGGGTAACAAAGTCGGGGACCCGTGAGGGTAGACCTGTTCGTCCCTGCGAGTCCTTGGGTACCGAACGTCCTCTTCGAAGCAAGAGACGTCGGTAAGGCTAAAAGGACCACGGACGAACGAAAAAAGGGGGGAATCTCGATGTAGATAAACCTGTTCGTCCTTGCGATGTCGGCGGACACCGAACGTCTCCTCGAAGTAGGGACGCCGGTGGGACCAGGGACCAAGGACGAACGAAGACTAAAAGACTCCATAAAAGAAAAAAAAAATGCCAGAAGAGCAAGGAGCGAAGAATGATTTTTTATTCTTCGGCACTATTGGCCGGAAAATTACAAGATAGTGAAAATAATGGGAAAAATTGTACAAGTACAAGGTCATGAACAGAGAATCACTTTCGATCGACGTCCGGAGCTGGAACTTTGGAAAGAGCCTGCTTGGATTTTTCACTAGCTTGGGCTTCCGCCTGCTCCTTCAGCAGCTCGAGGGCCCCCGCATGAGCATCCGCCATCAGAACATCAAAGCCAGCCGCCTCCGGATCGAAAGGAGCCCCGAAATGACGCTCGAACGTGGGGAGATTCTCCGCTACGAGCCCAACCATGCCCTTACGATAGGTATCATCGGCAAGATCATCAAGGAAACGCCGTCCGGTGGGGGTGGCCTGGAGCAATTTGACCCCATCCAGGTAGGCATCCGGGCAGGTGGCTAGAAATTCTCCGACGAGCCTCGGGAGAAACTTCATGGCCATGGTGTGGATGGCACCAGTGTAAGCTTTGGATTTCTGGAAGGCAATGGAACCAGACTCCTTGATTTTGGCAACATCGGCCTCATAAATAGGGACATGGTTGTCCATGCCCGTCCGGCGAAGCTCCACCTTGGCCTGCTTTACGGCCCACATCCGGCTGCGGAGATCCACGAGCTCGGCCTCCTGCTTCTTGAGAAGCTCCTTCTGAGAGGCATTCTCCTGAACGAGCTTATCATAGGCCTCGGCTTTCTCTTGAAGGGTGCCAGCCCTGCCTTTTGCATTCCTCAGAAGGGCATCACATTCAGCCCGTACTCTAGCCATCTCCCTGCCCTGGCGCTCGAAGGCCATCCGAGCCCTATGGAAGTAGAGCCCGGCCTTATCCAGCGTGCTCTGGCCGCACTCCAAGAGATCTTCAGGGGCCTCCTGAGCAGCGAAGTCCTGCGGAACCTTGAGATTCAGCCCACACCAGATGGAGGACGCTGTCTGGCCGAAGAGCATCATTGACTCTTTGCGGGGACCAACCCCGGAGAACTCAATCAGTCCAAGAGAAGACCCACTGGCTTCGGGAGGCGAGCTTGGACGAGCGTCGTCAGAACCCTTGGCAGCTTGGGCATCATCGTCCCGGAGACGGCGGACGTCGGAATTCTGCGGGGGAGAAGCACGGAGATGGGGCCGGGAAGTGGGCTTCCGCTTGAGGGGACTTCCGGGCTCCCCATCGGAGTCATCGGCCACAATGATGGCCTTGGAGGAGGTGCCCTCAACACGTGGCCTCTTGGAGGCGCCGGCCCCCGAAGCGTCATCAGCTCGTGCCCTGGTCACCCGAGGTTCGACCTTGGGGACGAGCGGCTTCCCGGGCTTGTCATGCCCCTTGTGCTCACGGCCGGCGGCAGTCGAAGCAGCGTTGACTCGGCTCATCGTAGACGTGGAGGGAAAAATTCCTGCACAAAGGGAACCAAGACGTTCAGAGCCATAACAGTGGAGAGAGGTTAAAACAATACAAGTACAAACGGACGCACCTAACCCAGCCCGAGCTTTAAAAGGCTCGGCCACCAGCAACCGGAGGTTCTGGATGCCAAGTCCGGCTATGCGCTTGGCATATCCGAGCTCCTCGTCCGTCATGGGCGGCGGGATCGTCTTCACCGGGTAAGCATTCCACCGGTCAGAGAATGGCATCGGTGAGCCTACTCCGGCCAGGAAGAAGCGCTCTTCCCAACCATCCGGATTCCCAGCATTGTTCGAGAATAGGACCATGGACGGACGGGCGATCAGGGTCAGATACCCCGTGCGTCCGAAGGGGGACAGCCGGAAGAAATGGTGCAGCAGGTCCACGGTGGGGTCACACCGACGCTGTGGCATCTAATAATGAAGCCAGCGATTATCCGATAGGCGGCAGGGACGAACTGCGCAGGCACTATCTCAAGGGCCCTGAAGAGCTCTAAGTGGAAGCTATGTAAGGGAAAGTTCAGCCCGGCTATCACCGAATCCAAGTGGACCACCACATAGCCGGGCAGATGGCGCATGGGGTTGCGCAGACGCCGATCGTCGTAGGTCCTTGGAGGGTAGAACCATTGGCTGATCAGACGCTTGTCAGCATTCGTCAGGCGTTGGACTTGACGCCGAACGTACGAAAAGCTGAGGCTATAACGGGGAGGCCAGGGCGGCATTCCCCGCTCATAATATTCCAAGTCATCACCAGAAGAACAACCATCGTCGAGGCGATTTTCGGAGGACATGGCAACGAACGGTACCTTTTGCTTGGGCACTGGGGATGAATCCGGCTCGTAGAAGTTGCTAGAGAGAGAATATATTTCCGCAGCGTATGGACTAAATGAATCGACGATGACTGATCTCGTGGTATTTGGGCACTTATAAGCGAAATGCCGCAGATTGACACCAACCGCAGGCTGGCACGTGTCCAAATAACACCGGCATAGCAATAACTTTGGAAGGCACCTCGAGCCCCGCGCTTTTGGGGAAGCCAAGAGGCCGCTGACGGATCTTAGAATTCGGGTCTGACGACGGACGTCGACCATAGAACCCGGGATCCCCACGAACTGGGAGGGCAACACCAGACGAACATCGTCGGACACAGTGCCGCCGTCCTTCAAGGCAACTCGTACAAATAGCGACGCCTTGTTAGTCTTGTGAATCGGCTATCTAAGGTGGCGAGGGCAGGATTAGCTCGAAAGCATACGGCCGAAGGGCCCGGGTGCCCAAGGTGCGAGAGGCCTGGCTAGGCAACGGGCGTCTAAGCCAGGAGATGACGACGCCCGGCGCCGAAAAAAAAAAAAAAAAAAAACTACGAGTACGCTACGCGTTAGCTGGCTACGTACGGCGGGAGTACATTGAAAGAATAAGGTACGAATACGGCAACACGGCATAAAGACGAACTTTGGCAAAACATGGATTTTTATTCTTCAGCACTATCGGCTGGAAAGTACAAGTCTACACGCTACAGTCGGAAGGAAGGCTAGACTAAAATATAAATCAGCACATATGGGGGGACGATGGCCGGCTCCCGGCATGAGTGTGCTCTTCCACCTGAGGCTCGGGCTCAGGGGTTGGGGGTTCCGGGATATCCCCCATGGCTATGGCCGCCGCTCGGCGCCTATCCCGCTTTATTTTCCCCAGGGCTTCGATCAGCAGGTCCTCTTCCGTATGATCGGCCGGGTTGACGTCAGGGCCCAGAAGCTTCTCAAAGATGGGGAGAAAGGCTTTGACCCCTTCGTTATAGCCACCGGCGAAGGCGCTATCAGCAGAATCATAAAGGAATTGGCGCGATAAGGGGGAGCTTCCCATTAGCCGCACGCCGTATTTCAGACGATCCTTCGCCGGGACCTTCTCCAGGGCATGAGAGAACACGTCTCCAAAGGCCCCAGCGCAGAAATCCTTGGCCGAGTCCATGAACTCGCCAGTATTCCGGTAGCCGGAGGTATCGACGCACCATTCCGGGATAGCACCCTTGGGGGCCGGAAGCACCGGCATAAGCTTGAAGCCGGCCTTCTCCAGACAGGCCAGTTGGGCGCCAGTTTCAGCCCGAAGGGACCGAAGCTCCTCCCTGGCTGAGGCAGCCTCTTCTTCTGCCCGACGGGCGACCTCCCGAGCCTTCAATATGGCGGCATCAGCCTTGCTCCTCGCCTCCTGCAGGGCGGCCTCCCTGGCAGCCTCGGCTTGCAGCGCCAACAGCCCTGACTGTAAGGAATGGGATGAACAGAAGTTAGATGACGAAACGACGGGCGTCAGGGAGACAAGATGAGTCGAATCGCGACAATACCTGGATGGCCGCTGCCAGAGCGGCGCTGGTCGCTTCAGAAGACGACCGGGGGGGCCAGTTCGAGGCCGGCCTTGGCCCCAAGCTCCCTCCAAAGCTCTTCCGCCGGCCGGCTCAGGGAGAGACCGTTGGCATCTTCAACAACGGGGCCGGAGGAAGAGCAGTCTCGCCCCCTCTTCGGCTTCTTCTCTGGGGCCCTCTCGCCCCCCTTCTTGGGAACCACCTTCGTTGTGACGACCGGCGGGGGGGAGAGCAGATTCAGCATGATGGGGTATGGCCCCCTCATTCAGGAGGGTGGCAATCAGATGCTGCTCACCATCTGCAGTCCGACGGGCGGCGTCAGAGGCAGACGATCCGGCACCATGGGCGGCGGCCTCCCTGGCCGCTTTGGCCGCAGCCATCTTCGCCTTCCTGTTCCTCAGGCACTCGGCGTTGTCCATTTGGTCGGCGGTAAGAGGAAGACCTGCAAGAGAGAAATACAAGAATGTGAAAAGACGAACAGGGATAGGGAGGAACACCCACCTCAGAGGACAGGACCGCCCGTGCCCCGAGACGAGCGTCCAAGGGGGGAAGGAATCCAGGAACACGGGCGGTACCTATGCCTGCTTCAGAGAGTGCCTCGGGGGTCAGGTATTCTCCTATGGGGCGAATGCCGCCTTCCAGGACTTTGTTAACTTCCGCCTCCAGCTCGTCCGTCAGCACCGGCGACTCAATCTTCGGGGGGTAACCGTTCCAGCGGATTGGGAGGGGAGGACCATCATATCTAAGGAAGAAGAGCCTATTTTTCCAATCATGGATGGAGGAAGGATAGTGCTCGAACAGCTTCCTCTTCGGACGAGCGGCCACACTCAGATAACCGTCGGAATTCTGCGGGGTGACCCGGTAAAAGTAGTGAAACAGATCCAGGGATATATCGGCTTCCGCGGACGAGCAGCGCACGAGGAATGCGGAGATAAACCTATAAGAGTTGGGCATGAACTGCGCCGGGACCGCCTGGTAGCAGTTGAAGAACTCCACGTAAAAAGGGTGGAGGGGAAACCGCAGACCGGCCTCTACGGAGTCCACATGCAAGATGCTCATCCCCGCCCGTCGCCGCATGGCATGTTCAGCCCCGCTATGGCTAAAGACGAACGGATGGGGGAAGAAGGAAGCAATCTTGTTCATGGCGACGCTAGAGAGGGATTGCCTGTGTTCTAAAACACTCTTAATCTTGCAGATGTGCCTCTGCACGTCCATGGGGATACCTAAATCGTGCACCTCCAGATCAGAGCCAGATTGAGCCTCATCTGCGGAATCATATCCGGCCGCACGTTCATTCAGAGGCACTGCCTCAATGGCACCTTCGGAAATGTCGGCGCCTTGCTCACCGTCGACATGGATGGTCCCTACGGTGGACGCCGAACCTGGGTTGCCGGAAATACTGGTTTTTCCGGAGGAACGGGGGCCAGAATTGGAGGAAGAATCAGAGCCGGAGCCCGAAGAACCAGAACTCGAACTTGAAGAGATCTCCATCGAAGTCATCACTAAAAGAAAGGGCAAGGATGAAGAGGAATAATTACCTTTAAAAAAAACTTGAAGATGGACTTGGGAAGCTGTGATGAAAAACCCGAAGAGCGGCAAGAGAACTCGAAAGCAAAAGCCAGAAATCAGAAACCCTAGACATCAGGGGATTTCTGGTATTTATAGTGGAGGCACCCCCGGGGGGACGAATGAAGAAGCGACACGTGGCGAGGAGCGTACCCTGGCGGGAATCCAACCTGGGGAAGCGATACGCGTAATGATGACTTCCCATCGGGAGTCGCACCGTTTCGCCGCCAGCCGCCACCTTGATTCACCCGCGGTCGCCCAACTCGGGGTGCCCTTCGATCAGGTACGTCCAGTTCCCCGTGGGCATCCTCCAGGAGGCACAGCATACTTCCTTATGTCCCACGCACGCTTGGAACATCAGAAGTGGGGGACTTGTGTTGGGTAAATGGCCCCGAGCAGGGGTCCGGCCCAATCACCCCCAAACCGACGTACGTCGCCCAGCCCACGGATGGCCCTGGCCTGAAGAAATGAGGACGAATGTCTATCTCCGGGATAACGGCACAAGGTCCTGGCCGAGGGTCGGTTAGCACATCCGTGACGAACGTCGTCAGCCGAGGCCCATCTCCGTAGACGGCCCAGGCCCAAGGGATTGTTACGTTCTCAGGAAGGGCCGCAGACGAACGGCCCCCGGTTCTACCAGACGATCGTGGTCATTAATTAGGCGGGGAACCCAGATTCTGGCGGGAAGCGCATTTAATGCTAGAGATTTGGTGGTTGGGCCACAGCCACTAACAATCCTCCACATCATCAGGACTAACTGCCCATTGGCGGGTATAAATAGTAGCATTTATTTCATTGTAAAGGGTTGGCAACTTTCTATTCTTAGCATACTAGCTTCAGCATTCTTACTTGCAGCATTTCTAAGTGCCTTGTAAGACGAACGGCCGACGTGCCTTTTTAGCAAGTAGATTGTACTTAGGGGAGTTATTACGAAGTTAATAATACCTACTTACATTGCCTGCTATTTCTCTTGTTTCCTGATCCATCTGAAAGTTGTTGGGCTAGATATCCACACACTCACTCCACTCGAAATCTTTGGGCTTACGTGTTGGGTCCAAGGGTTGAAGGAATAAACCTCAACAGGGCCCTATACAAAGTATTTGTTTTGTAATACAACATATTTAGAAATAGAGGATTAATATCACAAAAACTCAATACTTTAAATAAAATTCTTACATTATAACATTAAAAAATCACAATTTTGATTAATTTTGGATTGAAAATTACACAATTTTATCACGATAATCTTAATAAAAATAGATCTAAATTCTCAAATATAAAATATCAATTGCAAGGCATGAGCCTGCTTGAATAGTTTGTAAGACAAATAAGAATCAACTTGCTTTTAATTTTTAAATAGCATTTGTTTATGCATATACTTCAAATCCCAACCAATAATATAAGATTTAGTAAATAGTTATAGAAAATAGTTATAGAAAATAGAAGTTAATAAGTTAGTTCATTTGGGTATTTACAAATCAATAATTTATCAAATTAGCAAATCATACTAAAAGCTAGATTTTTGGAAATAATAACATATCGACAAATTTGGGACTTCATGTTTGTACTTCACTACTTCATTGATAACTCTATTGTCCCGCTTGTTTTTTAGTACATATAGGGGTTGTTTTGAACTGATTTTGATTCTGCTTCTTTTTTAAAGCAGAAGCAGAATAAGAATCAGAATCAATTTTCAGAAGCCGGTTCCCCCCAACTTCTAAAAAAATGATTCTATGAGTAAATTAGAGCATCAAAATCAGTTTTGCATTTTTATCCAAACACTCCAACTTCTGCTTCTGCTCTCTCAGAGAGCAGAAGCAGTTTTAAAATCAGATCCAAACATCCCCATGTAATATAAATGTTTTTTAAATTTTTGGGCCCCTAATTTTTAAATTTTTTGGGGCCCTGAGGCCCAAGCCTCACTGGCCTAAGGGAAGGACCGGCCCTGACCACAACAGTATTTTGGGAAATATTATAAACTCAACCCAAATTTCGGAATTTTTTAATTATTTAGCATTATTTTTTGGCTTAGCTGGGTGAAAACTAAAGCATTAATTCAAACACTAGCTAGCTAAGTGAATGGGTGCGAGAATAAGACATTTGAGTCGGTGGGCTTCATACATGCGGACGTCGGACGGTCTATTTTTGAAAAGAAACCATGAAATAATCTATATCCGAAAGAAATTTTTAAGGGTGACAAAAGTGATGCGGAGTATTCTTTTCACTCTTAAGTCTATTTGTGAAAAATTACCTTAATAAAATACACAGATAGCATACGTTTAACAGACCAGATCAGACTAATAAATTTCATTCCAAAAGAAATTTAACATCTGAAATGGCAAAAATTAGAATTGAAATCGACGTTGTAGACTAACGGCGTAATGCTAAGCTATACGGCGACGTATGCAAATTGCTCTGTTTCTTCGGCCGTATTCTCCAAGCAGCTCGCACCTTCCAGGGAAACTATTCATTTTTATTTTTTTCCTATAAAAGCAGCCTTTCACTCCTCAATTTCACCAACAACATCTTAGCTTTCATTAAAATCTCCAAATCTGCCCTCATTGAATACCCTCCATAAATAGCAAAAACCAGAAAGACAGGTCTGATTTCTGAAGCTGTTAATAAAAGCAGAGAAACAGAAATGGCGGTGGAGATGAATAACAGTCAGTTAGTGAGTAGCAGAGCTTATGTGACGTTCTTGGCCGGAAATGGCGACTACGTGAAAGGGGTGGTGGGGCTGGTCAAAGGGTTGAGGAATGTCAACTCTGCTTACCCGCTCGTGGTGGCGGTTCTGCCGGACGTGCCGGACGAGCACCGCCGCGTGCTGGTGAACCAGGGCTGTATCGTCCGGGAAATTGAGCCGGTTTACCCGCCGGAGAACCAGACTCAGTACGCTATGGCTTACTACGTCATTAATTACTCCAAGCTCAGAATATGGGAGGTAATTAAGAATCGGACAACAAATAATACCCGGAATTCATGAAAATATTTTAATTGTCGAGTTTAATACTACTTCCGTTCTTAAATAAATACAACACTTTGACTTTTACACTATTCACATGTTCTACTTTGACTACGTTTTATTTATTAATGTAATATTATTATTTTATGAAAAAATATTGTTAAACTTGTCTCATTGTAAATTTTCATAATCTAATTTTTTTTAATTTTTTAACGAATACAAAATCATTTATATTAATGGTCAAAGTTGTGTCTCGACAAGTGTGAAATGTTGACCGTTGCATTTATTTAAGAACGGAGGAAGTATTAGCTCTGATCCAAATTGATTTACAAAATTATTTTTTTGTTAAATATATTAATTTTATTCATTTAATTAGGATATAAATTTTTAATTAGATTTAAATTTAAAATTTTCAATTTATATGGATTTTAATATATTTTTATTTTGTAAACTTTAATTATTAAAATTGAATTAATTATCAATAAGGAGGATTTAACTTTAATATTAATTGGACAAAAAATAGTGACTTCCCAAAACGATTTGGGACGGAGAAGGATTTGGATTAAGTAATATCGTACTTCGTCAAATACTCTTATTTTACAGAGTATTAATTTTGTTTTCATTCAACAAAATTTTTTATGGAGTAATACTCTTTAATTTGGAAAATACTGGGTATACCTTTTTAATTTGGAAGTCCTTTTTTTCCTTTCTTTTGTCACTTTTGCGCTCTCCGTGAAGAAATGAAGAGAGTATCTCAATTTGATTTTCAAATAAAATTTTCGTACTCATTTTTAAATACATATATTTTCAAATAAAATTTTCATACCCATTAAAGACTTGTCTCTAATTTAGTAATGATATCGAATTAAGTTATTGTCACCTTGCCCTTGCGCCATCTACCCGTTGTTGGCATCGGGCAATTCACGAGCGACTCACGAGCGACTCTCGGGCGCCTTGGCTCGTGTGCACTCTTAATGGAGGGAGTGAACAAGACTCAGTCCTTACAATCAATTTGCTTTCCTAATTCCTAGTATTTTTTTTTTGATCGTTTCCTAATTCCTAGTATAAATAAATCTAATCTTATTACCTTTATAGTTTATATTACCATTAGCTTTCCATCATTGTGCATATCAACCATAGTTGATCTATAAAAAAACTCAGCTTTCAAGCCTACACTCGCTTACTTTTTTCCAACTTGATCGTCAAGTTTTGATTACATACTGCCTTTTTGTGATGAGATATCGTGTGGTATCGGGGTTTCTCGTTGCAATTGAATCTATTGTGTAATATGTGTATACATAATACATTACTTGAATGCATTAATTTAATTTCGTATATTTTCAAATATATTATATTTAAAAATTTCGTACCCATTAAAAACTTGTCTCTAATTTAATAATGATAACAAATTAAGTTATTGCCACCGTTCCCTTGCGCCAACCACCCATTATTGGCACCGAGCAACTCGCGAGCGACTCTCGGGCGCCTTGGCTCGTGTGCACCGCTAATGGAAGGAGTGAATAAGTCTCATTCCTCACTATTAATTTGCTTTCCTGGTTCCTAGTATAAATAAATCTAATCTTATTACCTTTATAGTTTATATTGACCATTAGCTTTCCATCATTGTGCGTATCAACCACTAGTTGATTTATAAAAAAACTCAGCTTTTCAAGCCTAAACTTGTTTTTTTTTCACGCATAGGCCGACTTACTTTTTTCCTAGCTTGATCGTCAAGCTTGATCGTCAAGTTTTGAGTACGTACTGCCTTTTTACTGCCTTTTTGTGATGAGATATTGTGTGGTATCGGAGTTTCTTGTTGCTATTGAATCTATTTTTTCTTTAAAATCCGGTAGGCGAACCACAGTCCCTGCCATTGAATCTAGGGAAAAGGTGCAAATAGGTCCATGTACTAACCAAAAAAGGTCAATTAAGCCCTTATTTAGGAGTCTCTGTCCGGTCGTCGCCATTTGGAGTGGTTCCCGGTGGAATTTTTTGATGAAATTTTTTGAGCATCTTATTTATTAAGTCTAGTTTACTCATACCAAATTTCAGCTAAAACTTCAATCGGGAAGGCATTCAAATGAATTCTTGAAAATAACTGCGCAGTTAGAAGCGCAGTTATCTTCAAGAATTTACTTGAATGCCTTCCCGATTGAAGTTTTAGCTGAAATTTGGTATGAGTAAACTAGACTTAATGAATAAGATGCTTAAAAAATTTCATCAAAAAATTCCACTGGGAACTACCTCAAATGACGACGGCCGGACAGAACTTCCTAAATAAGGGCTTATTTGACCTTTTTTGATTAGTACAAGGGCCTATTTGCACCTTTTCCCTTGAATCTATTATGTAATATGTGCATTAATACATTATATGAATGCAATTAATTTAATACTCGTAAGTCGTAACTATATTATGAGAAATGGTTGTATAAATATTATTTGTACATAGAAAAAGACTTATTCATTGGTCCCGGTTTGGTCGTGAATGAAACTGGACCATGATCAGTCTTGGCGGTTCGATTATGAGTATGGCCCGGAGGTACCAGTCCCAAATGTGCTTTCGAGGCCAGAACCGGCCGGCTCATTTTTCATTTCAATCATTGGAAATTTGGAAGCACGTTAGAAGATGTGTAACTGTGTAATGATGTTTTTACTTGGACTGTAATTTGTTGATTTGGTCTGATCTGAACTGGTTTGATCTGATCTGATTTTTTTGTATTTTTATCACTATCCAAGTCTGGTCTGGTCTGAGACAGATTATAGTCCAAGTAAAAACATTTTAAATGCATTAAACTTCTAAAATCAGTTAGGGAGGCCAAGATCAGGGGTTTAAACATACGTACTATTCCCTCTGTCCCTAAAAGAAGTTCTATTTCGCTTATCGAGGGTCAACTTAAATCACTCTTAAACTCTTACTTTTTATATCAAAATTTTATAAAAGTTGAATTATTTTTTGCAGGCTTTGTAGCGGGTTTAATGTAGTTTCTGAATATGTAAATTTTATTTACTAAAAATAATCCGAGTTTTCACAGGGATCATTTAACTTTATCGTCGGTCAACCTTCGTAATCCGCAATTAGAACAACATTTAGGGACGGATGGGAGTATAAAAAATTAAGGCTAAAGGGTCAAATAGGTACATGAACTAACTTAAAGTGTTCAATTAGCCCCTTATATAGGAGGTTCTGCCCGACCGTCGCCAATTGGGGCGGTTCCCGGTGGAATTTTTTGATGAATTCTTTTTAGCATCTTCTTCATTAAATCTAGTTTACTCATACCAAATTTGCGCTAAAAATTCAACCGGGAAGGCAGTCAAATGATTTTTTGAAGATAACTACGCAGTTAAACAACGCAGTACATTTCGGAAAATCATTTGACTGCCTTCCCGATTTAATTTTTAGCTGAAATTTGATATGAGTAAACTAGACTTAATGAAGAAGATTCTCAAAAAATTTCATCAAAAAATTCAACCAGGAACCATCTCAATTGGCGACGGCCGGGCAGAACCTCCTAAATAAGAGGCTAATTGAACATCAAGAGAAGACCGGACCGAGAATGACCGGCTCAGAATCGCGAAATAATTGGTGTCGGATTTATACATTTTTTGATAGTATTTGTTAAAATGTGTTTAACTTTTGATTAAATAATTCAAATTTATTCTCCATAAAACCTCCGAGTATACGCTAGTGTAGTCCCCCACCCTCTCCTCTGCCAAAATGATTTTTCCTTAAATACTCTTAATTTCTTTATTCTTTCCGTATTATTGGGCTTAGGATCAGTATTCCAACAGATACAAAAATTTAAGGCTCTGTTTGTAAATCCAACTGAAGTGGTTTTAACTTTTAAAAATGGTTTGGTAAAAAAGTGATTAATAGTAAAAGTTGATAGTGTTTGAGAGAAAAATGATTTTGAAATGTAAAAGTTGATGGTGTTTGGTAAAATAAGTACTTTTTGTGTAATAGAAAAAGTAAAAAGTAGATTCTAGCTTTTAGCTTTTAAGTAATTCATTTAAGTAGAAGTTGTCAATTGAAAACATCTTTTTTAGTTTTTTTTTAAGCCAAAAGCTGAGAAGCCTTTATTTAGTTGTGTAGCCTTTATTTAGAGTCTAGCATGTTTTTACTTACACTCCTTTCGATCCCAAATCAAACAAGATCTGTTCAGATTTAACTAAATCAAAGCAGACCAGATCTGACCATTCCAGATTTCGACAATTATAAGATACACAAAGATTAGACCAGAAAAGTTTCATTCTAACTAAAAACGTTCTTATCTCTTACGGAGTATTATTCACATGTAAACTTTAAATACTCACTAATGCATTTACTATAATGAAAAAATAGGTAGTATAAATTAGGGTAAATGGAAACTAATAATCCAACCTTTTAGCGGTCTTCTTACAATAATCCCACATTTTGGTTATTCTTGAATAATCCAACCTTTGCACCTCATCTTCATTCACCGGTCCTTGACCGGTTGATTACCTGTTATTCCAAGTTATTTTCTTATCTTTGCAAGTCATTATACTATAAATCTCACCATTCACAGAGATAATATTTTGCAAAGATAAGAAAATAACTTGAAATAGCAGCCATTAACCGGTCAGGGACCTGCGAATGAAGATGGGGTGCAAAGGTTGGATTATTCTTGAATAACGAAAAGGTAGGACTATTGTAAGAAGACCGCTAAAAGGTTGGATTATTAGTTTCTATTTTCCCTATAAATTATCTAGCGAACACTACATATAGTATAATACATATACTACAGATTTTGCTAATACAGATTTTGTGTTTATTTTGACTTTGATTGTTATTATACCTTATTTGACAACACTACATATAGTATAATACATATAGTATATACTAGTATTTTTTTTTTTTTGAGGTTGGGCCTAGGCCCTACCTGGCCTATAGTCAGATCTGCCCCCGCCTATTGTACATCCGAGTATTGAATGTTAAAACAAATGATTATAGCATTTAAAAAAATGAGTATTGGTATTGACTTGTAAAGTTAATTAGCTCAATAAATATTTACATCATATATGATATATAATGATAATATTGTTTATCAATGAGTTAATTTGTAGTACATATATGAAGTGTAGATCATGACACTCGATTGCATGCTTCTAATACTCAATTATGCTACCAATTCCAATATAGTGATTTAAATATTATACTCTCTTCGTCCCAATTTGTTTTGCAAAATTTCCTATTTTGGTTGTCCCAAAATGGTTTTCCACTTTCTATTTTAGGTATGTAATAAAAGTAAAGTGAAAATTTTACCCTTACTTTTATTTTTTTTCATCAACTTAAAGGCATCTACTTTTAGGATGAAAGACAAAAGTGTAAAAAGCAAGCATTATTTATTATCATTTCTTAATCCTTGTACCGGTCAAAGTTTGCAATTCCATTCGGGATAGAGGGAATACTCATTAAGCATAACAAAAAATATTACTCCGTATGTTTTACAATGAGCATTGTACAACTGGGTGTACAATGTACTCTCTCAAAAATCACTACCCTTGTTCACAGAGGAAGCCAATATGAAAGTCACCAAAAGTAAGAGAAAGTGGCAGTTGGCAAGTGGGACCCAAATAAAGAAGAATCTCATTTTTCTTATATTTTTTTTATTTGTACTTCAATTTTTACAAAAGTATATATGAGTTTCAAAATTTATAATTGTTCATGATCTTTCAAATGACACTAATATTGCATACATAAAGTTTTAAAAAAATTGAAATTTCAATTGCTGAGGTTTTTAGACCCAATCTTTTTCTGTGATAGATTCAGGTGCTAAATTTTTAACATCTATCAGCTATTTGTTTTTCATAAAGCTAGAGATATGAAGTGACAATAAAAATTTAACTCCAAATTTATTTATTTTTATTTCCGAATGTTTGACTTTTAAAATCATCATCATGCAAAATAATTCGGCAAAAAAAATGATGTATAAGAATAACAAATAATTCCCTCCAAAAAAAATTAACAAGTAAGATTTTAATTAAAAAACAATATCGTATGAATATATTAGCGGTGGTAGACTGTATTACAAAACTGATTAAACTAAGTGAATATCGATCTATAAATCGACGAAGAATTTGATTAATTGATGTAGAGTGAATTGTAATAACTTACTTTTTGAATACGGGATTTTTTTAAAAATTATCACTAAAATAAAATTATTTACACAGATATGACTAATAGTTACTAGTATCATGGTAATTTAAGTTTAAAACTTGAATATAAGTTACTATGATTTCATTACTACTCTACTTAGTAATCACATTTTTGTAAATCATCTTTATTTTAGCCATTAAACATGTAATTATTTCTTTTGGCCTATTCAATTCTATTCTTGCTTTGAAGTTTAGTATTTTCACTTGTTAACTTCAATTTTTGGACCCTGCAACTGAGCCTCTGTTACGAATAGTGTATTACTACCTCTGTGACTCCATCCCATTAACATCAGAACACTAGGAGGTGACACACTTATTAAGAAAAATGAGTTTATAGAGTTGTTATTGAATTGATAAAGTAAGAATTAAGTCATAATATATTTAGAACCAAACAAACTTTATCAAATTTGGTATTGGAAAATCTTAGTGTGACAGACAAAAAAATGAGACAATCTGAGCAGAACAGAGGGAGCATATATTATTATATAATAGCGGTGATTAAATTATGGAATAATAAATTGAACACACTTGCATAATGTAAAGATGAATGAAATAAATTGCTAAATTACAAATGAGAATATTCTTAAGACACTCTTAATGAGGAGAGTTTTATACTGTAAATAGAATCAAATAAATTGGATATTTTAACGAGATTATCCTAAATAAGAATAAAAACGTTTCTAAACTTCAAAATATGACTATATGTTCTTATTACCAAATAAAAATAATTACTATCATATTTTGACATCATAATGTTTTAAACATGATAATATTTATTTTTCAAACATCTTTTGGTTCAATCAGGCCTGTCAATGGGTCGGGTCTAGACCCGGACCCGACCCGGACCCGGTTGTTTTTAACGGGTATGGGTCCTTATTTTATTCCGTTTACCCGGACCCGAACCCGGACCCGTTAGTACTTTTAATAAACGGGTCGGGTATGGTACTTATGATTCCGACCCGTTAAGGACCCGGACCCGTTTAAAATTTCTTATTAGTATTTATACACACACTAATACATAAAGAGATTAGTTATAATACTTCAAATAAAAATACAAAGTAATATATATAAAGTGATAAGTTTTAATTCTTTGATTAAAAAGAAACAAATTAATACATACCTAATGTATAAGTGATAATATAATAGTACGTAGTATATAATATGCTTTTAGTCCAAAAGAATTTTTTGTGACCTAATTTCTAGTCTAATATACGAGCTTTCTGTGGGAGAGAAAGAGACACAAAGTGCGGAATTGTACGCATCTTTTTTTTTCTATGAATAAAAATACTAATTTTCTATGATAAACCTTGATTTTTTTTGAAAAGTGAAGATATATTTTGCTTTTAAATTTGTGCACTTTGATTTACATTTCATATACATGTTTTACTATTTTTAAAAAATTATATAATGTTTTGTCAAAAAAGTTATATAATGTTGTGCATATGATACTTGGCGGGTCTACCCGACCCGGTTCCGAGACCCGTTGGGTCCGGGTCCGGGTCCAAATTTTTAGACCCGCCGGGTAAACGGGTCGGGTCCGGGTCCTTTATTTACTTAGCGGGTCCGGGTCTGGAACACTATGTTCCGACCCGGAGTGTTCCAGACCCGGACCCGACCCATTGACAGGTCTAGGTTCAATGACATCACTCACTTCACTATGACATTCCCAAGCAATGAGGATGTCACATGTACGAAACTCATCCAGTCAAGATATTGACATTCAATAGAACATATACTATAAGAAAAGAGAAAGTACACTAAAAACATGATACTACATCCGTCCCAAAATGATTTGCAAAATTGACTTTTCTTGATTAAACAGTATCATTTTATTTGACTTTATAGAGATGATTGACTTTTATTATTTGTTGACAAAAAATGTTGACTTTGCAAAACAATTTAGGGTGGAGGGACTGAGAGAGTAATATGTGTCAAACTTCTATTTGTAATAGTTACTCTTATTTATAGAGTAAAACTAGTTTTTCTATGCGCATTGCGCGATTAGATAAATGCCCAATGTGTTTCTATACAAATCATTTGCTTAAATATCTACTTGTTATGCATACACAAAATTATGTGTCAGTGTAGTTTTGTTTTATAAGAAATGAATAAGGAAAAGGGTGTCAAAGTTTTTAAAAAGAATGAATCATTCATGCATTCTCTTAGATTTTACTTTATACTCCCTCTGATTTTACTTTATACTCCCTTCGTCCCTAATAACTTTGCCAAGTTTGACTGACACAAAGATTAATAAAGTAAAAATTGTGTGGTTGAGATTTGTGCAGAGGAGAGAGAATTAACTGGAACCACAAATTCTTTACTTAAAAGGGAAAGTGACAAAGTTAGTGAGACATCCAAAAAAGGAAAGTTGACAAAGTTATAAGAAACGGAGTAAGTATTTAACATAACTACGATAAGACCTGTTTAACGTACACGGTAACTTATAGATATTAGAGAGTGTAATTATGAGTTCCAATTCAACGTGGTTCAACTCTTCAAGCACGACACCCAATTAGAACTTCCCTTCAACCTAGGTAAGGTGAGTTCTTCCCTTTGAACTCCATAATTAACATTGATTGAAAAAAATATATATTAAATTTCTAAAAGAATTTGGAACGGAGGTAGTATTACGTGATATTTATAAATCAATACTTGAAAATGCAATTTTACATTATGGAGTATTTATAAATGAATACTTAAAAAGGCAGTTTTATATTATGGAGTCAGAAACAATTAGTCACTAAACTCCAATTTTTAGTTTATAATCCATTCAACAAACCATCTTTCACAAAAAGGATATATTATTGGAAGATTGTTAATATATTGTCAGTTTCATTTATTGGAAAATTGTAAAAAGTATGTTGCATTTGCAATTTATGATAAATATGAACTGATATCTCAACATTATCTTTTAAGGTTGTACAGGGGTTTTGCTATTGCTTCAAAAAAAAGTACTTTTCAACCTTTTATTAAAAAAAGCCAAAACATGTGTTTTTATTTCAAAGGAACCTAAACTCTATGTAATTTTTTCATACCTACAATTTTTTTTATTGGTGGCTTTAAACTTTAAGCTAAGTAACAAAAAATTTTGAAAAAAATGGTATTGAAGCATATCGGCGAATAGCTTTTGTGTTGAATAGATGCTGAAATGGTTCCATAATAAAGGAAGTCTACCCACACCATGTAGACATGTAGTACTTGTTAATTACTAATCAAGACTTCAAGAGTAGTAGCCCTGTACAATTACACGAGTGAGAGATACTAACAAAGCCAAATCAGTATTAAAACAAAAGTCAATAAATGGAATCCAGGAAACAACTTAGGATGCTTTTACTTGGATCGTTTACAATCCCAAAAAAGACAAGACTTAAACAGATCAGATCAGACCAGACTTAAGCAGGTCAGACCAAACAAAACCAGACTTCTATGGTTATAAAACACACAGACACGAGACATATACCAGAGAAGACCAGACCAAACCAGTTTAGATTAGACCTAGTCAACAAATTTCAATCCAAGTAAAGATATTCTTAGATTAACTAATAAAGTAATCACAAATTAAAACTAAATTTGATTGGCTAATAAGCTCTGGAGAAAACATAGAAATAAATTGTATGGCCCTAGAAAAGTAAAAACAAATTTCAAACATCTAAAACCGTATGATGGAAATTTCTTTAAAAATGATACCGTAGTAAGCCATTGTAAAACATCTAAACCACTTTTGTATGAGATACACTCATACACTCCAAACTTCTTTTTATGATGGACTGTTTTATGGAGCACTGCGTTGAGGATCGAGATAGCTGCTACCTATTTCTCTAGAATTTTTTTGTTTTGTTTTTTTGGAATCAAGAATGTTGCTTTCTTCCACTATCAGACTACAGGAGTAAATCGTTTTTTTTTAACAAAGTAATTGCTGGAGTAAGACCCATTAAAGAATCAAAACGGAAGGAAAACAATTGGGATCCGTTTCTAACTTAACGGGAAATCAGCCATACAAACGGAAAATGGGAGTTAGAAAAGTCAATTGAGTGGAAAAAGTATGAATAGTTATGCAAATTGAACAACTTCATATTGCATCTTGATGACACCAACATTTTTCCAATACCAATTACACCTCTACCTTTATTGGTGCTTATAATTTTTTAGATAGATATAGTATTCCACTATTCCTATTTCAGAATTCCAATGTGTTTTTATTGAAATTACTATTTTAGGATTTCCCCCAATATTTTATGGAAACGGTGACCATGCATGAGGTCCATGCTCTCTATACATAACTGTATTTCCTTTAAAGATGGTGGTCCATTGTCTACAAAACAATACTTTGACTTTTGGAAATTAAATTAGTGAATTCACGAATGGGTGACACGTGGGTGCAGTTCGTGGAGTACAGCAAGATGATATACTTGGACGGCGACATCCAGGTGTTCCAGAACATTGACCACCTCTTTGACCTGCCGGACGGCCACCTGTACGCCGTCATGGACTGCTTCTGCGAGAAGACGTGGAGTCACACGCGGCAGTTCCAGATCGGATACTGCCAACAGCGCCCGGATAAGGTCGCGTGGACGGAGGATCTCGGCCCTAAGCCGCCGCTTTACTTCAACGCCGGGATGTTTGTGTTTGAGCCCAGTTTGCACACTTATCATGACCTCTTGAAGGCCGTTCAAGTCACTCCTCCCACTCCTTTTGCTGAGCAGGTAAACATTTTTGTCCCAATTAATGGGCCCACTACTTAATTGAATTAAGGAGTACTGCGTATTTTTTTGTTTTCCGAACTTCTCCAAATTCAAGTTCTTTTAATTTGAAAGTGAAATGATGTAAATCACGTATTTTTTTTATGAAAAAAGAATTGTGACATTTATTTTTGATAAAAAGAAAAGAAAAGTAAAACAAGTAAAATGAGACGGATGAAGTACCTTTTTATTTAAAGTAAATATCTATGTAGACAGTGGCGGACCCAGAAACTCAGAGTAACGGGGTCCCTAAATTAATGTAACTTTCATTAATATAAAATTAAAAAAAATTAATAAGCATAACGTTTCATAGTTAACATACATCATCAAAACATTAAGATGATATAAAGTAAAAAATTACATATCAAATTCATTCTACAATTCTACAAAAGTACCTTATAGGTTTCATTTGTTGGAAATATTCTATAATATATAGGTCCACCAACATGTACATAAAACATATCTTTTTTATTCCGTGCTGAAAATCATATTCCCAAAAATGATTACTACTAACTTTCCACTCTTTTCTAAACAAATAGCACGGTAAACAAAATGTAGCATCTTTGACAATACTGTATTCCAACCATTTATGTTCATCAAACCAACTAGAAACAAATCTAAGTTTTTTGCCGCCAATTACTTTAATAGGGAAACCATGATCCCGAAGTTGAAACGATCCTTTTTTATAGTATCTACGGCGTACCCTCTCATGAACATTAGGATGAAATCAGTATGTTGTTCATGTAGATTATAGGCCAAATTAGTTTCACTTTCAGCAAGTTCTAGATTTAATTCTTTTTTTACTAGATTCAATTCTTTATTTACTAAAGGCGAATCATTTGAATGAATATCTTTACTACTCTCAGTAATCCAAATTTGGGCACACTACCGAAATACCTTTTCACCCTTAATCGTAAAATTCCAAAAAAAAAAAAACACATTCAGAAATACATAAATTTATTAATTTAATCTTAACATTCAAAAGAAATTTTATAATTAATTCATAAAAAAAATTAATAAGAATTGGTTGAGGTCTCAAGGGAGATACACATATGACAATAGATTTGTTGTGGTATCAGGTTTGCAGTTGGAAGGGGTTTTAAAAATTGGACCAAAAGGACATCATTTGGAGTTTTAAAATAACAAGTTTTAAAAATAAAAATATCAACCACGAGGTGGAGTCAAACCCAGCATCTCACGCACAGGGAAAGCTTTCCACCCACTCATGATACCATTACTCCGTTGCACCACTTTGGTTTCTAACGCGATATCTTTGACATATATATCTAATATATACATGTAATTTTGTAAAATATATGTAATATATATAGGTAAATTTTTCGAAGACCACGGGGTCCCGGGACCCCATGGGACCCTTAGTGGGTCCGCCATTGTATGTAGAGTAATTTTTTTGACATGGTTGATACTCTTAATTACTTCTTCCGTTTTCTAATAACTGTCCTCTTATATTTTTTTTACGATTCCTCAGAAAAAAACAGTAGCGGCAATAGAGAGTGTAGAATAAATGAAAAAGTAGAAAAGAAAAAGTAGTTTGTAAAAAGTAAAAAAAATTAAAGGTAATAAAAGTGAGTTTATAAAGGTATTTTGATAGGAAAAACTTACTAAAAGGGGAAAGAAACACATACAAGTAATTAAAAACATCCCAAGACGGAATAAGAGACCATATTAGAAACGGATAGAATATTATCTACATAGTAATAATTACTAATCCGTAATATAATAATTGCTCAAAATAGAACTAATATATAGACAAATTTAAAAAATAGGACTAAATATGTTTTCTTTGTAAGGCTTGTTTAGTCTTATTGATAGAATTAAAGAATAAAAAAATTCCCTAAATAGGAGTGTCCGAGTCCTATGTTTCTAAAAATGTGGCATATGTAGAATGAATGAAAGATCAAGCTCATCAGCTGGGAATATGAAATTCTAATTAATCCGAATGAATGAACATATGTATAGTATATACGGAGTAGCTTATATATGAAAAGCAATATATATAGTGACTAACTCCTTGTTTTTCTTACCATTGTTATATTAATGCAGGACTTCTTAAATGTATATTTCAGAGATGTGTACAAGCCCATTCCTAATGTGTACAACTTGGTGTTAGCCATGTTGTGGCGTCACCCGGAAAATGTGGAGCTTGAGAAGGTGAAAGTGGTACACTATTGTGCAACAGGATCTAAGCCATGGCGGTATACCGGTAAAGAAGTAAACATGGACAGAGAAGACATCAAAATGCTTGTGAAAAGGTGGTGGGATATATACAATGACATGTCCTTAGATTTCAAGAGCGTATCGTCCGCTATTCTCCCCGTCCCCGTCCGGGATCTCGAGGTCGATGACGCCAAATACGCCGTGTCTGCAACACTTCCTAGTAACGCCATTGTGCATTGCATCACAGCCCCATCTGCTGCATAGTTAATAGATGTATTACCTCGGAATTATAAATATTTCAGCTCTTTTGTGGGTAATCTGAAGAAATTATATGAATGGTTCCATGCTCTGATCTCTTGCAACATTACATTGTATGATGTATTCACTTACATAAACTTGTTAATTTCATTTTGAGGTCATCATGATGTTTAATTAATACGGAATACTAATTTGCGGTTATCTTTAAATTTTAACTAATTAAATTCTTTATTTTATTTTATAGCTTTGAATGAGAAATTAGAGTTCACCCCATGGGCACTTATTGCGCAAGGAGTTCAGTACATAAAGTAAAAAATATTTCATGATTGTTTGTCGGGCAGGTGTCGGGCATGTATCGTGCATATGATTGCGTACAAATTAAATAATTTATGTTCTCTTCGGGATTCAAATTCGTATAAAACTATTCACATCCTAATGATTCAAATATAAATAAAAATACTAAATTTGATTTGAAATACTATCAATAAGAATAGCACCATATTCGTTCAAATGTTAGTCAATGCCATTCGATTAATAATAGTTACGACATAGTAATATATATTTTTTAAATTTGAAAGACAAACCACCAAAATTAGTAGGACAAACGTCGGAGAACATTTACCAAGTCAAAACCTCTCCAAAAAGGGCATACCCTTTAAGAAATACTCCCTCCGTTCTTTTTTAGTTGCAACACTTTCCTTTTTGGGTAGTTTCAAATTAATTGCAACATTACCTTTTTTAGTAATAAGAAATAACCATATGACTATCCTGCCCTTAAAAATCCAATAAAGTAATATCCGAACTTAGCCTTTCTGCGCCACAAATCTGCCCAACCCTTCTTCCCCATTCTTAGTCTTCTGTTACGATCTTTTCATCCTTTCCTCCATTATTGTTTTCCAATCCCATTTAAAGAAAATCCAACAACAAATTTTTTGAAGGAAAGCCTAGGCCACGACGGTAATTACCATTTGTCCATCTTCTTAGTCATTTTCTTCGGCCTTTAGTACTCAACCTCGGAAGTCCGCCATTAATGGCCGCCAGAAGGCTTTGATAACGACCCAAGCAATAGTAACACTGCAACAGCCTAAATATTTTCCAGAAACGAAGCTAGCAGCAGAACAGAGTGGGTCCTCCACTTTCTCCGGCAACACCCGCTGCCCGACTGCGCCGGCGGCTGAGGGCATCTCCGACTATGTGTTTCCTAGGACTTCAAGGAGTTTGAAGCTCACTGCTGTGCTGGACATCCCTTTCCTCCATTTTCTTCTTTCTTTTCAATCTCCTTTGTTTCTTCCGTCAAGACCATATAAGAGAGCGTGTATCTGTACACGTACAGAAGGGTAGGATAGGGAACAAATTACTTTATGGCCTTTTCTTAATTTGTGTGCCATTGGGCTATGTTGCATCTAATTTGGAACGGAGGATAGTACATGGTAAAACCAAACAAAGTTAAAGAAAAATCCAGGGAGAGATACCGCAAGAATACCAAAAGGGCTATTCGACTAGGCCTAACCTGGAAAACTACATCAAAAGCTAAAATCTTAAAAATGGAATACCATAATAATCCATAAAAAAGGCCCGTTTAACTCCAATAGGAAGAGATGTTGGGCTTCTATAACAAATCAATTGGCCCAAATGAGCCTCAACTAAGCAATGAGCGACCATATTCCCTTCCGTTAGTGAATGGCCCAAATCAATCCCCTTTCCCAATCACAATAAGCATGGTTTCGTGAATGATTTCTTTCCATCGTCACACCCTCTGACCTTCCAAAAATCGCACTGCCATGGAGGAATCCGTTTCCACTTGAAAGTTGTTGATCCCTTCATTCACCGTCATTCGCATCTCGAAGTATATTGATTCCACTTGATGTGTGTTAGTGTTGTTTCAAAAAATTTGAAATACATTTATGTATATTAATCATAAAATTGATTCACTTTGGTATATTGTACGTGCCAACCAAAAAACACATTGATCCATTAAATTTTAAGGAAAATTGTAATGTTTCAATTTTCCTTTTTTTAAACACATATCAAATCATATCATGCATTTATAACATAAAAATATGTAAGATAACTGTTTTAAAGTGATATGTAGTATTTGACTAATATTTAACTTATGATCAAACCGATTCTATATTTGTATATGATTAGTTAACTATTCGTATTGTTAAACAAATACGAATACAAACATCACACTATTCAACTTGATCCAATTCGTTTATAACCCTAATTTCGTGCATCTACCATTAACTCTTTGTTTAAGTGTGGAAATAATTTTTGTGCACAACATAAATGCTTAACGTTAATAAATACAATTACATATTTTTATCAACCTATGCCATTAGTGGCAATCAATATTAAGAACCACCTATGCTCAAGCGGTCCATGCCTTGCTCTACAATCTAGAATTTATAAAAAAAAATATCTGTACATAAATCTCAGATGTCGTACATTGTTATACATTTATACATGTTGAGTCCGTTTGCTGACTTAGTTTTTCGCTTTTTCAGTCTTATTGACCAACTTTTGTATTAAACACCCAACTTCCGCTGAGTTTAGTAATAATAAGAAAAAGTACGATTGAAGTTACAGAGTACTTTTTAGGAGTTTTGCGTGAATCATTTGAGCTATTTTTTTTAAATAAATTTTCAGCAGAATCAATTAATGCAACTCCTTCCATCAAAACTTCACAAATTTTAACAAAACTTCATAATTTTATAACAAATTTTAACAAAACTTCATAATTTTATAACTGCCAATATAGTCATTTTTGGGATAGTTCCGAGTACATTAAAGGAGTGTTTGGGATTGCTTTAAAAAGCGTTTTTTAGCTTCTGGCTTAAAAAAAACTGAAAAGAGTGTTTTCAAATGTCAGCTTCTGCTTAAATTAATCACTTAAAAGCTAGAAGCTGGAAGCAGGTAGAAGGGTGCTTTAAACTGCTTCTCACTTTTTCTATTACACAAAAAGTACTTATTTTACCATCAACTTTTACTTTTTCAGAAGCACTTTTTTCTCAAACACTACCAACTTTTACTATTAATCACTTTTCCCAAAAATCACTTTAAAAAACCACTTTTTTAAAGTTGAAGCAATTGCACACACTCACTTTAAGGGTCTGTTCTTTTAAAAAAGTGCTTTTTTAAATAAAAGTTGATAGTGTTTGAGAAAAAAGTGATTTTGAAAAGCAAAAGTGGATAGTGTTTGGTAAAATAAGTGCTTTTTGTGTAATAGAAAAAGTAAAAGCACTTTTGATGCAGAAGTCGAGAAAAATAAAAGTTGTAGTGTTTGGGAAAATAAGTGTTTTTTTAAAGCCAAAAGCTGAGAAGGGGTCATGCAAACAATATCCAACCGAACGGAGCTTGAAGGACCGAGCACACTCGCCCCTGTCTACACTAACATCGCGTCGCATGCCGTGGGATTCCATTCTCATCGACCTCTACACAATCTAGTGTTGTCCTTGCATTGCAAATTTGCAGAAGAATAACTGCTTTCACTCTTGCGTCTCCCTGCAACCCTAAATTCCACCTGAGTTCTTGGAATTAGCCAACTACTGGCTGAGAAGATAATAAGAGATGGTTGAAGGTCGAAATTCATTAACTTCTCTGCAAGTTTTTTGCATTGGAACGGCTGATACGAAGCTTGAGGAGCTCCTATTTCTCTCTAATGCGGTCCGATCCAGTCTCAGTTGCTTTGCCACTAATTCTTCCACCAAGGTCCATTGCTTACTCCTTGTTATCATCCATTTCTCTTTTCCCAATGCACCTAATATAATTCCTTATTAAAATACAACAAGCTGTATAGAATGGACGAGGTCTCACAATTCCTCACAAGTGATTTTTTATTTGGTTTGTGTCAAAAAGAAGTAAATTTATACAGTGAAAGTAAGCTTAGATTCCTGTTTGAGAAGTACAATGAAAACTAATGATAGTAAGATAAAATTCATGGCTTTGGTTGATGGTCTCAAGCTTTTCATTTGTCTGCATGAGAACATACAGGTGGATGTCACAGTGGTGGATATCTCAACCGGCAGTCAGGAAATGAGTAGTTGTGGAGATTTTAATTTTGTTTCAAGGAAAGATGTGCTTTCATTCTATTCTACAGGAGAGCAATCAGTTCAGCTCCCAGATGACAGAGGCAAAGCTATTTCAATTATGAGTAAAGGGCTTGAGAAATTCCTCATTGGGGCTCACAGTGATCAGGTTCTTGCTGGAGTTGTCGGTTTAGGAGGCAGTGGAGGGACATCTTTGTTGTCGCCAGTTTTCCGCTCTCTCCCAATTGGGATCCCCAAAGTGATTGTGTCAACCATGGCCAGCGGTCAAACACAACACTATGTTGGAACATCCGACTTGGTATTATTTCCTTCCGTAGTTGATATTTGTGGGATTAACAGTGTTAGTAGGGCTGTTCTCTCCAATGCGGGTGCAGCATTTGCTGGTATGGTGGTTGCACGAATTCAGAGCATTAGAAAATCATGTGCTGCTGATGAAAAGTTTACTGTTGGAATTACAATGTTTGGTGTTACCACTCCATGTGTTAATGCTGTTAAAGAAAGGCTGAGTAAAGAAGGATTTGAGACCTTGGTTTTTCATGCTACTGGAGTTGGGGGAAGGGCCATGGAAGAACTGGTTAAAGGAGGATTCATTCAGGTGAGTTTTTGCCAATGTGCAACATTTGAATCTCTCAGTCTCTAGTATATTTTGTTTCTTCCGTTGTAACTCATTTATCTTTGTAATCCAATGCGAGACAGTTCTATCACTATAACAGATGATTTTGTCAATAAAAAACTCCAGTCTTCATTAAAAAGCATGATTTCAGATTTCGGTCTTTTGGCCATACCAATTAAATTATTAAAAACAGTTAAAGTAACCTTCACTTTTCTAGTATACCTTAACATTTTCACGAGGAAAAATATGAGAACTTAAAAGGCTATTGCCTCTGTTCAATTTCAATTGTTTATTTTTCCTGTGCTGCTCTCCCATACCCAGTTTGCTCTGGAAAGAAAGTTATTTGGCTTTTTAGCCAAAATTTCTACCTGACATGAACTTATTTGTTGGCATTGGCAAAACCATTTTACATTTCACATTGAAAAAAGCAGTGCTTTATTTTTTGGCTTAACTGATGAGAAGTAACACTTTTTCAGAACACTTCAGATCCTATTTCAGTGAATTTATATAAATACGCTTTTAATATTTTTAGATAATTTGACATTCAACCATTTCAGTCACATTCTCATTTCTCATCAAATTCAGGCCATTCAACAACAATCTTTGCCAAATGTTATCCTCACCGAACGGGAATAAGAATTGATATTTTTAAATAGATAATAATCTGCTTTAGTATTTTTTTTCTCTTTTATTTTCATCGTAGGGTGTGTTGGACATCACAACAACTGAGGTTGCAGATTACCTTGTTGGGGGTGTTATGGCATGTGATGATTCTCGCTTTGATGCTATATTAGAAAAGAAGGTTCCTTTGGTTCTAAGTGTCGGAGCATTGGATATGGTAAATTTTGGTCCCAAAAGTTCCATACCTTCTGGTTTTCAGCAAAGGAAGATTCACGAGCATAATGAGCAGGTAATGACACTGTCTGACACAGATCTAATAAATTTCTAAGATCTTCTTTGGTTCTGCTTCACTACAAAATTCTAATAACTTTATTTTTGCATATTTTGAAATTTGAATCCACCAAGATAAGTAAGTCTGTTGGTACTAGCCTACTAGGTGACCTTAGGTATCAATATAGGTATATATGCATATAGGCGTTTGATTGTTAATTTATAATTCAAACCAGAAGTAGCTAGCTATAATGTCTGAAGGAATTTTTCATGTATTATTATTTGAATCATGATGTTTCTTTTGAACTAGTGAATACCTTGTTTACTACGGGCATGTTTGGATCCCAGAAATGGTTGGTAAAGGAAAAAATGGTAAGAGAATTTATTTTATTTTTTTGTTTTTTTTACCCAAAAATAATATTATAAGGAAAATTAATACGATTAATGTTTTTGAGGTTTGTACATATGTTTAGATTTTTTTGGCAAATATAAAAAATATTTCTTAATTCGAACAAATGTTTCATTTTCATTTGACGTTTCTTTCCTTTCAAATATCATTTTCATTTTCCGCTCTATTTTCTATCCCTAGCTTTTTTCCATGTTCCCAACAGACCCTAGACAGCTGGTTGATCATAGTTGAATTGTGCATTGCATGGTCACTGAATCCGTCTGTGTCCCAGGTTTCTCTCATGCGAACTACAATGGATGAAAATAAGAAGTTTGCTGCATTTATAGCCGACAAGTTGAATAAGTCATCTTCAAAGGTACGTATTTGCTTGCCAGAGAAAGGTATTTCTGCATTGGATGCCCCAAGGAAACCATTTCATGACCCTCAAGCAACTGAATGCCTTGTTAAAGAGCTGCAAAGTCTTGTTCAGATAAGTGAAGATCGTCAGGTACCCTCTCATCCGAGTCATTTTGGATCAGTTAGAATGGAGGGGTGTTGAGACTCTTGCAGGAAAAGGCTTTAGAGGGGTTAAATCCTATATCTTGACATTCAAAATATTTCTAAAAAGTAAAAACTAATGAAGGGCAATTGAATTATATATGATCACCTATTATGCTATTTTTCTCAACTTTCATTAACACACACACACACACACACACTACCTTCGTCCCAAAATGAAGTTCCCATTAACTATTTACTTGGTCAACTTAAATCACTTTAATCTTTTACTTTATATATCAATTTTTTTTTTTATCAAATTTGATTTTTTTTTGCGACTTTGTAGTATTTTTAATGTACTGTCTGAATACAACAACACCCGAGCCTTATTCCCAAAAGATAGTATCGGAATATGTCAATTTTATTTACTAAAAATAATCTGAGTGTCAACAGGTATCGATTTGATTTATCGTCAGTCAAACATCATAAACCGAAATGGGAACTTCTTTATGGGACGGAGGGAGTATTATTTACTCGCCGCCCTCCAAAAGGACCAAAATCCTTCTCTCTAGCCCTCCATTCACACTGATCCTGATAAAACCAACATTGTTTCTCATAGTAACTTATTTCAAGGACTCTGCCTATATGTGCCATTTATCCTTTCAACAAAATTTTCTTGTAGGTCAACATCTTCCCTTATCATATTAATGACCTGGAGTTTGCAAATGCTTTGGTTGATTCATTCTTAGACATCTGTTTGAAGCCTAAAGTTGTAGATACTCATCAATCTAGTTATGAATCTATTCAAAAACCTAAGCTTGTTGATGATCAACCAAAATTCTCAAGCATAGAAAACCTTTATTTGTGTTCGAGTGACTTCCCCAATGCAAAACCAGGTAATTTCATTTGCCTTTTTTTTTGCATTTACTAGCTTTCTACATTTAAAACCCAAGGTGCCTTTATAGTTTTCAAAGATAAACACGAAGATAACTGGGGACGAGCGCATTAATATGTAATTAGTAGCTCTCTGGCTATTTATGATATTATCTGTTTCTTATGGTTTGATTTAAATCCTTTTTTGACACATACAACTCCTCAAAACTCAAAATTTCTTAATATAAATGAACGCAAATATGTCCATTCCAGACTTTTATAGTTTCAAGCTCATGGTAATCTGGTTCTAATTCATAGGGGGCTTAAATGGCTTCACCAGTTGGATTAGGGTCAAGTCGGGTGAATGAGCTAGAATGAAGAGGATACGAACAAACACTTGATGTGATAAGTTGGCATGAATAGTCATGGTTACACAGTTTCTACAAGAGGTCATGCGATATAGCTAAGAGTAGAAGCGTGTAAAGCATTGGCGTAGTTGGCCTAAGTGCTAGCTAACTATTACAATGATGTTCAGACACATGATTGTGTGCTCTTTCTGCTATGAATACTCTCCCAAAACTTACGATTTTACACTATTTATTCTTTCTCTCTCTAGAATTTCAGAAGCAAGATCCCTCCTTTGGTTCCTGGAGGTCGTATTTGTAGGCCAAGGCGCCAAGCGGCAATCAAGTAAATGTGGTCTATTTTGGAAGACACACATTGCACACTGGGAATGATTGAGTAGTTGGGCTATCACCGCAGCCGCATGCCTAACGCCATCTGGCCAAGTCAAGTGGACCGTGTGTCCCCTGTCATTGTTCCCGACTTCTTGAGCTGTGAAGACTACCAGGTCAATTAAGTGAAAATTTATCATGCGACCCCCATGATGTCATTGGGCTGGTAATCTTAATTCTTGAGTCTTGTTCCTTACCCGACTGAACTCTCGGGGTGACTAATGTACAATTCTTGCTGCCTAAAATTTCGCTTAAATCCCAAATCTTGAAACTTCGGGAGTTAAAATTGGGTTCTTAGGCAATGTTTTTGCTGTAAAATAAGCTTTAATGGTCACCCCTGCTTGTGAAGGATTGAATTCCTATGCAACACTATCTGTCCTCTAAGTTTCCCTATATATGTGATCCCTTTTAAATTCTCTTCTCCAACTGGTGGTTGAGCTAGTGCTGGCTGCAAGACTTTCTCCCGACCCTTGAGCTGCTACTTTTGTGGAGGTGAAAGGCGCATATGGCTACCCCTTAGTTCCATGGCTTCCATTGCAATCATTGTCATGTGCAACCTTGGCTCGTCAAATATTGTTGAGCCCTAAACAGGTTGGATTCTGTTAAATGCTTCACAGCCCCTTAAGCCCCCCCTCAATTCATTCATCCTTGAGTGTTCTGTTTCAATCAAATCATGCCCGGCAGGTGGCCCTAAATACCTACTGGGCTACTGGGGTTCATCATTGTCTTCTCCCACCTTGAAATTCCTCAAAGACTGTCTTTCCCAGATATGTTTCTCATCTGAGCCAGTGGTGAGCGCATATTAAGTTTCATAGTGGTGCAAGCTCATTTACGTCATAAATTCATGGCTGAGATTCCTTAGTAGTTCGTACATTAGGGTTGAAAACTTAATGCTTTTCCAAGATTCCTGAGACCTTCCCTTAAAATAACTGCTGAAGTATGAACTTTATAAATCATGTCACCCCCGCAGCCAGACTTTGAGTGGGGAAGGGAGGGGATGTGAAGGGGGTATTATCACAATTATATCCACTTGGATGAGAAGGGTCTATTAATGATCGCCTCTGAGATGTTCAAAGTTCTGATGACCATGGTGTTGCTAATTAATCAAGAGCAATGATCAGTGGTTGGAGATCGACTAATTGCTAACTCCTTCCTTATTTGTGCCTGACTAACTCCTAATGTCCACTAACCGTTTCCCATGTCTGGGTAGATGATCCAATGGCAGAGGAGTTCTGGATCATGATCAGTGAGAAATTGCAGGCCCCCACCTTGCCGGCTGATGGTAAAAACCTAACCTTTAAGAAAAAGAAACTCTTCACTAGGAATGGTCTCAAGCCCACGGCCCCCTCAAAAAAAGCAGTCAAGAGACCGATGGCTTGTTTGTCAATCACTAGGAATACCCTGAATAAAAAGGTGCGCAAGGGAGAGAATTTTTCCGTTGCCGCCACCAAGACTGTTGAAATGGCAGCCTTGTTGACTGACCAAGTTGCTGAGACGCTCCAAGATAATCTCTGCAAGGTAAATTATCTTAAAGTGGCCCTCCTGACCAGTTTAATCCCTTAATATTTGGTCTCCATCTTTCCTGTTTTTCTTTTTGGTCACATCTGTTGATTTCACGCCTTGTTCTGGTATGTTGATCATTTATCCAGCAATTTATGGTTACTTTTTCATTGGATAAGTGATTTTAAAGATCAGAAGTAGCATGAAATTCATAGTCGTGCACCAGAAGTTGAAAAAAATGTAACATGGGGGCCTATAATGAAGATGACACCATAGTCATGGGAACAAAAGTGGAATATGTTGTAGTATACTAATTTAATTTTCTGCAGGATTCCATATTTGGGACTGAGCTCCACACCCAGTTGACCTTAATCCCTGAGGAGACAAAGGCTGTGGAGGCTGAAGAGAAACTCAAGGCTGAGCAGGCAGCACGGTCAGCTGCTGAAGAGCAGTTAAAAGCTGAAAGGGAGGCTCGGTCAGCATGTGAGGCAAGACTAGTGACTGAACGGAAAGCTGCAGTGACAGAGTATAAGGCTGGAAGAGACTTCCTCGTAGACGCACTTGAGTTTGCCCGGGCCCACCATGACCGGGTAATTGAGGCGGTGCTAACATGTCCCAAAGAAGCCATCCACTTCTTTTGTAGGCTTCATGAGAATGAAATCGGGCGGTTGATGCTACTGAAGATGGGTGCCTATGGGTTCTTGAAGGGGCGAAAGTCAGAGAGATCCGAGCTGTATGAAGTTATGAATGACTTTTTGCATGATAACTTCGATCCGGCTGAATACGACCTGCCCGAGCCCTTCATGGTCGAACCGGTCAATCCATTCCTTAGCCCACCTGGGAAACAGTAGAATAGTAGTTTGTACTTAATTGTTTTTTCTTGTTTTCTACTTTGACCTTGTAGGCTTGTACGCTGGAAATGACCAACCAGTTTTTCTTTGTTTCGATTGAGATGTGGATTTACCAATAGGGGTAGTATGGTGTTCTTTTCTTTCTTTCGTTATATAGACATGATGATCGACGGAATCTTCTCTTTATAACAGAGACATTGCAGAGAACACATGTTATACTTCAGAAACTAAGACATCAGATTAGTATGGGTAAACCTGTCATTGGGGCTGGTGCTGGAACAGGAATTTCAGCAAAATTTGAGGAGGCTGGTGGTGTGGATTTGATTATCGTATACAACTCTGGGCGTTTTCGGATGGCAGGAAGAGGTTCCTTGTCTGGATTGTTGCCCTTCGCTGATGCAAATGCCATCGTTCTTGAGATGGCCAATGAAGTTTTGCCTGTAAGCTTTAACTTTTAGCTTAGTTTATTTTCGTTAGAACACAGTTCCCCCCCTCCCCCCTTGAATGCTATTGAACAAGCAACTTTGGTACCTCAAATTTGTCCTTAATTGCATTTCCTTGGCCTCTCCGGATTTTGGAAATTGGGCACCTCATTTACACAGTTGGCATTTCTTTTTTCAATGTACTTCTAATCAATTATAGTTTCTGTTCCATGATAAATGCCAACATCCTGATGGGATTCAAATGTTGATCTCCTTTTTGGGAGTGCCACAGTGATGCCATCATACCAAAGTTACTTGGCCAGTTGACCTTATTGATAAGTACCAAATGAATGGGAATTAAAAATAAAGCCACACAAGTGCCACATCATCATCATCATCAATTCATCACCATCTTTCTCTGCTTGTTCCACGCACCGCCTTCTCCCCTTTCCCTTGCTTCTTTTCATCCTGTTTTGTCTAGTCCTGTCTTTCACAAGACCCTTAAAACATTGCATGATTTGCGTAAGAGTATATGAGCTCTCCTTCAGCTCAGGCCTCCTATCCATCTGTTCTTCATCCGACATCCGGGCATTTCACCTCGGCGAGCATTTACGGTGTTTTGTGCAGTAATAATATCTGGATTCATTTTAGGAGTAGATGGTTAAATGGAATTTTTGTGGCTTGACTGGTTTCAGAGTGGTGGATGGTCAGTTCATGATTCTGCGCATTTTCCAACCCTAAGCATCGGTACTATAAATTTATTTCAAAAGTACTACTTATGACTTTAGTTACAGCCGTCCCCTGTATTCTGGAGATCCAGGGTGTGAACCCATCTCCTTTCAAATAGAAAGTAAATGAGTCTCTTGTGTTATACTCACTCCTAGACCCATATTTTGTGGGAGTTTTGAGACTTCATACAACCTTTATATTGTTAGTTGGACAGACATATCCTTGTAGTGATTGATATGAGTTGCCTTTCTTTGAATTTTAAAATAATCAGGTGGTAAAAACAGTACCAGTTCTGGCAGGAGTTTGTGCCACTGACCCGTTCCGCAGGATGGATTATTTCCTGAAGCAGTTGGAATCTGTTGGATTCTTTGGTGTGCAAAACTTTCCAACGGTTGGGCTATTTGATGGAAATTTTAGGCAAAACCTAGAAGAGACTGGAATGGGTTATAGGTATGTGGCAGCAATATGTTTTCTACTTTCCTTATGTTTGCGGCATGAGAACATTTTCTAGAAACTTTTTCCTATAGGACAGGAAAATGTTCCAGAGAAAATGTTTTCTCAAGTAAACAGAACATGCATCTGTTTCCGTCTTTCAGAAAGTGGGAAGTCATTTTCCACATATTCTCAAAGGATCAAGGTAAATATTGGTCTCTATTTTACAGCAAACAAATTAAATCCAAGGAAAACGTTATTCTCAGAAGAGGTTCTCCAGCAATTCCAGAAGTTGCTTTTATGTTAAAAACGGATCCTAGGAAAACTAGCAAGCTTCTAATATGTTGAAACTGATCGAATCATTAGTTCCTTCTTCCTAGAAGCAAACATAGAAACTAATTTCTTTTTATTTTGTATAATTTAGTTTAGAGGTTGAGATGATTGAAAAAGCTCATAAAATGGGCCTTTTGACTACCCCATACGCTTTCAATCCAAATGAAGCTGCACAAATGGCCAAAGCTGGTGCTGACATTATAGTTGCCCACATGGGGCTCACAACATCCGGATCCATTGGAGCAAAAACAGCTCTATCGTTGGAGGACAGCGTGCTTTGCATACAAGGTATTGCAGATGCTGCTCATGAGGTTAATTCCAATGTGATCGTTCTTTGTCATGGAGGTATGATTGAGATACTTTCAGTTATCATGTCTTTTTATTGATGAGAATCTGGAACTGCCTACTGTAATTGTCAATGCTCATTGGGTAGCTCTTCTAAATGTAGGCAAGAAATTTTATCTACTTGTATACTCCAGTACAAAGATAATGTTCCAGTATTGTTTTTAATGTCCATCTCACTATCAAATGTTCGTTTTTAACATTACTTTAGTAACACCCAACCACCTAGCGCATGAGTACACATGGGGGGCAACCCCAATAGAAAAAAGTGTGTTTCCGAGGGCATGTCTGGTTTGAGGATTTTGGAGAGTAGAGTGAAAGGGTGATCTTTATTTATTTGTAAATCATTTTCACATTGAGTTGGTTGGAAATAAAGTGAAGATGAAAAACTATATAGAGAAGCAGAAATAAATGATCCAACCATTCATATATTTTAAAACTAACAAACAGAGATACATTAATGAAATATAAATCAGTGTTCTCACTTCTCTCTAAAATCCCCAAAACCATCAATCCCTGCAACTCTGTGCTAAGAGTGATTGGGGCATTTGGGACAGATGGATTTAACTACCAACAAAAAGTCTGGACTGAACTGTGGTTGGATGCGGCCTAGCAATTTCTATCCCTAGTCTGCTGACTCTGTCCTTGGCTCGGGTGCAATGTAAATATCCCCAAATGAGATGTGGATAACATCAGTAGAAGTTGAACCTTGGTTAGAGCAGTAACATATTTCAAGACATACTTACCAAGATATTTACCCGAACCAGTGACGTGGGCCCGTGGCGCCACTGGAATAAAGTGTGTTGTCCGTATGAATACATACTTGTCACAATGTCCGTTCATATCCAATGCAAAAGTGTCCACAATTCACGCGTGACATGAGAGATATAGACACAACAATTAATTAATAGAAAGTCCCGTACATTCTTCCGACAGTGTAATGAATTTTCAGTTGTTTTTTATTTGCAATGTCAAGATCGAGACGGTCTGCTTGACATTCTGAATAAGAAAAACTGAAAATTCATTACACCGTGGAAAGAATGTCAGAGTTTTTCTATTAATTAATTGTTTTGTGTCTATATCTCTCCTGTCACGCCCACACATGTACCATTGACACTTTTTACATTGGAGATCTCTAAATATGATATTTAAACAAATTTTACAATTTTGTAGGTCCTATATCTGGTCCTAAAGAAGCAGAATATGTTCTGAAAAGAACCAAAGGAGTTCATGGGTTTTATGGTGCTTCTAGTTTGGAGAGGCTACCTGTTGAGAAGGCTATAACAGAGACAATGCAGCAGTATAAATCCATTTCTATGATGTAAAAATAAAATTACCAGTTTCATAATTTTTATGCTTAGATGGTCACCCCCAGGGAGGCTCTCATGTATGTTCATAATCTCTTTTCGTGTATGATACTTAAATCTCCCATGTGTGTAATACTACTTGTACCTAAATAAACTTTTATATGTTTCTTTATCATGAATTTAGCTTTTAATTTACCCATAGTTATTATTTCTTTTTAGAAGAAACATCTACCAAGTATTGTTTTGCTTGGAGAGCTTATGTGAGAAGCTGCTTTTATTTGTTTGGCTTTAAGGTTAACTTTCTAAAATACAAGCAAGTTAGAATGACTTATAATGCGATTTATGACTTCTTTTTCATATGTTTTCAATCTTTTCATGATGAAACAGGCTTCTTTCTTATTCTATAGCTATATGCGATTTAGTTCTCATATAGCTATATGAGAACATCGGTTACGAAAACTGCTTTGAGAGATTATGCTCAAGGTACTTTAAATCCTCAATTTAGAAATTATAGTCGCAAAACGACTAAAAAAGAAGTTATAAGGCAATATAACTTGGAAAAAGAAAAATTACAAACATTTTTCGCAAACTTTGATGGATGTGTTAGTATTTGTAGTGATATATGTGAGGATACTTATCATCATTTATATTATTTGAGTCTTACTGCACATTATATTGATGATGATTGGAATATGCATAAACGTGTTCTTGCTTTTCGTGAATTCAATGATCGTCATATTGCTGATAATATTTATATTCTCATTGAGCGTATTTTAATTGAGTATAATTTGATTGATAAGGTGTTTGTTGTAGGTTTTGATAATGCTAGTAATAATACTGCTGCTATACCTAGATTGCGTGAATTGTGTGGTGCTTCTACATTGATGGGTAGGTTTTTTCATCAACGTTGTGCATGTCATATTCTAAATTTGTGTGTACAAGATGGGTTAGCGGCATTAGGAGATTTTTTGGAGGTAGTGAAGGGGGGGATTAAATTGATTTGGGCTAACACTCCACTAAAAATGCAATGGTGGCAATATTTGAAGGAAAGACGTGTCAATTATTGTGCTTTTCCTAAAGATTTGTCTATTCGTTGGAACAGTACTTATAACTTAATTCAAGTACTTATTAGATATAAAGATCATTTTCCTGCTTTTTTAAGACAAACTTGTAATATATTATAAACCCGGCTGACATCGACACTTGTGAAAAAATTGTTTAAGTTTTGGTATATTTTCCGATGCCGCTTACGTTAGTTACTTTTGTGATTTCATGAAACTAAAGTTTTTAAAATATTATTCACATATTCCGCATATATATGGTATTGCATTTGTTCTTGATCCTCGTTATAAACTTGTCTCGTTGGCAAGTTGTATAGATTACTATTATGCTTCTTTTTTTCCAACTCAAGAGTTCGATGATAATCCCATCGACCCTAAACAAGAATACAACGAGGTTAGTAATTTATTTCATCCATTGTATAATCTATTTCATGCACAGTATGGTAATGCACCCCCTCTCATGCCGCGAACATCTTCTTCATCTAAAGGAAAATCACTTTTAAAATATGCATTTGGTTCTCTTTTGAAAAAAAGTAGAGCAACTCCCGCTACTGAACAAAGCTTAGTTAACGAGCTTTCTTTGTATCTAACATTGAATGTTGATTATGAAGTTGGGGATGACTTTGACGTTCTTAAGTGGTGGAAGGAAAATGAAAGAACGTTCCCGATTTTATCAAAGATGGCTAAGCAAGTGCTAGCAATGGCGATATCAACAGTTGCCGTGGAACAAGAATTTAGTGCGGCCGGCAACGTCCTAACCGATTATAGAACGAGGTTGAGCCCGAGCTCTCTTGAGACACTAGTTTGCTTCCACGATTGGTTGAAGACCCAACGAAGAACTCAAGAAATGACCATCGCTCCCACCCGCCACTTTATGGAGGAAACAACCACCAAAGGCGGAGATTTCGATTGATTTTTTATTACAAAATGTATTACATTTATTAAATTCATCCTAATTCTCAATTGTACTTCTTATTTGAAATAAATATACTTGAATTATTTTATATTATTGTGTACATCAATTCAATAATCAACAAAAAAAAATTATTCAATAATCAATTCAATAAAATTAATTTGTAAACTTGTACTTCATATTTCAAATAAATATGCGTTCATTTTTTCATATGTAGCACTTCTCAAATTAATTAATTGGTTACAAACTTACAAGTTACAACTTCAAATTATTTTTGTAAAATCTAAAGGCTGTTTTTAAATTAAAATATGTAATATTAATATGCAAATTACTCCGTAATTAATTGGTTACAAACTTACAAGTTACAACTTCAATATGTAATTTGTTTAAATACTTATACACCTATTTTGTAACATTTGTAAATTATAAATCAAACCACTTTTCTAAGTAAAAATAGTTTTACTTACTTAATTCATTAAATTAATTAACTTATTTTACAAAATGTATAATTTTCAAAAAAAAAATTAAAAACATTTTAAATTACAACATAGCTCCCAAACGGCTATATAGCCGTTGGGGCTTAGGGTGGGGGGCGGGGGGTCCCAGGGGTGGTGGTGTGGGGAGTGGGGTTCAAAAAAATCTATAAATACATCTATTTTCTACCATTTTTCTACACCTCTTCTCCAACTCTTCTCCATCTTCATCTTCTCTTATTATCCTACATTCCTACTTATACATCTACCATTTTAAAGATGGAAAGTAATTCTTCTTTTATGCAAAACAATTTTGATAAGTGGAAGGACCCGAAGACCGGGCTGTGGTGGGCAACTTGCAAGTGGTGCAAGAAAGAGTGTTGCTTGGGGCGTTCACACGGAGTCGGGATGCCAATAAAACATATGAAGTCATGTGACAAAGGCAAAACAACAACCATCGGTGGCGGAAATCCTAATTGATATTTATTAGAAAATGTATTTCATATTGTGATTTTTTTCTCAATTCTCAAATGTACTTCCTATTTCAAATAAATGCACTTGAATTTTGTTTTTAATAAGAATTATTATAATAATATAATATATAATTTTTTTTTTAAAAAAAGGCCCGGCCCGTGAACCGGGCGGGTGACCCGGCCCGAACCGGACCCGGGGGTTACCCGGGCCAGTTCCGGGCCTACCCTTTCCTGAACCGCGGCCCGGCCGGTCCTAGGCCCGGGTCCATTCCCTATGTAGTAGTTTTACCAGATGTTCATGGAAGGGAAATGATAAAAAAATTGAAAGTAAGTCAAGAAAAGGCTATTCATTTTATTTTTGATAATACATAACATTAACTTAATAACATTAACTTAATGGTAGGTAATTAAACTTATATATATACCCAATTTTCTCTTATAATAACGGCAATTGTCAAATAGTGGTATTAATTAGTTTTTTCAATGCCAGTATGCCACATATAATTCAAGGATTTCATGCTGTGAATGGGCTAAACATGTTTTTACTTAGGATTGTAATGTTATAGTTTGGTATGGTAGTTGTTTGGTTTGTCTGTATTTCATTTAGCCTTGGACCCGGTTCTGGCCACCCGGCCCGGTACTGTGCCGACCCGGTTTAGGGGGGGTAACCGGGACGGGTACGGATCGGGGATATATGGAACCGGCCCGGCCGGTTCCGGGCCCGGATCGAGCTTTTTTTTTTTTTTTTTAATTTTTTTTTAACTTTCCAGGTTGGGCTGGGTATTTTGGGCCATTTGGCTGGTTTGGGGGGGGGGGGGGGTGAGGGGGTTAATTAGAAAAAGCAAAAAAAAAATATAAAGAGGCCCGAGGCCCTGCCCAGCCCGCCCCAGACCCGGACCGGACCTGGTGGATACCCGGGGCCGGTCCCGGGCCCAACCCGGGTCCGACCCGACCCGAATCCACCCCTAATTTTACCGTTTTTGAAATCTGGTTTAGTGTATTTAATTTTGGTTTGATTTGGGGTTGAAATGAGTCTAAATAAAAACATTCTAAGAGCCTAAGACTGCTTGAAACATCTAGCTTGGTTTGTTGAACTACTTTTGAGTTTTGACAACTTGTGCTCCAAAGTATGGGTGGATCCAGTTCTGGTCTCGGATTGGCATGTCATGGTTCCCCAGAATCGACCTGGTTCTAACTGGTTCCGGTCCAGCCTCGGGTATTCGGGCGGTTTTGGTTTTGGTCTTGGGCCGTTTGGGTTTTTTTTTTTTAAATAAATAACAAATGCTACACATGAAAAAAATGATATGTAGATTTATTTGAAACACTAAAAAGTATATGTTATGTACTTATTATTGTATATAGATTATAGTATATATTATGTGCTTATTGTAGTATATAGATAATAGATAATACATGTTTGAAACACTAATAATTATATATTGTGCACTTATAATAGATAATGTAGAGATAATAGTATATATTGTGTACTAATAAGTACTCCGTATATATTATGTACTTATTATAATATAGAGATAATAGATCTATATAAAAAATAAAAATAGGAAGATATTATCTTCTTAAATGTTATATAGTTATGTATATATATAATTGAAGAAAAGAATAATATTGAGAAAAATTATTCTTGAAAATTTGAGGCATATATATTACACATAAGTTTATGGTGCTTACCTCAAACCTGGGGTATTCAAATTATTTATCCATTAACAAATTACATTAACTCTAAATGAGGTACATTAGTTATTCAATTAAACTGTTGAAATTTGCATTGTTTTCTTTAATTTGATTGTATTTTATTCTTTGATATTTTTTTTTTAATGTTTAAAGGAGGTATTTTAGAATACCTCAATTTCTCCTACTTCTCTCCTCTTCTCTAATACCAGCTTCGAACTCCTGACATCATGGATAGGAATATCTCAACAAACCATCCAAGCCAAAGAGGAGCCAAACAAACTATATTATACAAATGTATTTATAGTTTTCTTAGTAAACTTTCTAAGTATTATACTTCCTTCATTTTTAGTTGCAACAAAAAAATTGGCTAAAGAGCCCGTTTATCAATCGTGTAAGCTAAATTCGGTCCCTAAACTAAAAAAATGTCTTATTCACACCCCGAACTGACAAAACAGGGGTCCAAATTTCGTTTTGAAGGTTAAACAAGTAGTTTATTCAAAAAAGGTTAAACAAGTAGGAAAAAAAATCAAATTCACACCCCTAAACTATTAAAAAGTGTCAAAATTGCAATAAATCGAAAATAAAAAAACAGAAACATTAAGAAATTTAAAAAATGACCGGTTGTTTAACCTTTTGAATCATTTTTTAGTTCATGGACTGAATTGAGCTTACACGACTGATACAAGGATCTATTTGATCCTTTAGCCTAAAAAATTTACATCATTCATGTATTATTTGAATTACATTTTATTTATTTATTGATGTATTAGAACTATTAATTTAAAAAATTGTTGTTGAATTCGTGTTATTACAAATTATTCATAATTAAATTATTAAATATTCTTTTTTTATGTCAAAATATTCATAAATCCAAAAGAATAAGTATAACTTTTTATACTTTGTCAGTCACTTGGAGAAGACGAAAACTTTCTTTTCTTCTCATCTCAGAACTCTGTAACTCGCTCGCTCAATCTGATCTCCATGACGAAGCAGCAAGCTAATTGGTCCCCTTACGACAACAATGGAGGGTAATATTTACTTTTATACCGCCACAATTAGATTTTCCCTTTTCTGGTTTATTTTGTTTTTCCCATTGCAATTGCTAGACGCTAGTGCATTAAAATTGAACAATTTGTACAGAACATGCGTGGCGGTAGCCGGCGCGGATTACTGCGTGATTGCGGCGGATACTCGGATGTCCACTGGCTATAACATTCTCACTCGCGATTACTCCAAAATCATTAAACTGTAAGCAATCCTTCTTTTTAGCTCATCTCCAGAGAAATGGGGACGTTTTCATGCTTTTGCTTTCTGAACCCATCCTCAAAATTGAATATTTGATTGGAGTTACATCCTCAAACTCATTGGGTTTTGGTGTTTAGGGAGTATCATAGCATATATACCATAATAATCAGTAAAACACTTTTGTGTGAAGCTCTCTTTACTTGTAATGCTCCACCCTCTTGATGCTTGCTTTACTATTAGTAAGACTTTTCACATGAAAATGAATGAGATTTCAATGCCTATAGCTTGAAGGGGCTAATCACCTGCTCTTTTACTTAAGAATTCGAATCACTGCATTATCGTTTCTGTCTTAGTATAATGAATATGCTGCTGAACCATAAACGTATCTCTTTTCCGGTCTTTCTAGTATGGTAGATTCTGAAAGACTGGAAACCTACAATACTGCAATTGATTGGTACAATGAAGTACTGACTACGGTGTAATTGATTAATAGCAATTATGAAAGCATAAGAAAAAAGGATAGAATTCTTGAACTTAAATTTCAGCTTAGGCAGCTTATAACATTGTGGAAGTCTTCTCTGCTTCCTGGGTATATCATCGTATTGTTAAATATCAATGAGATAATGGTGGAATCTGTTTCAACTATAAATATTTTTCCTGTAACCAATTGCGGTAATAGATAGCATGTAAAACTGTATGTAATTATGCCACTACAGTCCTAGATGTGAGATACTACTGTGTTGTCAACTTGTGGAGTTTATTATCTTAAGATTCCACTACAAAGTGAGTAAATTTGGTTACAAAAACTACCTATGCTATTTGGATCCCAACTCAGAGTGTTAACATTAGGCTGAGTCTTTCATCAGGCAGTGTCATACATTGAACATCAAACTACTTGATATCCTTGAATAGCATAACGAAGCTCATTTCTATCGGGAAACTCACCATCAATGAAAAATCGTTGGAACTTGAAAACAAACCTTACCACTAAGTTGTAACTAATAGTGTCTACCCCCATCCACACATGCACAACACAGTTTCCTCACAACCACACTAACATTGCTGGACCTAGGAGCATAGTCAGTGGATTAACTTGTGTAAAGTTAGCTCATGTGATGGCATTAGATAGTTTTAGTCATTGGTGTTTTTCAATATGTGGGAATTATTCTTTAGTTTTGACTTGTTATTACTTTTTCAGAGCGGATAAATGTGTGATGGCCTCCTCAGGGTTTCAGGCTGATGTCAGAGCTTTGCAAAAGGTCTTGGCAGCCAGGCATTTGGTAAACTATCATCGCATTCTGAATACGAAGATTTAGCTTCAATTAATTTCCAAATAGACATGAATATTTTCTGTACCATTTGTCTCTCATTTTTCAAGATCTGATTTCTCCGGGTTGTTGGGTTTCTACTGTAATCTGTTAAGTATGCCATGAAGCTGAAATCTGATTATTACTTGGGTATTTTGGTGATGATGATTTTTTTGTTTTTCTTGTGAAACTCCGATAGGCACCGCTTATGATTTTAATGTAAAGGCCTGACTTTTACTACTAGTCTACTACTATTAATGAACTTATATTCTCTGCTTCCCCAAACTAGCTGCCGTTTTCTTTTGGCATGTTTTTTAAGCAAAAGCAATTGTGTCGTTAAGATTTACTTAGATAGGAAAGGAAAATAAATCACACTAAATATAATTTTTATCCTTGAAAGAGAACATAAAAAACTTTGATTGGATGCAAATTTAGGGATGGGAGTACTCACTGTTTTTAGGCATAAAATCCGAAATATGTTATTACTGAAATTTGAAATGATTTTTTTTTGTTTTTACCGATAGACCTATCAACACCAGCACAATAAGCAGATGAGCTGCCCTGCGATGGCTCAGCTACTTTCGAACACCTTATACTACAAACGGTTTTTCCCTTACTACTCTTTCAATGTCATTGGTGGCCTTGATAGTGAAGGTAACAGTATATTCCAATTTCCAAGTCCAACTTTAGTTGTATGTTTACCTCTTATAATCTCATTTTTGTTCACTTAGTTACTCTTAAACAAATTCCAGGCAAAGGGTGTGTTTTCACATATGATGCTGTTGGATCATACGAGAGGGTTGGTTACAGTTCTCAAGGTTCTGGTTCTACATTGATCACACCTTTCTTGGATAACCAGCTGAAGTCTCCTAGCCCACTCTTGTTGCCTGCCCAGGTTTGGATTATTTTTTTCTATATTGTGAACCCATTTTTCAAAAGTGACATTTATCAAGATTTATTTGATGTCTAATAAAGATTAAATTTTGCCTGGCCAGGATGCTGTTACTCCCCTCTCTGAGGATGAAGCTGTTCATTTAGTTAAGACATGTTTTGCATCGGCAACCGAGAGGGATATATACACTGTAAGCCTCTATTCCTTTGTCTGCTCCATGCTTTTATCTTAACATGCTTTGTGATAAGATTGATTATTTGCAGTACAAAAACGACGCAATATCCATTATCTTTAGCAATGTGCTTGATCTTTATATTGTGCTTGATCTTTTTTATTTGATTTGTGTACTATAGGGTGACAGGTTGGAGATAGTGATATTGAACTCCCAAGGGATTCGCCGTGAAGAAATGGAGCTTAGGAAAGATTGAGATTTGGTCAATGATCTCTCCTTTCAGCCTTTGTGTATCCTTGTTGTGTTCAGAATGCCTGCCAGGATACTCATTGTCTTTTCTAATTTTATGGATGTGCTTGTATTTCCGTTTTAATTTAAACTACTTTCTTAAAAATGGCAAACAGACTATGGTTGTTTGGTTCATCAACTGTCTCTATACGTTTTTAACATGAAAATGCATGGTGAAGAATGGGGAGTAAGCATGTCAATCTTCTCATTATGTTTCATTCTTGATCAATATTATTGTTAGGGATTGGGGAAAATGCAAATTTACGAGGACATGCGCATAAGATGATGTTTTTGAACTAAAGGCTTGCTTTTAGTGTTTTTTTCGTTTCATCTTAAAAAGAATATATGCTGCTTAATTAATTAAAATGTTATGTTTAAACTTCCACACGAAAAATTAGAAACTGCTCTTCTGGTTTTATAGTTTTGCTTAGTTGCCAAAAGACAAAAGTGATGTAAAACGACGTCTAATGAAAACTTGTCAAATTTAGGCATTTTAGATGTGTAACTATTGGCCTCAATTAGCATTATTAAGTAGACTATATTGGCTTATGACGGAACTCATTAACTTGGATTATGTTCTTTTGAATTTTTTCAGTCTTGCGTATGACTGAAGTTCAAAAGAATGGTAAGGTCTTAAAGTAAATCAACAACTTCTATATTATTTCTTTCTTTCCTAAAGTTAGTCGCATCCTTGAATTGGTTGTTGTCTTTCGAGTTCCAATTAATTAACATAATAAAATTAAGTTTAGTTGAAGTATATGATTTCATCTCATGAGAATAACTGAATAAGTGCCAAACAATGAGACCTAAAAATCGAGAGACGATCATTACCCAATATTAAGTCCCAAGAGCAGTGGCATTGAAAAGATGTTTCTTGCTATATACATTGGGGTGCTCTCACGTAGGGGTGGACCGGTTCCGGTTCGGGCCCGGTTCGGGCCTGGGCCCGGCCGGGCCTCGGTTCAGAAAAAGGAGGCCCGGGCCCGAACCGGTGGTGGGCGGTTCCGGTTCCGGGCCAGAACCGGGCCGGGCCGGGCCGGGCCACCCGGAATGTTTTTTTTTTTCTTCTTCTTCTCTTATTTAACCCCCTACCCCTCCCCCTCCACCCCAAACCACCCCAAACCACCTCAAATGGCCCAAAATACCTAATCCAACCCAAAACTTAAAAAAATTTCAAAAAAAAAAAAAAAAAATTAAATTCCGGCCCGAACCGGGCCCGGCCCGGCCGGGCCGGTTCACTAAACTGGAGGCCCGGGCCCGGACCGGTATACCACCGGGCCTGGAGGCCCGAACCGGAACCGAACCGGTTGACCGGGCCGGTCCGGGCCCGCACAGTAGCGGGCCGGTCCGGTTCCGGGCCGGTTGGCCCGGCCCGAGTCCATCCCTACTCTCACGTCTGCCCTGGGGTTTGGTTAGGAAAACTGTGGCGGGTTTCAAAGCGGTCGTGTTGTGGCGGCTCTGGCGGAGCAATGAAGGACATTTTCGTCACAAAATACAGAGACACTACATGATGTCTATAGCCTAAAAAGTGATTTTTTTTTGGCAAAAAATCTATTGGTACACATTTTTCATACACACACCTACACACTCATGTTTGTGAAGAGTATTTTTTTGTCTGTATACAGACATAACGTATTTGAAAATGTGTCATGTAAGTATACAGACAAAAAAGTACTCTTCACAAACATGAATGTGTACCTCAAGCTGGATTGTTTTTTTGTGGGTCTTGAGGAATGGAATAGCTACATGTAGGCTGGTTGGGTTTCAAGAGTTGGGAGGAAAGGACATTTTCTCCACACACAAAACTGGAGGCTTTTTGTTAAAAATAGGCAATGTTCTTTCAAAAAAGTTTTTTATAGTGGTGGATTTTGGCGTGTGAGTTGAGACTAAACCATGCATTTCCAGGATAGATAAGAAGAACAAACAAGACGCTGATGAGAGAGATTATGATAATCAACGTAGGACAGTAAGGTCAAAAGCTCGTCGTCATAATGCCTGAATCTTAGTAATGTTTATGTTCATATCTTCGAGAGAAGCTGTACAACTACTGATCTCTCATTTTATAATAGTAAAATTAATGATAATAAAAACATATATTCATTTTGTAATATTGTGGAGAGATTAAAATCTGGGATTCTGATTTCTGGATAGCCGAGTAACTACTTACTGGTACGGAGTACATGTATTTGAGCGGTAAACTGACATGCTGTTAAGTTTACTTAAGATTTAAGAAGAATATACAAAAGGTAGTTTTCCTCTTTTAAATGGTAGCATCTCTTAACTAAACCAGTGTTTGGTAGTATTGTGTTTTGGTTGTTATAATTACCTCAAGCTCCAATTATGTTATGCTTTTAGTAAATCTAGTTAGAGATTATAATACGCTCTTATTAAAAAATGGCTGATAGAGTGATAGGCCATTAACCAAACACCCTGTTGCCTTCTTGTTTCATGCCATAAATGTGAAAAGCCGGATGATATGTCGTAGGGAGAATTTGACCTTGCATTCCATTTTTAGTGATATTTGACTTTGCACCTATTTTCAAAATCATGAATGTATGCAGCTCAATTCACTATAAAATCTTTTGACTTTGCACCTCACTCTTTCTCACTTTTTGGATTGATAGAGTGCACGCATTAATGATTTTGAAATCGGGTGCAATGTCCAATATCACCCGCAACATTGGGTGTAAAGTCAAATCTGCGGATTCATCTATTGGAGTTTCGTGATAAGCATTGAAGGTACAAGTATTGACAATTTGACAGTGTGAAAACATGACTTGCTATATTCAAACAGAATAGTCAGCCTAGTACTTCTTGTAATTATAAACCTAGTTATACATTTTCTTCTCCATACATAATGCAGTCCAGGTTCACCTGAAAATGAAATTCATGCATAGCTAGGGATAGGGATGGAGTTGGATGGAACTTACAATAATTGTTATAAGCAAAGATTACTTAAGAGTCACAGTCAACCAACTGCCTTATAATGGCATTAAACCAAAACCTCTTTTGACTATATATGCTTTTACTGATGGTAAGTCTAATTTAAATCCAAGCTTCCTTGACTTGGTCACTTGTTGACGAATTACATGATGCAAATAATTAAGAATCTTGACCAACTCTAATTCAAAACTCTATCCAATTTTCAAGGTTGAACTTTTGCTGTTTAGCACACTATGCAACTAATATATATACTGAATTGCTCCTCCCACATTTTCATCACAGAAAGCCGACCATAAAGTGCATGCAGTACGATTACATTAACTGATAACTCCTTTCCTGTTTTGAAGAACATAGTAAAAACAAGGCTAAAGGGTCAAATAGGTACATGAACTAACTAAAAGTGTTCAATTAGCCCCTTATATAGGAGGTTCTGCCCGGCCGTCGCCAATTGGGGCGTTTCCCGGTGGATTTTTTTGATGAAATTTTTTGAGCATCTTCTTCATTAAGTCTAGTTTATCCATACCAAATTTCAGCTAAAAATTCAACCGGGAAGGCAGTCAAATGATTTTTTGAAGATAACTGCGCAGGTAAACAACGCAGTACATTTTGAAAAATCATTTGACTGCCTTCCCGATTTAATTTTTATCTGAAATTTGATATGAGTAAACTAGACTTAATGAAGAAGATGCTCAAAAATTTTCATCAAAAAATTCCACCGAGAACCGCCCCAATTGGCGACGGCCGGGCAGAACCTCCTATATAAGGGGCTAATTGAACACTTTAAGTTAGTTCATGTACCTATTTGACCCTTTAGCCTAAAAACAACAATGGTGGGATCAAAGAGAAGTTCCTTATTTGTGCTGATCACTATTACTCTTGCTCTTCTTGGCTTGGCACGGCTTTGCCTGTGTAGCAAACTCAGCTATGGGTATGAGCCCGCGGGTTACTTATATCCGCAGTACTACGAGCGGTCGTGCCCAAGAACACATGAGATCGTCAAGACTGAGGTTGCCAAGGCCGTTGCTAAAGAAGCGCGCATGGCCGCTTCTTTGTTGAGGCTCGTCTTCCATGACTGTTTTGTCCAGGTAGCCCAAATCTCTTTGCAAATACTTCCGTTTTCGCGTTCGCAAGTCATATGACAAATGTTAAGATTCGAGGTTCCATCCTAAAAGATCAACATTAGGAGAAGTATACCTTAAAATCTTAATATAACACTTCATTACTTCATATTTTACCAGTGTATGACTTCAACAAGACAACAACAAAGTATTAGATCGTAACAACAATTATCAATAATGACATTTAAGAGAAGAGATTTATAATTCCCCCAAGCCCCAACTTACTAATTATGCAGGGGTGTGATGCATCACTACTACTAGACAGCAGTAGAGGCATAACAAGTGAGAAGAATTCTAACCCCAACTTAAACTCAGCTCGGGGTTTTAATGTGATTGATGATATCAAAAGTGCCTTGGAGAAGGAGTGCCCTCAGACGGTCTCTTGCGCTGATATTCTTCAACTTGCTGCCAGGGATTCCACCCTTCTGGTAAATGAATCTTGTTAATCAATTAGCTGTTACTAAATTATTTATTGCCCAAATCATTCTCTTCGGAATGATACTCAATACACTCATACAGTATGCGCGTTTGCTAGAATGTAAAGTAATTACTTTGCATGCGAAGTGTAGAGATATAAAAAGTTTACAGTGTTTGACTTGATTATTTCATGTAAGCTGTAAGACACTTCTAAAAAACCTTTGGCACGGTACTATATAAAGTACTCCGTATATAACTTTGGGAGATGATATTAAAATAATGTGCACACTTTTTATAAAACATTGCCACGGTTTTGCCTGCAACTTAAAAATAAATTATATACGGAGTATCTAACTAAATAATGTAATATATTCTACTACGTATATGTAAGGTGATTACTTTCCTAAACTTTGCATGCAATTATTTAGAGTATAAAGATTTAATGTGTAAACTATCAAATGAGCTGAAATTGATATTATAGGGAGTACCACCAAATTAAGATACAAACCACTCTTGTAGATTGAGGTTCTCATATGGACTTTTTAAAGTCAAATCATTGCATTTTGACCATTTTGACCTTTAGGATGTTTTCTTTTGGACTGAAATTTGCTGGTCTGGTCTGATCTAGTCTGGTCTGGTAAACGTCTGGTATTTGTGTATTTTATAACTACGGAAGTCAAGTCTGGTCTGGTTTAAGACTGAAAATAGTCCAAAAGAAAACATCCTAATTTTTGAACATACCATTGACTAATTGTTTGTTTCATTACACCGTTTTGCATATTTCAATTTGTTCAAGCAATGTGGCTAAGTGATATTATTGGCCGCCACCCGTCTATCACACCTTCCTCCTTTATCTTGGTTTTAGACAGACATAATATTAAAAATGATCTTATGACGGAGACAGCGTACCATCTTTAGATTGTCCTAAAATAATCATTTTCTTTTAAAGAAATAATTGTATGGTCCTTGATATTGAATCTATTTTTCAGGTTCCTTATTAAAATTTTAAAATAAAATTCCTTTATTTATTGTTTATTGAGTATGAGAATTAGACACAACCACTAAACTTTTTGTCCTGATGAAATATTTATTGTCACAAACAAATATTACCTCCGTCCCATAATAGTTGTCTACTTTCAATTTGGCACGATTATTAATAAATTGGTTGAAAAGTTAAAGTTGTGGTTGGAGTAAGCAATAATTAAGTAATGTTTGCTCGTGGCAGAGAAAAACGTGTACTATCAAAATGTAGTAGTAGTGGTCAACGGTGGTATTTGACTTAAAAGTTAAGGTCAAAACAAGAAGCTTAATTCGACACTAATGGAGTTTCATGTAAAAGTATTGACTGCCCGGTCTGTGCCCGGCCTCCTATCAAGATGTTTTTACGAGCTAACTTTTAAATAGGCAAAAGTGTCAAATAGGGCCCCTTACTAATACGAAAAAGTCAATTAAGCCCCTGAACTAAAAAAATACCCAATTAAACCCACGAACTATAAAAACGAGGCAAAACATCCCTTTTAGCATGTAATTAACCGGTTCCCGGTTCCATTAGTCCACGTGTCGCACACGTGTCGCCACGTGTTGCCATTTGTGGCCACCTGCCGGCTGTCGCCAAGTGTAAAGGTTTACCTGGAGTCGGTTAATTACATGTTAAAAGGACTATTTTGCCTTATTTTTCATAATTCGTGGGTTTAATTGGGTGTTTTTTGAGTTCGGGGACTTAATTGACTTTTCCGTATTAGTATGAGGGCCTATTTGACACTCTTCCCCTTTTAAATAATACTATCGTTATTATACTCACTTGGTTATTATTGACTTATTGTTATTGGGGTCGTGTTTGGAACGTGCATGACAGAGTGGTGGACCGTATTGGGAAGTTCCCTTAGGAAGGAGAGATTCAAGAAGTGCGAGTTTGAGCGGTTCAAACAACAACATTCCCGCACCAAACAACACCTTCCAGACCATTCTCACCAAGTTCGATGCTCAGGGCCTTAATTTGGTCGATCTTGTAGCATTATCAGGTAATTCCGTTTCGAGTTATCTCAAAATAAGTGTCGCATTTCTTTTTTGAAAACAAATATGTGATTGACAATATTTCTTTTTATTATACTCAAATTTCAGTTAGAACTTTTAATTTTTCAATCACTTTAAATATAATTGTGTCAAATCAAAATATGATTAAACCATCACTTGTACCTTTTAAAAACAAATATTTAAAAAGGATCACTATGTTAACAATATTATTTCATAACTAAAGTCACAAGTACTAATAGGATAAAACTTGAATATCTAACATAGTCGAAATGCATAAGCCACATATAGGCAAAGAAATGTTCATTATTGTTATTATGAAACATTATTAACCCACTTGAAAGTTGAAACATTATATCTTGGTGAACCTGTTAGCATGAGTTCTCTATTTATTCACCTAAATCACACTTTTATTTCCTGAAATTGTCGCGAAAATGAAATGTCAGAACCGTATTTATGAGATTGTAAATGTCACGTATCCCTCAATTGTCCAAATTGTTGTAAATGTGGTCCTTTAAAGGATGAAATGTACTCTCGCCCACATTGTATATTTCACCCCTCAAAGAACCACATTTACAACATTTAGGACAACTGACGGACGACATTTACAAACTTGGGAACACTGGTCTGACATTTCAATTTCGTGACTATTTCAGTGACTTAAAGTGCGATTCCCCTAAAAAATGGACCTCATTTGATGTACACCACAAATCACGCAAACATGCTCACTATAGAACATGTTTACGTGGTGTACATATTTTTCGCAATTCTTACTCTTGTTTATTTTCCTGGAATAATAAAGTAAAAACAAGTCGAATATATACAGAGAAGAGAGGAATAATAACAATGAGATTTTGAGTTTTGGGAAAATACGAAAATGAAAGTTGGTAAAGTTACAAGTCACTTAAACAAATGATAATTTCTAAGGATGTTTTTAATTGAAATGTAATTTGCCGATTTGAACATGTCTGGCCAGGTAGTTTTTTTTAGTATCTTATGACTGTCGAACTATGATACAGTCTGATTTGTTTATGTTTGCTTTGTCTCGACACTAAGTAAGAATGGTTTGGGGTTTGACAGGGAGTCACACAATAGGGAATTCAAGATGCACAAGCTTCAGACAAAGGCTATACAACCAATCCGGAAATGGGCTGCCGGACTCCACCTTGGACCCATCTTATGCTGCTCAGCTGCGCTCGAAGTGCCCCACCTCCGGCGGAGACAATAACCTCTTCTTCTTGGACTATGACAGTCCAACTAAGTTTGACAACTTCTACTTCAAACACTTATTGGAAAACAAAGGACTTCTCAACTCCGACCAAGTTCTGGCCACCCACAACAATGAAGCGTCTTGGCAGCTAGTCAAAGCTTACACAGAGAACAATGAGCTTTTCTTGATTCAGTTCGCCATATCAATGGTAAAGATGGGAAACATTTCTCCTTTGACTGGTTCAAATGGTGAAATCAGGAAGAACTGTAGGAAGATTAACTCCTAGTTACTAACAAAAATACCAAATATTCTGTCATGTATTATCATTCGTCTTTCCATTCCTCTGTCATGAATGAAGTTTGTTTGAATAAAAATAACATATCCTACTTCCTAAAAATCCCTTTCCGTGTTGAAATAGGAAAAAAAACATGGACACATTAATTTAGTTTAGCCTAAGTAAAGTGGTAGCGCCTAATCGTAAGATATTACTATTGAGAGTAAGAGGAGGAAAATATTGAGACTCTAATGGAGAACAAAATATTTCATTCACTTCAGCACACTCATACAATGGAGGGATGAACTATTTATAGGATGAGTTCTCTTATCCAAGAGATCTAACAATTCATATTTTAGATCTTTCACATTAATAGGTAATAATTATTCATGTAGAATAAACAAAAAAAAATCATATTTCTAGGTTATTAATGAACCTAGAAACTTACAAGGAATATCAAAAGACTTTGAATTTACTTCTATCAAGTTTAATTTTAATTAATATCCAAAAATGCCTCCCTTAAAATAAATTTGCTTCTGATTCCCAGATTTTCATGCCTTCTCTTTGAAAACTTGTGCACTAAGCAGCTTTGTAAAAATGTCATTTTTTTAATCTTCGGTCTTGCAATACTCCACTTAAATTTACTTCATTCACAACTCACAAGCTCCTTTAAAATGATATAGGATGAAAATATGTTCTGTCCTCCCATGAAGAACTGGATCCTTCGTAACTAAAATTGTTGAATTGTTGTCACAGAACAAAGTGGTTGACTTGTTCTGCTTCTGCTTCAAACTTTTCAAAATTCCTCGTAATCAAACCAGTTGACATCCAACATAAGATGCAGCGATATTTTCCCTTCGTAGTTGAAAGTGCCACAATTGTTTGTTTCTTCGCACTCCATGAGATCATGTCAATGCCAAGATGGAATACATATCCAGGAGTGACTAACCGTCATCGGTTCGATTTACACTTTATTTTTAGGTTAAAAAACCAATCGAATCTAAATCGATAGACAGAAATCGACTAAAACATTGTTAAAACTTGAAACTGATCGGAACTGATACAAATCGATCGACAACGGCTCAATTGTGTGGTCTAGTTCTAGATTTCACTTTTTCTAAAACTGACCAATTAAAAACCGAAAAGAAGAGACCGACATCAAGGAAACCAAATGAAGAAAAACTCCTACTCCTCGCCTTATGGGTGTACGAGTGGTTATATTAAAATATCAATAGCTCATTTAATAAAATGATTATTTGGAACTGTAATTGTTGCCCGTTTTGTGGGCTATGGGGCTGATAAAAATTACTACCCCTGTCTTAATTTGATAGTTCTTAATATATTCACTTAACATAAATTACTTTTAATTTATTACTCCCTCCGTCTCATTGGACTTTGCTAACTTTCCCTTTTAAGTTGTCCCAAAAAACTTTGTCACTTTCCTATTAAAGCAACTAATTTGTGGTTCTGCACATTTCTCTGTCATCTGCACAAATCTCAACCACACAATTTTTACGAGTTTTTGCCACTTTTGGTCCCCCGACTTTAGTGCCAGTAACACTTTTGGTACTCGACTTTCAATTTTTCCATTTTTAGTCCTCGACTATTGTGTGATAGATATTTTTAGTACTCGAATTTAAAGTTTTCCACAATTAGTCCCTAAGCATTACCAAAGTAACACTTTTAGTCCTTTCATTATGATTTTGACACAATAAATGGGGACTAAAAATGCCACTTTTATAATAGTTAAAGGTAGGCCTAGGACCGATTCGGTTCTTACTAAAAATGGTGGAACCGTTAATTAAAATTTTAACTAATGAAATCGGTTTGGTTCCTACATAAAAAAATCAAGAACCGTTATGGAACCGAACCAATACTAAACGGTTCGGTTCTTGCTTTTATAGGTTCCTAGAATATTTTTTTTGTCTAAGAATTAACACAGTTTTGCTCTTCAAGCTACCACATAAAAACGTCAAAAATCTAAATCAAGTAGTAAAAATTTATTTATAGTTCTAATCGTTCCAAATATCAAACCTCAAACTTAAGTAAGTGAATACATAAAAATATAAAAATCGTTGGTTTTGCCGTAGAAATGAAGGTTGTTCATCATTATAGTGGCAATAATAGAACGCACACTTCAAGTTTCTCAAAACCTAGAAAATACATTGAGTTTGCATGCACATATATAAAAGCATCACTGCATTCTACTCGCTAGTAGCATAATTTATAATACATCTAATAATTTGAAATACCATGAAGATATTAAGGTAAAATGTATGCAACTACAAATTATTTGAGTTATTTTATAATTATAAAATTTTTGTGATGGAAGAAAACTTGATTTGTAAAAATGAGCTTAATGTATTTAATCTCATGTCCAAATATTTATTATTTCTAGTTTCGTTGATTAAATTAAAATTGTTGGCTAAATATCAATCATTTATTGTTATTGTTTTTGTGGTGGTTATTATTGTTATTTTTAATATTATTTTTATATTAGTATTGTTACTAATAATACTAATACTATTATTTTTATTTTTATTATTCTTTTAATATCAGTTCATTAACGGTTCCGTGCATATATTTTTTTAGGAACCAAGAACTGAACCGTTAACACCAACTAGGATCCGAACCGTTAACAACTAATACACCATTTGTAGGAAGCGAACCGAACCGAGTTATAACGGTTCGGTTCCAACTGATTCCACAGTTCCCGGTTCCAAAATGCCACCCCTAGTTAAAGGACCAAAAGTATCATCTTTATTAAAGTCGGAGGACTAAATATGGAAATTTTCAAAGAGGGGGATCAAAAGTGTCTTTCGCACAATAATCGAAGGACTAAAAGTGGAAAAAATCAAAGTCAAGTACCAAAGTGTCAGTGACATAATAGTCGGAGGACTAAAAATGACAAAAGCTCTAATTTTTACTATTCTTATTTCTCACCTACTTTGCACATGGCAAAGTCCAATTACTTTTATAGGGTGCGGTTCCGGTGAGAACATTCCTTAACGTGAGAAATGAGAACGCTCCAAAACAATGCACTTTACCATTCACGAAAATGCACATTTGTAGTTAGAGTAATGCAAAATCCTAATGTGCACATTTACGTTTAATCTTCTGCACAATTGAAATGCACATTTTCCCAATTTTCAAATGCACTTTTATGTTTTACATAATGCACGACTAGGGGAGAGCACGGGTCGGGTTCGGGTCGGGCGGTTTGAAAAACCCAAGACCCTATCGGGTATCGGGTGACCTGAATGGATACCCGATCCTATGCATTTAAAATAAAAAAAATCGGGTTTTTAATTTTCGGGTTTATGTCGGGTGCGGGTCGGGTTTCGGGTTAAATCGGGTTACAAAATTAGCCAAAAAAATCAGAGTTTAAATACAATTTGAACTTTGATGTTTACAATCAAACCATACTGAGTTTAAGTCCAAAAAATATAACAAAATTAAATGGGACTAAGTTTACACATTACAATGTCTTAAACTTTAAAGTACAAACTTATAAATGTTACAACTTTACAAGCTGCCATTCAAAATTCCCAAACAGCAAAATCATAAGTTCCCACTTCACAGTTCACACTTGAGTAGTTGAGTAGTAGAGTACTTCAGTACTGGATAACTTGACCAATTGTCCACTTCCCCAGCTTTAACACGCCAAAACATCACAAGTTGATGACCTATTTACCTAGATACAACATACAATACATAAACAAGTATCAAATTCACAAAGCATTGAAGTATACAATGAAAAAAATACTTAGAAGAAACATATTAAGTCTTTTTACAAAATCAGAATTCAGAACTTCAGAAGCTCCCAAATGACTATACATACAATTCATATATATCATACTGATATGTTATAATAGAGTCACAAGATAGACTGAAAAAGAAAATGACAATCCAATTCTATTTCATTTTAAACTCAGGCTATATACAAGCTTAACAGCAGCATACCACTATACCAGATTACCAGTACAACACATAAACAAGTATCAACTTCACAAAGAATTGGAGTATACTATGAAAATAATACTTACAAGATACAGAATGAGCTATTTTTACAAAATCAGAACTTCAAAATTCCCAAATGACTATAGAAGACAATGAGATGGCTCAGAATGCTTATTATCATTCATAAAGGATAGGGGGCATCCGCTACCATTTCAGTTATCAGTTAAGAACTGAAAGAGCAATACCTACCCTAAACCCCTTAGATTCAGTAATGAGTGGAAGCTTCATCATTGCCATATATATTACTTAATTTATCATATATATATCAGACTGATATGTTATAATAGGGTCACAACATAGACTGAAAAATAAAATGACAATCCAATTCTATTTCATTTTAAACTCAGACAGTCAAACTATATACAAGCTTAATAGCAGCATACCACTATACCAGATAACCAGTAGAAGACATAAACAATTATCAACTTCACAAAGAATTGGAGTATACTATGAAAATAATACATAGAAGATACAGAATAAGCTATTTTTATAAAATCAGAACTTCAAAATTCCCAAATGACAATAGAAGACAATGAGATGGCTCAGAATGCTTATTATCATTCATAGAGGATAGGGGGCATCCACTACCATTTCAGTTATCACTTAAGAACTGAAAGAGCAATACCTACCCTAAATCCCTTACATTCAGTAATGAGTGGAAGCTTCATCATTGCCATATATATTACTTAATTTATCATATATATCAGACTGATATGTTATAATAGGGTCACAACATAGACTGAAATTTATACCAGTAGAGGATGATTACTTCATTACTTCACACATACTCCATGCTCCACAGTGAACAATCCAAATTCCAGACCCCAGACCATCAAATTAACATCTCAGATATTTCATCGTGTATAAGTAAACTGTAAAAGTAAATACTCATAAACTTTAGAAGTAAATACTCATAAACAGTGTCAGGTATGCAAAGTTAGGCTCAGATTGATTCCAAGTTATCTCACATATGATCTCACAAAGGATATGGGCATACTATCCAAACAGGATTAACACCAACACAATCATCCATGAGTCATGGGATAATTAGTCAAAAGTTTAAAGTGAAAACTCTAAACCCTGGAAACATTCATCACAGCCAAATGTGTGTTCATATCATCATAGGTATGAACTGTAACATAAAAGTGGTTTACCATGCAAGCTTTCCAAGGGACCAAGGGACAAACGGATAAGGGGCCAATAACATTGTACCAAGTGGCCACTGGAATGAGTGGAATCTTAATTCCATCATAGTAGTTCACTAGTTCTTTCCAGTTCCACAATGAGGCATCATAGTCAGATAATCAAATATTCAAATTCATTATGAAATGCTTCACAAATTAATTCCAAAAAATAGCAATGCAAACAAAAAGTGTACACTCAATGGGCCATTAGAGGATCTAGTAGCCCCAGTAGCAGCACTACCAATATTTACATCTGTTAATTCTGTAAAACAAAGAAATAGCAGTGTTAGAAATGGAAAAAAAAGAAAACATTCTATTACAAATTATGTTTAAATAAACAAAAAAGGCATAACAGTATTACCTTTTTCTAATCTGTCCACATCATCCATGTTTTCTTCAACTGAAATAGGCTGGTTAGCCATTCTCAACCAATCTTGTGCACATATAAGGGCTTCCACAATTTTGGGACTTAAAGAACTTCTAAAACAGTCCAAAACCCTAGCACTGGTACTGAATGTGGACTCAGAAGCTACTGTGGAGATTGGAATACGAAGTACATCTCTAGCCATCTTAGATAGAATAGGAAATCTTTCACTATTTAACTTCCACCATCTCAGTATATCAAAGTCCATATCTTCCTCAATTATTGACTCTTCAAGATATATATCAAGTTCAGTTTTTTTAACTCCTAACTGACCATTCTCTAGTTTCTTTTTTTTTTTAACTCAGCCTTAAATCTTGACACTGGCCTGTGCTCAGCATTATTGACTTCCACAGATGCAGCACTATGTGAACTAGTGACGTGCACTTTGTCGTGAGTGCACTCAAAGTAAATTCAATACAACACTTATACGTAGTATAGGTGAAGTAGAGTTCGTATCCACAGGGAAAGGAATAATTCTCTTTTTATATAAATAGTAAGTAAAGGGGGGGTTTTGATTGTTGAGTGATTTAATTAAATTTAAACACGAAGATGAACGATTTATATGGGATTTAATTCAAAGATAAAATTGACTTGGTATTGCTACTTTACACTTGTTGATACATTTTAGTCGATCATTGTTATATCTATAACTTATCTCCTCTCGAATACTCAATCGAGGAGTATATCCAATTCATCGAGGATAGTTATTAACAACGACCGTTCATTAATAACCCTTACTATTAGTCAAGTATAGAACAAGCGCCGTATACCGACTTGATAGTAGCATTTAATCGCTTAACTCCTTGATGAAATCAATTGAGATCGATAACCTCAACACAAGCGGTTTTGGTTTAACCAACACAATTAATTCCTCTTAGGTCTATTAACCACAACCGTGCATTAATAAACCGAAGTTACTTACTTGTGAAACTATCAACGATTAACCATCGGTTCGTTGATCATTTCTAGTAGTAATTAATATTTGAAACAAAACTAGTTGATCCTTTAAGTAATGTTCAAAATATTAATATGAAATATGAATAGGAATTAATTAATACTCAAGGAAGAATATTAAAAGGGAATGAATCCTACTATAGTTAAATATCAAGATGTTAACTAATTGTCATCTTAGTAACACTCCCCGATATTAACATAGAGGAAGGAATAGCTATTACTAAAACCAATGTCAAGATGTTAACTAATTGTCATCTTAGTAACACTCCCCAACATTGATATAGAAATAGTATTTAAAGGAAGAATTAATATTCAAGGAAAAGAAGTTAAGAAAATAACTCACAACTTTAATAATCAACAAGCTTCAAGAGCAATACCAAGAAATGGAAGTTTAGCTCCTCATTTGGAGACTAAACATGCTAAAAGAAATATAAGAAATGCTATTCTAAACTGAGCTTAAGAGTGTATATGAATTGGTGTGCCAAAAGTGAAGGAAAGGAGGTGTATTTATAGGCTTTTTGAAGTGCAGGCCGAGTACTCGATCGAGTATGTACATATACTCGATCGAGTATGTACATATACTCGATCGAGTATGTGTAGAAACCTGAATTTGGTCAATACTCGATCAATACTCGAGTAGATTTTATATGTATACCCGATCGAGTATGTCGGTGTACTCGATCGGGTATGACAATAGAACGTGGCCAAATCTTTCCTTGCATGTTCATTTGTTCCCGGATCGGATCCTTGAAAATCAGTATTGGTACTCGATCGAGTATAAGGTATACTCGACCGAGTATACCCCAAAATCAGGAGTTTTTCCTTCTTTTTGTCTTCTACTCTTGCACCTTCCTTCACCTTTGATCATTTGATTGATCTTGGACCTGTTTAAGCTCAGAATAAACCTAATCTAAACAAATTACAAGAATTTAACAAACTAAACTATTACACCGACAGTGTGTAATTTCCGAAATATTAAACAACCAAAACTAACTAAAAACGTAAATAAACACACGGAAATTACAAACGTATCAACTCCCCCACACTTAGTTCTTTACTCGTCCTCGAGTAAAGTCAAATGTTTCAAACAGTTTAAGATCATTCCATGAGTTCAAAAAGGAACTAAGATCACCAAGAAATAAGAAAATGATTTTTACAAAACAACATTTTTTTTTTCTTGGGTTTTATGATCTTCTATGCTCCATCTTCTTGCCTCTTCACCTTTTGCCTTCTCCTCTTTCTCTTCAAGAGATCAAATGAGTTCCTGCACACAACAAATACTTCTCTCATATCTCTCATTTTGCCTAGGAGCCTTTTCAGATTTTCATCCTAGCATCTCTTTTTGTTTTTCCATCCTTTCCAAACTCACTCAAATTTTTTTTATAAGCCATTTTTGCTTAGATTGCCCATTCTTGGGTTTTCAACCTAACTAGCATTTCAATTCTTTTATTTATCCATTTTTTTTGTTTTGTTTACAAAGAGTACAAGAAATTCATGCATAGTAAAAGGTAGAAAATGAAATTACATACCATGAGTAATCTCCTCCCCCACACTTAGTTGTAGCACTGTCCCTAGTGCCCGCCTTCTCCGCCATAGTAACTGCCCCCAAAGCCGCCTCCATAGCTCCCATCGCCCATGTGAGTATCGCCACCGTCATCCCCGCCATCAAAACCGCCACCCCCGTAGCTCGATCCTCCAAAGTTGCCCCATTGAGTGGGGTCATACCAAGAGGGGGGGGGGGTGGTGGTTGAGCCATGGTGTGGAATTGGCCTTGATGAGCCATGTAGGAATACATAGGTCCATAGAACCTACGTTGATCTTCTTCATACCTTCGGTTGTCTTCGGCCCGTTGCTCCTCTAGCCTTTGAAATCCCGCCCTTTGTTCCTCTCGATACTTACCAACTTCATTAGTAACTCTATTAAATCCGTCAAGCAGTTGTTGGAAGTAATCGGGAGGTGGGAAAGCTTGGTTAGGTGCGGGCATGTGGTGATGTGCAACCTCGGGTTCTTGGTACTCGGGTTGAGGCTCTTGGTCGGGTTGGTCTTCGGGGAGATCTTGGGCTTGTGGTTCTTGGAGATGTGGTGGTAGGGCGTGAGGGAATAGGTAGTGGGGCACCTCGAACTCCGGCCTGTAGATGATTTTGGGAGTGTCGGGGTTTGGTAAAAGGAAGTATTGGACCGGTTGGACGTGTATGATCCAGTTGTACATGTGTTTTGGTTGGTCTCCAATGTACACTGTATGAGAAAAAGAGGTGCAGCCTGATCGGCCTAACCAACCTATGTCCATCAAACAATATTCGGGTATAAGAGAGTTATCCGTATACCCGAATTTACCGGCCAAGTGCATAATTACCCCTCCCAAAACAATGGCTCCTTTGGCTACGCTTTCTTTTTTCAGATGTGCCCACATGAGATTGCACAGATTAAAGTCTACGTGACGACGGAATAGGGCCACGGACATCAAACAAACGTCCCCAATTCTAGTGTGATGGTTGTTGGGACGGCCAAGCAAGCAATTGGCTAAGAATTTCAAGAATAACCGGAGGACGGGGTGTTGGACATGACTAATATACATTTGGGAGGAGTTAAAGCTCACTTCCCCGGTCATCTTTGTCCATAGGGAGTGCCCAAAAATGGTGTTATCCGAGATGGCTCTCTCGTAGGGCACCGGGATACCAAAGTGTTCAGCAAACTCGAGTTTCGTTATTGAATAGTTTCGGTTAAACAGACGAAACTCGAGTCTATCATCCCTAAAATCCGCCTCATCACTTTCAAATTTCACCGAACTCAAGAATTCGTATATAATCCGTTCATTAGAATTGTATTTCATATTGAAAATACGGTCCATATCTAATGCATGAAAGAATTTTCTACAACTCTTATAGACTCCTAATTCTCGTAGAGCATCATGGCAAAGAAAACGGGAAGGTTTTACTTGCCTTTTTGTTGTTGATAGGAGTCTAGTTCGGTATTCGGCGTCGGCGGGAATGATGTCTTCAAAACCCGGGATAGGTGCTATGGTGATTGAGCTCTCTCCCCTATTCTTCCTTGGAGCCATTTTTTGAAGCTTTTGAGTTTGAGAACCAAAAATTCGAATTTTGGGGTAGGGTTTTTGGATTTTGTGGATGTTTGGGGAAAGTGGGATTTATGGGTATAGATATGGAGAGGAGAGAAAGGGGAGTATTTTGGTGGAAGAATGGGTTGATTTGGTGGAGAATTGAGAGAGATATGGTAGAGAGAAGGGTTGAAAATGGAGTTTGGGGGAGAGGTTGTTCGAAATTTTTGAGAGTTTTGGGGAAGATGAAGTGTTTTGGGGTGTATTTGGGGTTATATCCGCAGGGGTACCCGATCGAGTATCCCTGTATACCCGATCGGGTACCGGAGACAGGGGCTGGAAAAACTGGCTTTTCTGAGCATACTCGACCGAGTATCAACATATACTCGATCGAGTATTGGAGGCAGGGGTTAAATTAAATTGTTTTTCCCGTTATACTCGATCGAGTATCAACCTGTACTCGATCGAGTACAGGAGACAGATTTTTCCTTCTTCTTATTTCAGTTCATACTCGACCGGGTAAAGAGGTATACCCGATCGAGTATGCCTCCATTTTTAGAAATATATGGCTACTTCGATCGAGTAGTGCCTCGGTTCCTCTTTTTAGACAATACCCGACCGAGTATGAGATGGTACTCGATCGAGTATGTCCCCAGACACTTCAAAACCTGCATTTTCTTCTTCTTCAAAACAAACATGTGATTAGTTCCCTCTCTCTCTTTTCTCTCAAATTTACACAAAAAGGAAATACAATCTAACTAATTGACTTGGGTTGCCTCCCAAGAAGCGCCTTATTTAACGTCGTGGCACGACGTTTTATTTATTTTTATTTTTATTTTATGTGGGATCGTGAGCATCCCTTCCTTCATTTCTTTTCTTTTACCTTTTCCAGTAAGGCCGACCTTTCTTCTTTGTTCCCGACTCAATTAAAGCATTTGGCGTTGGTGGTTCAAAAACATTTAAAGGGCAAAGAGATTGTGTAACACCCCCATTTTCCCTCCCAAAATAATACTTGAAATAATAGATTTATTGATAATAAACTTGATTTCAAAACAGATAAAAAGTTTTGCAGCGGAAATAACACTAATTGGGAAATGGGTGTTACCGCCACATCCGGTCATCTCTTAACCGAATGCACAGGCAATCACAAAACTAAACAGAGTAAAACAAGTGTTCAACATAATTAATTTATAATTCTTGACTAGGTTTGACTAAGGCATCTCTAAACCGCTCTCGGGAATCAAGCAATCATCAGTCAACATAAGCATCATCACCTGCACAAATAAAGTGCAGAAAACAAAACAGGGAAAAAGAAACAAAAATTAGCTTTAGAGCTAAGTAAGTACTACCCAACCCCGTAAAATAATCAGGTTTGGCGAAAAATAGTTTTTCATATAATACTATATAAAAATGACACACTCCACTAAAATTCTTTTCTCTTTGATATTTCTCAAAAGCACTTCTTTAATAAAGTCCTCAACTTTTCTTTGAAAATACTATAGTAACTCTTCTCTTAGAATTTCTCAAAATTCACTTCTTCTCTATCTTCCTAGTAATTTAGAAGGGCGGTGCCCAACACTCTGGTCGAGCCCGGTGGTTACGTTGTTATGTACGGCCACCCCGGGACTTTTGCCGGTACCACAACTGCTAATGGAAACGAAACGACTACCTTAAGTGTGCACACCCCCTAAAAGGGATTCCAAGCCCTCCGAGTAGTAAGTCGTCACGAGTAATCGGGACTCAGTCTACCAACTACCCCACCTTTAAAATTCTTGAATGATTAGGGACTACTACTACTATAACTTCTTCTTAAAAGGGATCATAGATCCAAACGCCACTTCAAACTCAAACTGTACTTCTTAGTAGTAGTAGCCTTAATCACCCTCCACATTTATCCGGATGTGGAAAACCGACACCACGGATTTCTCCCGGGTGCTCACCTCTTATGAAAACGTAAATTTTATCTTGACTTTAGATATAATTCCAAACAAAATATTTCACAATCTCTCTAAAAAGTCTCAAAGGTATTTAAAAATATTTAATACCCAAAAGTACTTCGTTTGCACTTCAAAAATACCATAGATCTAATATTTCCTCAAAATCACACACATAACTCAAAATTCACACTTAATCACAAAATGCATAATAAGCATATAATACGAGGAAAACATTTTGGATCGGCAGAGAAACTTACCTGATCAGTCGTGGTAAATCCTATTTGAAGCGTTTAACTTGATCTTCGAAATCACCTTCTAGAATATTAAAATTCTACCATCAATAATTATTCTAATCCTTTACTAGCCCTTTTCCAGTTCCATTTTCATATATCTTTATCTCACAATTCTCCCTACTCGGCTAAATCAATTAGTTAAATAATCTTTAATCTGTTTGTTTATTAGTCCACAATAGTCCTTTCTATTTTAATTTAATCTATTCTATAAATTAGTCCGTTTCATTTTCAAACTCGTTTATAATTATGTCCATTAATTTTATTTATTTCATTAATCGTCCTATTAAAATATATATCTATCACTTAAATCGATCAGCCAATCGTGTACAGTTTAGTTGTCTTAATTAACTAAAGTTGAACCTAGCCAATTAATCCAACTTAATTATATGAAAATACTCATAGCCCAATTTAAGAATCCGAAGATATGCGTAGTAGAACAGCAGTAGTATAGTGTACTATACGTACGTATTCTTCACTGCCGTAGGTAACGGCGACGGTACAGTAGCTTCTTCCACCGACAACCCTTGCAGCGGCTTCGTCAGCAGGCAGCGGGGTCCTAAAGTCAGTGGTTTCATCTCCTCCGACGAGGAAGCGGTCCGACAATACGGCATACAACTGGGTTTCTTCTCCGGTGAATCCTCCTTTTTCTCCGGCGTCGTTGTCATCTTCTCTAACGTCTGGCGGAGTCAGTTCTACAACGATCCGTCACCCCGTGTAGTTCTACCCATTCCGGCGGCAACGCCACAGCCCTCGCCATTCTTTTCCTTCTTACAACTACATCCGAACTCCGTCCTAATCCTAGGGACCAAGTTTTATGGTCCTTGATGTAGAATCATTATATGCACATATACGTGTGATATGAATGATATGCGCAGGTGAGTGGGTATATATATTATGTGTATACATTTGCGTACGTATTATGTGAATGACACCAAGTTGAATGATAGCTATGAATATTTGGCATCATCTGATCAACTCAGTTTTGACATGCGCATGTGGATCCATATGGTAGCCATATGGTTTGATATCTCATTATTGTACTATGCCAATATTAATGCTGTATAGTGTGGATTACGGAGTATTTTATTGGGACTGATTGAGTTGTTTGGCCGGCAGGTTTATACTAGTACATCTTTGTACCTATATCACTGAGTTGATATATCATGTCTTTGTAAGTACGTATATGGCTGAGTTGATACATAACAATGGTGGATTTGAATTATATATGGACGAATTGTATCTGAATTATTGTTACAAAAATGTCACTTTTGCTATTTGAATCAAGGACTAGATCCTATCTCCTCAACATAATTACTATAAAAATGTCATTTTTATTATTAAAACCTTTTTTTTTCTGACTAAAAATGTCAAAAATGTTAAAATTTCATCTGATTCACTTAATTATTAAAATGTCACTTTCGTAATATTTTATCTGACTTTTTTTTTTTTGGAGTGTCACATTCTACCCTCCTTAAAAGATGCTTCGTCCCGAAGCATAGCTAAGAAAATATCCACAATACAATTATTAGGTGTCACATGTCAGTTAATATTAAATTCATTTTCTTAAATTTAAGGAGTGTCACATTCTACTCTCCTTGAAAGAATGCTTCGTCCCTGAAGCATATATAATCCTAAAATTTCATAGGACACTCTTACTGTCTCTCCTTTTTTTTTCCACAAAATCAAACACATAGGAGCAAATGTGCCCATACGACATCATAGATTTCTCCTCACTAGTTTTAAGTCTTTCCTAGACATGTATATAGGAATATAGCACAAATGTGCCTATTCCAAATTAATATCAAGTTCCAAAAAATATAAATCTCACAACCTCACCACGATCCTAAATTTAATATTTCCTTAGTCCAATTATTATTCCTAAGTTTACTGTTTTTTTTTTCTGTAAAAAGTTTTTGGAAATCTGTCATAAGCTTTTTGAAAACATTTAGAAATAAACTTCTTGGAAAATTTCATATGTTTTAGAAAATATAGCTCTAAAACAATTTTAGAAAATCCGAAAAAATGTTATAAAATCTTTTGAAAACCATATTCACTTAATTTTTTTTTTTTGAAAATCCCCAGTAAAAAAAATCAAAGGGCTCTGATACCAATTTGTAACACCCCCATTTTCCCTCCCAAAATAATACTTGAAATAATAGATTTATTGATAATAAACTTGATTTCAAAACAGATAAAAAGTTTTGCAGCGGAAATAACACTAATTGGGAAATGGGTGTTACCGCCACATCCGGTCATCTCTTAACCGAATGCACAGGCAATCACAAAACTAAACAGAGTAAAACAAGTGTTCAACATAATTAATTTATAATTCTTGACTAGGTTTGACTAAGGCATCTCTAAACCGCTCTCGGGAATCAAGCAATCATCAGTCAACATAAGCATCATCACCTGCACAAATAAAGTGCAGAAAACAAAACAGGGAAAAAGAAACAAAAATTAGCTTTAGAGCTAAGTAAGTACTACCCAACCCCGTAAAATAATCAGGTTTGGCGAAAAATAGTTTTTCATATAATACTATATAAAAATGACACACTCCACTAAAATTCTTTTCTCTTTGATATTTCTCAAAAGCACTTCTTTAATAAAGTCCTCAACTTTTCTTTGAAAATACTATAGTAACTCTTCTCTTAGAATTTCTCAAAATTCACTTCTTCTCTATCTTCCTAGTAATTTAGAAGGGCGGTGCCCAACACTCTGGTCGAGCCCGGTGGTTACGTTGTTATGTACGGCCACCCCCACTACAAAAAAACAGCGCTATAGTCACGGATTTTAGTCACGGATTTCGTCCGTGACTAGTTTAGTCACGGTCTAGTCACGGATTTGTCACGGAATTTTTAAAAAAAAAATAGTCACGGTCAGGGCCGTGACTATGACCGTGACTAACATTAGTCACGGTCCATGACCGTGACTTAATTTCTCCGATAGGCCAATTCCCGTTTCCGGCGCAGTTTTTTTGGTTCCGATGATTTAGTCACGGCCAAATCCGTGACTATGCCCGTGACTATAATTAAAATTTAATTTTTTTCAACTCCCTTGGTTAATTCGCAACGGCATTATGTACGGATAATTGTAGTCACGGCCATATCCGTGACTAGTTCCGTGACTATGTTGATTAACACGTCATTTACACGTAATTAACACGTGTTGGACGCGTGTTGGACACGGTTTTGCTTAGTGACGGACAAATCCGTGACTAAGTCCGTGACTAAATTTTTTATATATGCAGGAGCAGCTCATTCATTCAACAGAACCACACCAATTCATTCCCAGTATATACAGTATCCGTAGATCGAAGGATGTAGTCTATCTTCTATCATTTTCCCTGTTTATGCAGATAAGGTATGTTATTTGAATTATAATTTTTATTTAGAATTAGTTGGTTCAATTTAAATTATTAAAACTATTAAATTAGTGAGGTTGTTAATTAATTAACAACATGTTTTAACTATAAGCGTAGTAATGTCATAAATTAGAATTAGTTAAACTTTAGTGAATTGTTATATTATTGGGTTGAATTTGGTCATATTATTTAATTTAGTGAATTGTTAATTGTGTATTACTAATAAGATTAAATGTCATTAACGTAATAATTTAGTGTAGGTTTAAACGTAGGTTTACAAAAATAATTTAATTAAAATTCGTTTGCTAAACGTAGGTTTGAACGTAGCTATTGATGTGTTAATTAAGTTAAATTAGGTAGCTAAACGTAAGTTTAAACGTAGTGATGCATTAAAAGGGGACGGAATGAACTAGTTAAATTTAGTTAAATTTAACTAAATGAATTAGTTAGATTTAATTAAACGTATGTTTAATATAGTGAAATTATCTGCATTATTGTGCATTAGGGGACATATATATTGTGCATAACTAAGATGTGAATTCTGTGCATTTCATTTAAAAAAAGTGAAAATTAGTTGATTATATTTAGTGAAATAAATTACTTAAAATTGTGTGCATTGCATTTCATCTAATTTTTTATTATAATATTCAGGCATAATGTATAAAAAAAATAGAAGTTGGATGTATGATAAAGATGCGGTATTGTACGGAATGCAATCAAATTTTCTCGAGGGAGTCGGAGAATTTATTGAATTTGCACTTGAACATCCGGCTTATATGAGTGGTGATAAAATAAGATGTCCATGTTCAAAGTGTAAAAATCTCAAATTTAAAGACCCACACGAAGTTGGGTATGATTTGTACGCGGTCGGTTTTGTTCCCAATTATTATAATTGGACTTCTCACGGTGAACCTTTGGATCCATCTGTTATACCACAAACGGTAGGTTCGTCTCGTTACGTCCCTCCAGAGATGAGTGCGTGGGGAGACCGTGCTGAAATGAGGTGGGACCAACAAATGGTATATGACGCATACGGTGTACCGTCTCAATTCAACCCCCCACAACCACCTAACGACCCCCCTGAAGCCTCAACCTCGTATCAACCAGATGCGGATGAAAATCCGACATTTTATCAACCTTATGTGGATGAAGGTTTGGCTGAGAGATTTCAGGATGTTCTAAAAGCTGTCGACCAACCTCTGTATGCTGATTGTGAGGGATACTCTCAGCTATCCGCTGTTACTGAGTTCATGAACATAAAAGCCGAATACAGTCTCCCTGAAACTTGCATGAATAGAGTCTTGCAGTCAGTAGGAGGGATGCTACCGCGAGATCATACCCTTCCCGATTCATATTACCACATGAAGCAGTTAATGTCTAAGTTGGGGCTACCTTGTGTTGAAATTGATGCGTGCCCGGAAGGATGTATGTTGTTCTGGAAGGAGGATGAGGCACTTGAGTTCTGCAAGTTCTGTGGTGGAGACAGATACAAACCTGTTCGTCAAAATAAAAAGAAACCACGACATAGGTCTGCACTGTCTAAACTGTATTACCTCCCAATAGCTCCTCGACTGCAAAGGATGTACGCTTCGACTGCTACTGCGAAACACATGACATGGCATGTTGAGCACGAAACCAACGAGGGTATGATGGCTCACCCTTCGGACTGTGAAGCCTGGAGACACTTTGACCGCTGTCATCCTCAGTTTGCTATGGAGCCACGAAATGTGCGGCTGGGATTGTGCTCAGATGGATTTGCTCCTTTTGGCAGGTTTGGCAAGAACTATTCATGTTGGCCGGTCATGTTAACACCTTACAATCTCCCTCCCGACATGTGCATGAAAAGTCATTTCATCTTTTTGTCTTTAATTTGTCCGGGTTCCAAGGATCCTGGGCGAAAGATAGACATTTATCTCCAACCCCTTATCGAGGAGATGAAAGAACTGTGGGCCGTTGGGACACCAACTTATGATGTTTCATCAGATAAAATGTTTATCATGAAAGCTGCCATCATTTGGACCATTAGCGACTTCCCTGCCTATGGCATGCTTTCGGGATGGAGCACACACGGTCTGATGGGATGTCCGATATGCATGGAGAAATCAGGTGCCAACTGGCTCAGTTACAGCAAAAAAGGAAGTTACTTTGATTGTCACCGCAAGTTTCTCCCGGAAAGGCACCGATATCGAAAGGACAAGAAGTCTTTCATTAGAGGCAGAGCGGTTCGAGAGAGCCCACCCCCGAGATTGACCGGTGAAGAAATTTATAACCGGGTTCGACGTTTCCCTACGGCTATGGAAGAGCCAAACCAAGAGCCATATGGGTATTGTGATACCCATAAGTGGACAAAGAGGAGCATATTCTGGGAGTTGCCTTATTGGAAAAACCTTCTCATCCGTCACAATTTAGATGTCATGCACACCGAGAAGAACGTCTTTGACAATATATTTAACACGGTGATGGATTTGAAAGGCAAAACTAAAGACGGTCTTGCAGCTAGGAAAGATATGACTATTTGGTGTGATAGACCCGAACTTTCTGTTGATCTAGAATATCAGGGCAAGGAAGTTCCAAAAGCAGTCTACCAGGTCACAGAACCACAAAAGGCAGCAATATTAAAATGGCTTGCGTCTCAGAAGTTTCCAGATGGCTACTGCTCCAACTTGTCTAGATGCGTAGACATGAACAAACTTACCACGACGACGAGCATGAAAACTCACGATGCTCATGTAATAATGCAAAGACTTCTACCAATTGCACTAAAAGAGATGCTCCCTGAACACGTATGGTCCTGCATTACTGAAATCAGTTTGTTGTTTCAATCGATATGTTCCAGCGTTTTGGATGCGGCATCCCTCCGGAGACTACAAGAGTCTGTTCCCATTCTGATGTGTAATCTGGAAAAAATAATGCCACCATCGTTTTTCGATACAATGGAACATCTCATTATACATCTTCCGTATGAGGCTTTGACTGCTGGGCCCGTCTTCTATCGGTGGATGTACAGATTTGAAAGGTTAGTCACAATTTCATTTAAAAAAAGATTATTTATTTCACAATAACTATTAATTGTGCTGTTATTGCATTATTGCAGATTTCTAGGAGAGCTGAAAAAGAAAGTGACCAACAAGGCACACGTTGAGGCTTCAATTTGTCAAGCGTATCTTCAACAAGAAATCTCAACGTTCTCGTCTTTTTACTTCGAGCGTGAAGTCATCACCAGAAGGAAGAGACCTGCCCGGAACGATGACATTGGCGAGGATTTATATGAAAATGTAGTTTCCATCTTCAATTACCCAGGCAGAGGTAAAGGTGCTGCGACACAACGATACATCCTGGGTGGGGAATTGCAAATTGCGCATACTTATATCCTCATGAATTGTCCAGAAATCTCACCGTTTTATCAGTAAGTTAAATTTGTAGTTATAATTGTAATACTTATAAATTAAATTTGTAGTTAATTTATAGTTTTTTTTTTATTTTTGACTTCACAGTGAATTCCGAGCTTCTTTATCAGCCTTTCCTGAGAATGAAATAGATGCGTTGGTGGACTCTGATTTTGTAAATTGGTACAAGTATCAGGTATATATACACACACATTAATTATATATATTACCTAATGTTTACCTAATGTTATTATTATGTTTATATTTACAGATCAATAGTCGTGGGATTGTCGACCCTTTGTTAGTATCATTAGCGTGGGGCCCAGGTGCCAGTGCCAAAGTGTGGCGGCAATATGTGATAAACGGTTACACATATCACACAGCCGATTACGGAGAGGGCCGACCAACAACGAACAGCGGGTTATGTGTCCCGACCATCGGTTATGATAACTCGGAAACCAGTTTTTTTGGTGTCCTGCAGGAGATTCTGGAACTTGAGATGCCTTCTTGTGCGAAAAAATTGACATGCGTTCTGTTCCGTTGCACATGGGTCGACCCCACACGTGGCGTGCGCAAAAATCCGAAGTATAATATGATTGACGTCAACCTCTCTCGTGTGTACCCAAAAAATGAGCCTTTCATACTCGCCCAACAAGCAGCGCAGATTTATTATGCAGAATATCCTTCAACAAGGCGGACACAGAATCCTTGGGTGTGTGCATGTCCTGTCCGTCCGAACAAAATAAAATCACAAACTCAACACAAGGACGTTGATCTAGATGCTTTTCAGCAACAATTTTTCCAACCTCCGCCTATTGTTGAGACGGTCAACTATAACCTCCAATTAAGTGATCCAAATGGCGGACGTGTTGAAGTCATGCCAGAAACGCACCTTCCGGACCCAACCATTCCATCTGAGCGCGAAATTGAGGAAATGTATGTAGCACAACAAAATGCTCAATATCAGGAAGAAGGTGAATGGATAGACGGTTCAGATACAGAAGAAGATACTGTATATGTAGAAAATGACGATTCTGATAGCGAATAATTGTGCTGTTGTAATTTCAATTTTATTGACTTCTAATATTTGTGCAGATTTCTTCATCATTATATTACTCCAACAATATTTGAATTTTTTTCTATCTTTATCATTATTATTTATGAACAAAAAATTACTCCATATTAATTCAACCACAACAAGTTTTTTATATCCATATTATAAATTCAAAATAAAATTTTTCACAATTCAAAGTTTGAAAATTAAAATTTACCCAATACAAAATATGAAATTACTCTATATTATATTCTTTTATTTTCAAATTCGAAAATTCAAATATTATTTTTGATTTTTCTAAATTCGAAAATTTATTTTAATAATTTTTAATAATTCGAAATTCGAAAATTAATTTTAATAATTCTAAGTCTATTCGAAAATTAACAAAATTCGAAAATTAAAAAAACAGTAATCTACTTTTACTAATCTGAATATTATAATAAATTTAGATATTAATAAACAACTAACAGATATTTATTTATCAAATTTCAAAGATAAATACAAAACACACAATGAAATTGTCACATATTATTTATTAAACAACTAACATAGATTTATTTATTACATTAGCCTAACTAACATTATTCATTCCTCAATCGGAAACTTTCAAGAGGCCTAGCCCACAACTCCTGAATTTTCATTCGAGCTTCTTCGTTGATCGGATCCATATACTCTGAAACTTCTTGTGCACGTTGAAGCATCCGACACAAATTTCTTGCTTTTGACTTGCCCAACGAGTCGGATTCTTCATCTTTATAATCGCCAAAACTTTCAAGGGGTCTAGACATCAACTCCTTGATTCTCTCGTATGCTTCCACGGTTTTCGGCTCCATAAGCTCTGTAATCAGCTTAAGTCGTTTCATATCTCTACACATCGAATCCCAGTCAATTGGACCTCTATTAGCCATTTTTTTTTACAGTTCAGTCTTGGGCCGGAGAAAGATTATTTATACTAAAAAATTTCAAGTTGTCACGGTCTTAGTCACGGTCAGGACCGTGACTAAACCCTTCGTAAATGCCGAAGTCAGTCCGCCGGTCAGAGTGGCGCTGACAATAATAGTCACGGTCAGAACCGTGACTATGACCGTGACTATTTTCAAATTTTGAAAATAGTCACGGTCATAGTCACGGTTCTGACCGTGACTATTCTGATTAATGGCGACTCTGACCGTCGGCACTGACATCGTCAATTACGAAGGGTTTAGTCACGGTCCGGACCGTGACTATGACCGTGACTAAACCCTTATATAAAACGAACACTTAGCGTTTTTTTTAAAAACCTACGCACCCAACTCCCAAACCCTAACTTCCTCTTCCTTCTCTCTTCCCTCTCTTCCAGTTTAGACAGTGCCGCCGCCGCCTAGCCGTCCGCCGTCAGCCGCCTAGCTGTCCGCCGTCGCCGCCTAGCTGCCGCCGTCAACGCCTAGCCGTCCGCCGTCGTCCTCCGGCCGCCTTCGTCCACCTTCTTCCGTCGGCCCTTCTTCAGTCAAGGTTATGTGTTTGTTCATCTTATTTGATTAAAATTCCAATATTTGATTAAAATTCCAAAAATGCATGATTGTATACTCAAATGCATGATAAGATGCACGAATTTTAGTTTCATATCATTTTGTAATCTTCAAAAGTTATATGTATGATTTATTATATGCATGATTTGTAGTTTTGCATGTTAATTTCATTTTATATGTTTCGTATGCATGATTAATATATGTTAAATGTAGATTATTTATATGTTAATATATGTAGATTTTTTCGTATGCAAAAAAAACTTGGCAAAACACTGTTTTAGTTTATATGTTTCATATGCATGATATGATTTATATGTTTTGTATGCATGATAATTATGTTTAAATGATTTAAATTATTATATGTGTAGTATATGTTCTTATGCATGATTAATAATATTTAATATATATGATTAGTGTGTGATATGCATGCCTCTCAATGGTTAACCCGAAATATTAAAAAAAAAATTGCCCCCTCATGTTAAGCTTTCAAAAACTTAACATGTTTAATTCTAATTTTACAAATTTTTATAAACAAATTTTATAAAAACAAATTTTACAAAAACAAATTTTTGTAAAAACTGTTTTAATAAAAAGTGTTTTTATAAAAACTGTGTTTATAAAAACTGTTTTTATACAAACTGTTTTAATATAAACTGTTTTTATAATTTATCTAAAAAAACTGTTTTTACAAAAATTGATATATATAAACTGTTTTATATAAAATGTTTTATTAAACAGATTTTTGTAAAAAACAGTTTTTATAAAAACTGTTTTAATAAAAAGTGTTTTTATGAAAACTGTTTTTATTAAAACTGTGTTTATAAAAACTGTTTTTATACAAACTGTTTTTATATAAACTGTTTTTAAAATTAATCTAATAAAAACTGTTTTTATAAAAACTGTTTTTAATAAAAACTGTTTTTATACAAACTGTTTTAATATAAACTGTTTTTATAATTTATCTAAAAAAACCGGTTTTACAAAAATTGATATATACAAACTGTTTTATATAAAATGTTTTATTAAACAGATTTTTGTAAAACAGTATTTATAAAAACTGTATTTATAATAACTGTTTTTATAAAAACTGTATTTATAATAACTGTATTTATTAAAAAACAGTATTTATAAAAACTGTTTTAATATAAAGTGTTTTTATAAAAACTGTATTTATAATAACTGTTTTTATAAAAACTGTTTTAATAAAAATTGTTTTAGTAAAAACTGTTTTAATAACAACTGTTTTAAAAACTCTTTTATTAAACAGATTATTTTTAAAAATAGTTTTTTGTAAAACTTGATTTAACAAACTGTTTTAAATTTATTTTAAAATGATATATCTAAAACATAAAAAAATGATCTCCTCTCATGTAAACTTTGCAAAAAGTTTAACATGTTACCTCCAAGTGCAATTTATTACCAAATTATTTAAGAACTTATTATGAAAAAATATGGACCCCTCATATTAAACTAAAAATAGTTTAATATGCTATACACATTTTCAATTAATAATACTTGTATAAATTTTTATAGTAAAAAATAATAAATATACCCCAAACTTTAATGGACCTTTAGTAAGCACACCTCAAACTTTTATAAGCGTTCTAACAAAAAACAAAATAAATTAATATATTTTAGATGAGCAACGAACAATCGACCTCGGCTCCCCGCCCTAACCACGCGCCTATGTCCGAAGCGGAGCGCAACAATGATGGAGCTGTTTGGGTGACGCCTGCAGAAGTTCTTTTGTAAGTAGTTATGAAAAACCTTATTTTCAATAATTTTATATAATGTTAAATAATCAAACCAAATCTTATATAAATAAATACTATTAATTTTTTTAAGTGACGAACAAGTGTTCACGGGCATCAAAAACATCATCGGAGGACACTTTCTTGGCAATTGGGCCACACTGTCAGATGTTGACCCCAAGGTTCGCGAACTATGGTGGAACCTGTTCAAGGTAAAAATAAATGAATGTTCCCTTCCTGATTGTATTGGCCTAATATATACCTGGTGATTAATTAATCCAATTTGTTTTAATAAAGGCTCGCTATCGTTGGACTCACGCACACGGTGCCGATATTCTTAAAGCCTACAATGCTAGGATTTCGACCTGGCTTCGCGCCACTTTTAAACGGGCGCGAAAAAGTGGGAAAAAGCCTAGATGGGTTTCGGATGAAGTGTGGTCCAACCTTTGTCGCCACTGGTCTTCTGATCCGAAATTCTTGGCCAGAAGTGAATCCGGTAAGAAAAACCGGATGTCCGAGAAGGCCTTGGAGATGCAGTGGCACGGAGGTCGTAAATCTCAGAATGCCCATAAAGAAACTCTTGTAAGTGCTATTCAAAAAACCTTACAACATCACATTCCTTTATTATAAAAAATTTAATTTAAGTCTTTTTCACACCATTTAGGCTGGTCCTGAGAAGAAGAAGGTTGATGTTCTCCGGCTCGTCAAGCATTGCTGGACGAAGCACGGCGAGGAATCTGAAGCCGATTTGCCACCCCGCCTCGCTGACTTCGAAGTATGTAACATCATATTTTGTTATTTAGTAACATTTAAAATCTAAGTATGTAGCATTTAAAAAATCTTTTTGAAAATGCAGACGAAGTACAACGAATCCCTCGACAGGCAGCGTGCGGCACGAGGCTTGACCCAGGAGGACGACCTCGATTCCGATGCGGATGATGAGGCGGCCATTGAGGCGGCCGGGGTTTACAAGGGCCGGGTTCCGTGCTTAGGGGCCGAGGGGCAACGGATTTTGTATGATCGAAGCACCGGCGCTTCCTCTTCTCGGTCCAGGCGGGGAGAAGATCCCCGTATTGCCACAATGCAGCGTGAACTGGAGGACCACGAACGGCGATGGGAGGAGCAGCGGAAAGCAGATGCTGCTACAAAAGCCCGGTTGGAGGAGATGGAACGGTACATGCGTGCTGCATTCCAGCCTCCGCAACAGCCTTTTCCTCCCCCGTACGTATTCCACCCTGAGCAAACTCCTCAAGTTCCGCACATGGGCGGTATGGGATTTTTCCCCAACTCCGGATATGGTGGCATGCCTATGATCTCCCCGAATTTCGGTTCTATGTCCTTTGATTTTGCGAGGTCATCCGGAGGAGGTAGTGGCACGCCGAGCCACGGAGGCCGAGGAGCACCCCGAGGAGGACCCCGAGGAGCACCCCGAGGAGGAACCCGAGTTGACCCTGAAGACCCCCCCGTGAACCCAGATGAGTTTCTTGTTGATGATGAAGAAGAAGAAGAAGAAGAAAATCCCAATTTTTATCATAATGGAGTCCCACGGGACATGTAATCATCATACATTTATTATTTGTTGTATTTCAAAACTTTTAAAAGTTTGTCACAATATTTATTGAATTTGTTGTATGTCTTTATTCTTAAAATGTATTTATTTTAAAAAAAATAGTATAATATTTTCAATAACTCATTTTTTAAAAAACATTTTGAAATTTAATTTGTAAACTTCCGTTTTTAAAAAAGTAATTTTTAAAAAAATTTAAAAAAAAAAAAAAAACGAAAACTGGATTTTTTTTTTAAAAAAACAAAAAAAGTAGTCACGGGCTTATCCGTGACTATTATTAATCCGAAATTATTATTTTTTTAAATAAAAAAATAATTAGTCACGGTCGACAACCGTGACTAATTTCAAAATTTTAAATTACCGCCGCGGGCGGTCTTTTACTCAATTTGAAAATTTGAAATATTAGTCACGGTCCAAAGCCGTGACTACTAAAATTAATTTTTAAAAAAAAACTTAGTCACGGTTTCTGACCGTGACTAATACGCCGGAGTGGGGTTCCGGCGGGTATTATAGTCACGGCTTCTGACCGTGACTAGTCCGTGACTAAATTTAGTCACGGTCCGTTGGACGTGACTTCAATTTAGTCACGCCCATTAAGTCACGGATTTAGTCACGGCCAGCGACCGTGACTACATCATTTAGTCACGGAAAAATTGAACTGCTGTCCGTGACTAAGTCCGTGACTACGACCGTGTTTTTTTGTAGTGCCCGGGACTTTTGCCGGTACCACAACTGCTAATGGAAACGAAACGACTACCTTAAGTGTGCACACCCCCTAAAAGGGATTCCAAGCCCTCCGAGTAGTAAGTCGTCACGAGTAATCGGGACTCAGTCTACCAACTACCCCACCTTTAAAATTCTTGAATGATTAGGGACTACTACTACTATAACTTCTTCTTAAAAGGGATCATAGATCCAAACGCCACTTCAAACTCAAACTGTACTTCTTAGTAGTAGTAGCCTTAATCACCCTCCACATTTATCCGGATGTGGAAAACCGACACCACGGATTTCTCCCGGGTGCTCACCTCTTATGAAAACGTAAATTTTATCTTGACTTTAGATATAATTCCAAACAAAATATTTCACAATCTCTCTAAAAAGTCTCAAAGGTATTTAAAAATATTTAATACCCAAAAGTACTTCGTTTGCACTTCAAAAATACCATAGATCTAATATTTCCTCAAAATCACACACATAACTCAAAATTCACACTTAATCACAAAATGCATAATAAGCATATAATACGAGGAAAACATTTTGGATCGGCAGAGAAACTTACCTGACCAGTCGTGGTAAATCCTATTTGAAGCGTTTAACTTGATCTTCGAAATCACCTTCTAGAATATTAAAATTCTACCATCAATAATTATTCTAATCCTTTACTAGCCCTTTTCCAGTTCCATTTTCATATATCTTTATCTCACAATTCTCCCTACTCGGCTAAATCAATTAGTTAAATAATCTTTAATCTGTTTGTTTATTAGTCCACAATAGTCCTTTCTATTTTAATTTAATCTATTCTATAAATTAGTCCGTTTCATTTTCAAACTCGTTTATAATTATGTCCATTAATTTTATTTATTTCATTAATCGTCCTATTAAAATATATATCTATCACTTAAATCGATCAGCCAATCGTGTACAGTTTAGTTGTCTTAATTAACTAAAGTTGAACCTAGCCAATTAATCCAACTTAATTATATGAAAATACTCATAGCCCAATTTAAGAATCCGAAGATATGCGTAGTAGAACAGCAGTAGTATAGTGTACTATACGTACGTATTCTTCACTGCCGTAGGTAACGGCGACGGTACAGTAGCTTCTTCCACCGACAACCCTTGCAGCGGCTTCGTCAGCAGGCAGCGGGGTCCTAAAGTCAGTGGTTTCATCTCCTCCGACGAGGAAGCGGTCCGACAATACGGCATACAACTGGGTTTCTTCTCCGGTGAATCCTCCTTTTTCTCCGGCGTCGTTGTCATCTTCTCTAACGTCTGGCGGAGTCAGTTCTACAACGATCCGTCACCCCGTGTAGTTCTACCCATTCCGGCGGCAACGCCACAGCCCTCGCCATTCTTTTCCTTCTTACAACTACATCCGAACTCCGTCCTAATCCTAGGGACCAAGTTTTATGGTCCTTGATGTAGAATCATTATATGCACATATACGTGTGATATGAATGATATGCGCAGGTGAGTGGGTATATATATTATGTGTATACATTTGCGTACGTATTATGTGAATGACACCAAGTTGAATGATAGCTATGAATATTTGGCATCATCTGATCAACTCAGTTTTGACATGCGCATGTGGATCCATATGGTAGCCATATGGTTTGATATCTCATTATTGTACTATGCCAATATTAATGCTGTATAGTGTGGATTACGGAGTATTTTATTGGGACTGATTGAGTTGTTTGGCCGGCAGGTTTATACTAGTACATCTTTGTACCTATATCACTGAGTTGATATATCATGTCTTTGTAAGTACGTATATGGCTGAGTTGATACATAACAATGGTGGATTTGAATTATATATGGACGAATTGTATCTGAATTATTGTTACAAAAATGTCACTTTTGCTATTTGAATCAAGGACTAGATCCTATCTCCTCAACATAATTATTATAAAAATGTCATTTTTATTATTAAAACCTTTTTTTTCTGACTAAAAATGTCAAAAATGTTAAAATTTCATCTGATTCACTTAATTATTAAAATGTCACTTTCGTAATATTTTATCTGACTTTTTTTTTTTTTGGAGTGTCACAGATTGATCTTTAAGTTGTTTTTTCGTAGAGTCAAAGATATTGAACTCTACTTTTTGGTCATTGAACTCTAAAGTTAATGAACCACTAGACACATCGATTTTTGTTTTTGCGGTCTTTAAGAAGGGTCTTCCCAAAAGGATGGGCGTTGTTTGGTCATCATTCCCCATTTCGAGGACGTAGAAGTCGACGGGAAAAACCATATTCTCTACTTCTACTAGCACATCTTCTAATACACCCTTTGGGTAGGTACTAGAACGATCTGCTAGTTGAATCACCACACCGGTTTGATGTAGTGGGCCAAGTTGTAGGGTTTTATAAACGGAATAAGAAATGACGTTTATAGATGCCCCTAAATCTAATAAGGCCTTAGGAAATGTGGTGTTTCCTATCGTGCAAGGAATAGTGAACATGCCTGGGTCGCTACATTTTTTTGGAAGTTTTTCCTGAAAGATGGCCGAGACATGCTCACTAACTTCAATTTTTTGTTTCCCCTTTGATTTATCTTTTCTTTTAATTATACATAATTCTTTTAAGAACTTTGCATAACGGGGAACACTTTTGATCAGTTTAAAGAGTGGGATATTTACCTCACAATTCGCGAAGGTTTCATAGATGTCCCGGTCACTCTCTAGTTTCCTTGTGTCTTTCAATGCCTCAGGGAATGGAGGGATTGGTTCATATGATGACAGCGGAGGGAATTTTGTCTTCGTTGGCTCCTCCTCCTTGTGGTCAATCTCCTCTTTTTCAGCTTCCTTTGTTTGTAATTCCGGGCTACTCCTTAGCATGATGGCATTGACTTGTTGCCTTGGGTTCTGTTCAGTTTGGGAGGGAAGCCTACCCGAATCTCTTGCTTCAAGTCGATTTACAGCATTCGAAATTTGGCTAACTTGAGTTTCCAAATTTTGAATGCTTGACTTTGTTTCTTGTTGAAATTGCACCACGTTTTGTTGTAAGGTGCCCATGGTAGTAGCAAGGGTTCGAATCATGTCTTCCGTAGACATACTCGATTGAGAAGGTGGATTGGCTTGTTGATGGTTTCCATACCGTAAGTTTGGATGATCCCTCAATCCGGGATTGTAAGAATTTGAGAACGGGTCATACCTCCTTTGTTGGTGGCCTTGGAAACCCAAAGCGTTGACTTGCTCTGTGGTGTCCTCTTGAAGAGTTGGGCATGAGTCTGTGGGATGCCCTTGTTGTGTACAGATACCGCAGACCTTGACTTCTTGGGTCTTGGATTTTAAAAGGAAATCCTTAACCAAAGAAGTCAAGCCGGTCACTTGACTTGTCAAGCCGTTCACTTGACTTTCCAACGCGTTGTTGGATTCTGCTGCCATAACCCTCCGAGTTGAGGACCGCCCGTTATAGTGTCTGGAGTTCTCGGCCAACTCCGAGATGAGATCTCTCGCTTGTGAAGGGGTTTTGTTGACAATGCCCCCTCCACACGCCGCATTCACCATGCGACGATCTTGATCCACAAGACTATCATAGAAGTAGAGGATGAGGTCTTGTTCGGTGTATCCGTGATAGGGGCAACTTGCACATAGCTTCTTGAATCTCTCCCAATATTCATATAGGGATTCATCATCTTTTTGTTCGATGTTGCTTATTTGCTTCTTGAGTGATGATGAAATAGAAGCGGGGTAGTACCTGTCAAGAAAGGCCTTCTTCATTTGTGGCCATGTAGTGATACTTCCCGAAGGAAGATAGAAAAGCCAATCCTTCGCGGTGTCCTTCAGAGAGAATGGGAAGGCCCTCAGTTTGATTTGCTCCTCGGATACACCATTGGGGCACATGCTTGTGCACACAATATGGAATTCCGACAAGTGTTTGTTCGGATCCTCCCCTCGTAAACCATGGAATGATGGAAGGAGATGAATGAGCCCAGATTTTAGCTCAAATGTGACCCCCGTATCAAGAGTTGGAAAAGTGATACATAGGGGTTGTTGATTAAGATTCGGAGCTGTGAGCTCCCTCAATGTTCTCGTCTCAAGAGCCATAGTGATTGGCTCTTCGGTCTCGCTAGATTGAGAACTAGCACTTGATGATTCCCCCGAGGAAGTATTCGGAAATAAATTCCTAAACCTTTCGAAGGCTTGTTCCGTTTGGGGGTTTGTTTGGTAGATGATTTCGTTTATAGATCGGGTTCTTACCATATACTCAAACAAAGCTCAGAAGAAATAGAAATCTCTATACTTCAACTATTTTTTTTTTTTAAAATGAAATAAAAAGAAAAAAAATAAATTGCCTTTCCCCGGCAACGGCGCCAAATTTGACGTGCACTTTGTCGTGAGTGCACTCAAAGTAAATTCAATACAACACTTATACGTAGTATAGGTGAAGTAGAGTTCGTATCCACAGGGAAAGGAATAATTCTCTTTTTATATAAATAGTAAGTAAAGGGGGGGTTTTGATTGTTGAGTGATTTAATTAAATTTAAACACGAAGATGAACGATTTATATGGGATTTAATTCAAAGATAAAATTGACTTGGTATTGCTACTTTACACTTGTTGATACATTTTAGTCGATCATTGTTATATCTATAACTTATCTCCTCTCGAATACTCAATCGAGGAGTATATCCAATTCATCGAGGATAGTTATTAACAACGACCGTTCATTAATAACCCTTACTATTAGTCAAGTATAGAACAAGCGCCGTATACCGACTTGATAGTAGCATTTAATCGCTTAACTCCTTGATGAAATCAATTGAGATCGATAACCTCAACACAAGCGGTTTTTGTTTAACCAACACAATTAATTCCTCTTAGGTCTATTAACCACAACCGTGCATTAATAAACCGAAGTTACTTACTTGTGAAACTATCAACGATTAACCATCGGTTCGTTGATCATTTCTAGTAGTAATTAATATTTGAAACAAAACTAGTTGATCCTTTAAGTAATGTTCAAAATATTAATATGAAATATGAATAGGAATTAATTAATACTCAAGGAAGAATATTAAAAGGGAATGAATCCTACTATAGTTAAATATCAAGATGTTAACTAATTGTCATCTTAGTAACACTCCCCGATATTAACATAGAGGAAGGAATAGCTATTACTAAAACCAATGTCAAGATGTTAACTAATTGTCATCTTAGTAACACTCCCCAACATTGATATAGAAATAGTATTTAAAGGAAGAATTAATATTCAAGGAAAAGAAGTTAAGAAAATAACTCACAACTTTAATAATCAACAAGCTTCAAGAGCAATACCAAGAAATGGAAGTTTAGCTCCTCATTTGGAGACTAAACATGCTAAAAGAAATATAAGAAATGCTATTCTAAACTGAGCTTAAGAGTGTATATGAATTGGTGTGCCAAAAGTGAAGGAAAGGAGGTGTATTTATAGGCTTTTTGAAGTGCAGGCCGAGTACTCGATCGAGTATGTACATATACTCGATCGAGTATGTGTAGAAACCTGAATTTGGTCAATACTCGATCAATACTCGAGTAGATTTTATATGTATACCCGATCAAGTATGTCGGTGTACTCGATCGGGTATGACAATAGAACGTGGCCAAATCTTTCCTTGCATGTTCATTTGTTCCCGGATCGGATCCTTGAAAATCAGTATTGGTACTCGATCGAGTATAAGGTATACTCGACCGAGTATACCCCAAAATCAGGAGTTTTTCCTTCTTTTTGTCTTCTACTCTTGCACCTTCCTTCACCTTTGATCATTTGATTGATCTTGGACCTGTTTAAGCTCAGAATAAACCTAATCTAAACAAATTACAAGAATTTAACAAACTAAACTATTACACCGACAGTGTGTAATTTCCGAAATATTAAACAACCAAAACTAACTAAAAACGTAAATAAACACACGGAAATTACAAACGTATCAACTAGAATTAGAACTTCCACCAACACAATCAGAGTATGTAACAACATAATCAGCATATAACTCAATGAGGCCAGACTTCACTTTGGCAAAAAACAAGGCACCATTTTTTTCACCATATAAAGCATTGAGCTGAAATGGCATATACTCATACTTGTCCCTAGGGTCTAACACATTAGCAAAGAAGATCAAGGAGTTCATTTTATCAGGATCTCCCCAGTACTTGTCCAACTTTGCTTTCATAGTAGTCCCCATTGCACTGACAGAAGCAGATGGAGAGGCAACCATGTCTTTTAGGACAAGGAACAAATCAGATATTTCAGAAAAGAAGGTATTGGAAGTAACATAGAGTGCGCCAGAAACTCTAAGAGTCAATTCATAAAAATTTTGTAAAATGGTCACAAAAGTTTCAACTGCAATCCAGTCTAAAACATCAGGAATGTCACTACCCAAATCAGTACCAAATGCACTCTCATTCTCCTCATACGCTTCAAACACTTTCTCATTAGAAATAACAGATTTAAGCATCAGGTAAGTGGAATTCCACCTAGTTGGAACATCCAGGTGCAAACCACACTTAGCTTCCACTCCTATCAAGTTAGATATATCTTTGAACTTCTGCAGTCTAGCAGGTGAGTTCCTAACATACTTAACAGCTTCCCTAATTCTCTTAACAGAACTATCAGCATCTTTAAGCCCATCTTGGACAGCTAAGTTCAAAATGTGTGCAATGCAACGCATATGAACATACTTGACTTTCACAGAAGAAGCACCCCAAGACATCAATTTTTTCTTAAAAAACCCAACAGCAGTATCATTACTACTAGCATTATCTACTGTGACAGTGAAAATGTTTCTCAGACCCCACTCAAGCAAACAAGTCTCTAGGGCTTTAGCTAGGTACTCCCCTTTGTGAGAAGTGACAGGGACAAAGGAAATGACTCTTTTCTGAAGCTTCCACTGATCATCAATGAAATGAGCAGTTATACACATGTAATTTATCCTCTGTACAGAGGTCCATGTATCAGTGGTAATACTGACTCTTTGACTGTGTTCCCTGAACATCTTTTTTTGGATAAGTCTTTCATCAAGGTATATTTGATAGATGTCTCTAGCAATTGTCCACCTAGAAGGTATTACAAATCTAGGACATGCTACTGACATAAACTTCCTAAAACCTTGTCTGTCTACAAATCTAAAAGAAAGCTCATCAATGATTAGCATTTCTCCTAGAGCTCTCCTAGTAGCATCTTGATCAAAGACCCAGGTTCCTATGACCCCAACATTTTCAGAAGGTTGACCATGCTGTGGAGGGACTGATTGAAAGGTTAAAAGGGCCTGTCTAGTGTCTTTAGCATGAGGGTTTTTTAAGCAGCTAAGCATGTGATTCCTGATGGAGGAAGTACCATGCTTTTTTGAGTGACAACAATAAATTTTGGCACAATAATCACACTTGCCCTTAATAACCACACCGTTGCTATCCTTAATCTTGGAAAAGTGCTCCCAAATCTTAGATCTGACTGTATTGACTTCAACCTTTTTCCTTTTTTGTCCAGAAACAGGAGGTGGTTCTGTGACTGCAGATGGGTCATTGGTAGTGTTAGGATCACCAATTTCAGCTTCCACCACTGTTTCTTGACTCAAAAGAGGTTGACTTCCAGATAAAGATATGTTCACACTTTCAGGAGTTTGACCTTCCATCTATGCACATAATATCAGGGTAGCTTCCACTCATCATGAATTCATCATACATGATAGGCAACATATCACACATTCATAAACAAGCAACATTTTATGTCATATAGTTAAGATTACACCTCAAGTAACACCATACATGATACACTAAGTCTGGAACAATCAGCAAGATGATCTACAGAAGGATAATATGCATTGTGCATAATCACTTCTCTACAGACTTGGAAGAAACCAGTCAACTCTCATTACTCCTTTGAGTACAAGAGTAAAAAAAGGCTTCTTCATCAACAATCAGTACATAAGTGCAGGTATCTACAAATAGGCAACACAATAGACATTCAGAAATGAGAAATAGGCAACCCATTGACATCATAAGCTTCCACATGATAAGTGATGTTTATCAGTTTATGTCATATAGTTAAGATTACACCTCAAGTAACACCATACATCATACACTAAGTCTGGAACAATCAGCAAGCTGATCTACAGAAGGATAATATGCATTGTGCATAATCACTTCTCTACAGACTTGGAAGAAACCAGTCAACTCTCATTACTCCTTTGAGTACAAGAGTAAAAAAAGGCTTCTTCATCAACAATCAGTACATAAGTGCAGGTATCTACAAATAGGCAACACAATAGACATTCAGAAATGAGAAATAGGCAACCCATTCAGTCATTCACATCATAAGCTTCCACATGATAAGTGATCAGATGTCATTGTACATTCAGAAAACAAGTAACCAAATAACCAATTCATGTTGACATGTCTAGGTATAAGACAAATAATAATATCATACCAGGGTGGCTTCCACTCATGACTCATCATCAATTCATCATAGTATATTAGTATTATGGGCAAGACATTGCAGATTAAAACAATAATACATCATAACCAAAACAGATTATTGACATTGTACATTCAGAATTCAGAAAACTCTCAAGTCTCAACCAAATCACTTAATAAGTAATTCATCATCATTCTAAGGTGTTCACACAGTGACACTCAAAATTCAGAAACACCCATTTCATCATCACTCTGATGTACAAAGTCCACAAACATGTCAAACAACAATACCTTATTCAAGCTTCCACATATCAGTATATCACATATGCATATACAATTACACATTTACACAGAATACAAGCATACATTGGGTCAAACTTCAATTTCATCATCAAACAATGCTTCCACGTTCCAACATGCAAAAGTATTTATTATTTTATACCTCAGCGACTCAGTGATTCTCAAAGCTTAAGGAAAATATAATATATTGGGTCACACAACTGCAGAAGGACAGAGTTTAAGGATTTCGGAGTTCGGACTATGGGCTTGAGGGCTTCCACAGTTCCACCGGAACAACAGTCCACCACCCACAGAACCACGCACTCGTCTATAACTTTCTCAATTCTCAGAACACAGATGGACTGCAACAGATGAAGATAAACCAACATATCAAGTATCAAAGACAGACATAAGTCATAAATTCATAATACGAATTACGAACCGAGAAGTCAGAGATAATCATACAAACAAACAAGTGTAGAAGTAGAGAAGTGCTTTACTCAATCGGCTCAGACAACAATCTTGGCTACCCAGCAACGAGCCAACGACGGCCTAGTCTGAGAGAGTGAGAGTCAGAAAAGTAGAGAACCGAGAAGTGAGAATTAGGGTTTCGAAGGAAAGACTGAAAGAGGCGCTGAAGTGAGTGAAGTGTGAAGCAGTGAAGTGAGATTGTGAGAAGTGCTGAAGTGGTGCCCGATAATTAGGTTAAAGGGTGTAGGGTTGGGCGGTTCGGTTAATGGGTTATGGGTTATTGGGTTATTGGGTTAGGATTAGTATATATATTAATATATATTGGGCCTGTAAAATCGGGTGGTCGGGCGGGTCGGGTAGGAAAAGCCCAAACCCTAACCGAACCCTATAGGCAGCCCACCAACAGTCGGGCCGGTTCGGTTGGTCACTTTCGGGTCGGGTAATCCGACCCAAAGCCCACGGATCGGATAAATCCGATCGGGTCGTTCGGGTTGGGTCGGGTATGCTCAGCCCTATGCACGACACCGAAATCGACGCTCCAGAATCATTCTCATTTCTTCCATGGTGTTATGATATGATCCTTACTCACTTTTATATATCCAACTTTTTATCGTTGAGCTAGGAATGGAGGATACTCAAAATCTAAAAAATGACCTCGACGGTCTATCTACTTTGAGCCCGTTTGGTAGCACGAAAATCGGCTGATTTGGTTGATTCTGCTGAAATTTATGAAGTTGTGGCTGAAGTGGCTGTTTTGGCTGTTTCTACTGATTTAAGTAAAAAATATTTTTAAAATATATTTTATTAATAAAATAAAGAAAAAGTTATGTTTAAAAATAGCTAAAATGGTTATCTACAGTAACTTCAGCTAATACAGCTAGAAAAGTAACTCTAACCTTACTTTTTATGCTTATTACACAATTCAACGCGCGAAAGTAAAAGTTACGTATTAGGTGAAAAAGTTGTTTGATAAGTCTCATAAGCCGAAAAAAGATGTTACCAAACGACCTCTTTATCTCACGTGATTTGTTCTCCTTGTCCCTACAAATGCCCCATATCTTCTTTGTCTGCCACGGGGTCCTCCACATCTGGCCCACACAAGAATTTTGCTACCACTGTTACACCTAAAATAGCCTTCTTCCATTACATCTATGGCAGTTCATAAATTGTACTCCTCAAACCGAAATCATAAATTTACCCCCACACCCCTCTCCATCCCCGCCGTCATATATGCGTGTATATATCTAAACGAAGCCAGATATATAGAGACAAGAAAAGGGCATATTAGTCAAATGATGATGAGTACTCACAGCTAGATCGGGACCAGAAGAGAAACAATTCAAGAAATGGAGGATATGAGGTGGGATTGGGGTGCCCAGAAATGCGCGGCGGCTATGGCGGCGGCAGTTTCCGGAGTTTTGCTGATGATGGTGGTGCAGAGGAGGTGGTGGCGGGCGAGGAAGCCGGAAAAGGAGGGGACGGTTCCTAAAGGGAGTTCAGGCTGGCCGTTCTTAGGGGAAACTCTCGACTTCATAGCCAGCGGTTACACGTCCCGCCCCGTCTCCTTCATGGACAAACGCAAATCTCTGTGAGTAATTGGATTCCTTCTCTTTGGTTTTTATTTTCGAAATGAACCAAAATTGGTTTTCGACAAACTCCCAATTATAATTCTTACTCAAGTTCCTTAATATTTGGCAACGTTTGATTGGTTGGAGAATTAGCCCGTTTGGTAATACTAAAATTGGCTGTATTGAACAATTGGATGATTCTGCTGAAATTTATGAAGTTCTGCCTGAAGTGGTTGTATTGGCTGAATTTGCTGATTTATGAAAAAATTATATTTAAAATTTTTGTTATTAATAAATAAAACAAGAAAATATATGAAAAAATAGCTAAAATGATCATCTACATTAACTTCAGCCAATACAGTCAGAAAAGTAATTCCAATCTTACTTTTTTTGCTTATTACACAATTCAGCGCGCGAAATCAAAAATTATGTATTTGATGAAAAAGCTGACTATAAGCCTGATAAGCCGAAAAAGGGGTCACCAAACGGGCTCTTAATAAAGTAAAAATTATATAAATACAATTTGTATAAAAGAGAGAATTAACTAAAATCCTTAAAAATGAATAGAATTTATTTCACTTTTGGCCATACGAGTTTTATGTCAATTCCACATTTAGTCCACGTATTTTATTTTGTCCACTTTTGATACTTGACTAATGATTTTTGATCAGTTGTGGTCCTTCTCCGGCGATTTTAATCACCAAAAACATTGCCGGAAGGATCATGTAGGGACGAAAACACAATATTCATGTATCAAAAGAGGAAAAAGTGAAAAATTGACATCAAGGGATCAAAACTGAAATTTATTCAAATGAATATAATAAAATTACTGGAACAATAAAATTTGAGTTGACCGATTATTCCTTTTTTTGTTGAAAACCGACCGATTGTTCTTTCTATGAAGCCTACACAAGATTCTCAACGTATGTGGGTGTGATATTTTCCTCTTTTGTGTATACGGAAAATATTTTAATTTTAGTTAATGGTACAAGACGTTGTCTGTGTAAGTGTTTTTGTTACGTTGCTTTTCAACCTTGCCGGATCAAATTTGTTTGATCATCATGTAGGAAATTCTAAAATGGTGACAATGATTGAATCTTTCAAAATTATTCTAACTTTTTTATAAATTAAGAGTCCACGTTTTTTACATATCAAACTTATCAATCAATTTTTTTGTATATTCTAAAAAACATACTCCATCAGTTTTCCATTAGTTGGCCCTATAGGTTTTGACACAAGTTTTAAGAGGAAAATAATAGGGGTGGTGTAAAAGGTGTAGTGGATTGTGTTTAAATGAAAAAGTAGGAAAGAGAATAAAAAAGTAGGAAAAAGAATTAGGGTAAATAGTTATATTTATTGAAAAAAAAATTCAAAAATAGAAAGAGGGACAAATATTAGAAAACAACCCAAAATGGAAAGAGAGACAAGTATTAGAGAACGGAGGGAGTAGTTCATTTTTTTTTTAAAAGAGGTAACTTTGGATTTTTCACGTTGAATGGTGTAATAATAAAAAAAAATAAGGTGGAAGTTATGTTTGTCGTCCGCCCTTGAACCAGACTGAGAATGTATCACCACTGTAGAAGCAATAACATTCGTTGATCCTGTAATGGGTTTAACTGAGCCAATGACTGACAAACCAGACTTCTCATCACCTAACCTAAACTCAAGAAAATCTCTGCTCGGAAAAAGAACACGTCCAAAATAACATGCAAAACGATAGAAAAACACAAACTGAATGAAAAGGAATTAAAATAGATTTCACTCATCTTCTTCCAAACCCTATATTTGCTTGCACTCCATGGCGGCGGCTCAGGAGGGGGATGCGCCTGTCGTTCATCCGCCACAACCTCAACATCAGCTTTATCTAGATACAGTTCTTCTTCCTCTGCCCCAATCGCCATCGTCTTGTACTTGTCCACGAAGACTTTCAGGCCGAAAAAAGAAAACTCAAACGAATTTCCGAAACTCGTTTCCACCTCCATATCCGCCGACGATGCGGAGCTGCAGACCGACTAGCACCAATCCAAAGAGCACCGACGATCTACGATGCTAGATCAGACAACGCAGACGCACAATCCAAAACTCGGTACTACACCTGAGCGGTTAACACCGGAAACACCCCTAGAAGAACCCTAGGCGGCGGCGAAGATAGAGAGAGAGACTACTTGAGAGAGTAGTTCTTATAAATCAATTTTGTGTAAATGGTTAAAGTGCATAGTTTACACTTTTCTTTAATACTTCTTCCGTTCTTTTTTAGATGCAACAGTCAACATTTCACCCTTGCCAACGTACGTCTTTGACCGTAATTATATCTTAATCTCTAGGAAAAACTATCAAATAAGCCCCCGTACTATGCCGAAAAAGTCAATTAGGCCCTCGTACTTTACAAACACTCAGTTAAGTCCTCGAACTATTAAAAAACGTTCAATTAAGCCCTTTTGGTCGGTAAGTAACCGATTTCCCGGTTAAACGGCGACGACGGCGACGATGTGCTCGAACCCCAGCAACGGCGGCTATCGGGAAACGGGTTACATTTAATCGGGAAATCGGTTACTTAAAGATCAAAAGGGCTTAATTGAACGTTTTTTAATAGTTCGAGGACTTAATTAAGTGTTTGTAGAGTACGAGGGTTTAATCGACTTTTTCGATATAGTACGGGGGCTTATTTGATAGTTTTCCCTAATCTTTATTAGTAAAAAATATTTAAAAAATTAGATCTTGAAAATTTGTAATGAGATGAATTGAACAATATTTTTTAAAAAAAATAATTTTCATAAAATAATACTATAAAATGTAGCCAAAGTAGTATATGTGAATAGTGCAAAATTCAACATGTTGCGATTAAAAAGAGATGAAGGATAGTATAAATTTATCTTTTTTAGTATAGGTAAAGGATAGAGTTAAAGAAGTTTTTATTAAAAATGAGAAATACGATTGAACCAATATTTATAAAGTTGAATTCTGTTTCTGCTTCTTTTTAAAGTAAAAGCAGAATCAGAATCAGATTTTCAGAAGTTGGTCTCCCCCAACTTTTAAAATATTGCTTAGGAGTAATTTGGAGCACCCAAAAGTATTTCTACACTTTCATCCAAACACTATAATTTCTGCTTCCGTTCCATGAATGAACAGAAGCAGTTTTAAGAAGTACATCCAAACACCCCTTTAATAGGGAATAATTTCAACGAATTTTGACCCGTCAGTCTCAATTCGATTGACCATAAAATTAAAACACGAGGAGGTGCTGGCCGTGCTGCTGTTATTAAAAGACTGGATTTATATGGTTGTTGTTGATCTGAATTATAAAGTAAGAATAAAATAAGTATGATTTAGAACTACACAAATTTTACCAAATTTAGTATGAGACAATCTTAATGGGACAGTCTAAAGAGCAAAGATGATAATCTTAACGGGACGGAGGAAATATTACTTACTCATTAGACATTGTCAATTTATTTATGAAATAAGAAAAATAAAATTATGTAACTACAAATAGTTATTTTAAAGGGAAAAGATAAAATTTCAAGGCTATTGAGAAAATGAGTGGGCAAAGTGCAACAGAGGAAAGAGAGTCATATCTAACAACTAAATATTCCCCATTTTCCCTCAAGTTTAAGAATGTAATTACAAATTGACGAATTGTTCAAAAAAATAAATAAAAGACGTAGATGGATGAAGACGTAAGAATATTGAAATGAAGACCAGAAAACGACATTTCAAATACTGAAAATGAAGATTAGAAAACAACATTTTAAATGTTTAAAATGTCAAATGGGAAAGTTAGGACAAGTATCAGGTTGTGTTCTCAAAGTCTAAGTTTGATTTCATCTTATATGATACGTAATGATCTACTAGTATACAATCTTCTAAAAGAGGTTAGCTGATAATCGCCTAATCGAGAGCCAACTCAGTGCCTAAGTGGCTATGTGGGCGCTTAGAGAAACTAGTCGGAAACATATAAATTACAACTTTATCAATAAATTTATATAAATATAATTGGTAATGTTGTGTTTGTATGTGTATAAAAAATACACACATACACATTAACATACATGAATGATAGAGTTGTCACATTTAATAATATATTATACCTACTCACTTAACTTGATTATGTAATAAATATTGCGTATTATTAATTAATAATAAGACTTAAGATTATATATAAACACATATAGTTTTTATCTTAATCTACAACTAGTAGCTTTCTTCAAGTCATATGTGTTATTAAAGTTAAAAGTACATATATCTCTTAGAATACTAAAATAAAAAATCGACATAAAGTGTTCGACAAATCTAGGTGCCTAGGCGGCCGATTTAACGCTTTGGATGGGTAACTAGGCGCCCTAGGCGGCCATCTAATTCACCTAGGCCCCAAATGAATCAGTTGGAGCTCCTAGACTAAAATCGGGGTGCCTGGCCACCGCCCAACGCCTGGACGGGGATTAGTGGTGGACTGGGACGGGTCGGCCCGACCCGGGACCTGGCCCGATATTGTGCAGGCCCGACCCGGGGATTCAATAGGCGGGCTACGGGATCAACATTTGGTGATCCGTGCCCAATTATTTTTTTTTTAATTTTTTCCCATTGGGCTGACTGCTAGGTGGGTGAGGCAGGGCAGTTTGTCGGGGTGGGGGGGTTGGAATTAATTCAAAAAGACAAAAAAAATATGCTTAAGGCCCGACCCGGTCCGAACACGACTCGGTCCCGGTACAAACCCGGACCGGTACCGGGCCTGAAGTTTTTGAGCCTAGAGCCTGCCCAGTCCCAGCCCGAAGCCTGACCCGACCTAGTGTAACTCTAGCGGGGATTACTCAGGCGCTTAGAGCGATTTTTAGAACATTGCTAGTATATAACGAGAGTAGTATATAGTATTAGTTTTATTTTTATACACATTTTTGACAATGATGTAATGTGCGGAGTACGTAGTATTTTTCATATCATAATATACCAAATCATCACCTTCTTTTAGATTATTATTATTGTTTGAATGTTGAATTAGTATGTACTCTCTCCATTCTTCAATATTTGTCTTTTATTCCATTACTTTTTGTATTAATTTGTCATTCTTTCCATTTTTGAAAAGCTTTTTAAAAAAATATACCTATATATCTGCACTTTTATTATCATTGTCTCTTTTTACTTTTTACATACAACTTTCTATTTTATATTTTATGATTACTTTATTACTCTTAATATATTGTTTTTTCTACTTTTTCATTTACCCTATACCATCTATACTAATCCTACTATTTCCTCTTATACTCGTGCCAAACCCTAAGGGAACAAGTAATAAAGAATGGAGGGAGTATATTACACACACCAATGAATATCTTATAAAAGTAATAGCGTAATTAGAGATTTTATTTTTTAAATTTCAGAACTAAAACAATATTAATACATCCGGTCTTCTGAAACTTTTGCATCTTTGACTTTTCAAGTTAATGGTGGTAAATTTTGAGTAATGATTTTGATTAATACTATTCGTTTTTTAAATATATGCAACACATTGTATTTTATATTATTCATATCCTCTACTTAAACTATATTAGAAATTCATGCTCTGAAAAATATTGTTGATTCTCTCATTTTCAATTTTTTTTTTAAATTTGTTTAATAATAAAGTGTATCAATGATCACAGTTGTCTATTGAGACAATTGTGACAATATTTTTTGTGAAAGCTATAAGTTTTATACTTTTATTAAAGTATTTTAACACTAAATATTTTCATATCATTTTTATTTTATAAATAATTTCATATAGAAAATATAGTCATTCAAAGATGAATTGCAGTGACCAAAAACTTTACGGATGTCACATTTTATGGGTCGGAGGGGACCATATCATACTTGACTTACGAAATTATATTTTCAGAATAAAAAATAAATAAAACTTTTTAATTAATTTTTTGATGAATTGTATTTCCAAATTATTAAAGTTTACTTGATTGAACATTTGAACATGAAACAATCAAATTGGAGTGGACCACATCATACTTGACTTGCATCTCACATTAATAGACTACATATAAGATCAAACATAATTCTAATAGAAGAGACACAATTAGACCTATCAGACTTGGATAAATTAGACCAAATCAAACAGAGACTACCATTAACCAAATTCCACTAGGTACAAGAAGGGACCAACCATATTATAGCTGACATTAGGGGTAAAATAGCTTGAGGTACACACTTTCATACACGCTAGTACACACTCATGTTTGTGTAGGGTTTTTTGTTGTCTGTATACAGACATACGTTATGTCTGTATACAGACAACAAAAAACCCTACACAAACATGAGTGTGTACTAGCGTGTATGAAATATGTGTAAGAATAGAATTTTTGTAAAATATTTGTACCATATGTGTAAAAAGTTCATGAAGAAATTGTGTAAAAGAACTCTCTAGACTAATCCACCTCACCATATGTCCTAAACTTCTACTCCGTAATACGAAGTACAATTATTGGTATGGACGGAATATTTTGACTTACAAGTCTGTGGTATGACTTTGTTGTATACCAAAGAAGATAAAAAATTCCACCCACTCTTCGTCCTACACTCCTATTTGAAAACAAATCGGTGGGCGTAGTTCAACTGGTAGCGAGAGAGTGTCACAAGGGTTAGGTCTCGGGTTCGAATCCCGGCAACTGCGATAAGGGGTTACTATGCTGAAAAATACATAGGGCCTCTGCATGTACCGGGGACGGAGCCCCACTCTCTATCTGTCAGGTTGTGATTATAGTCCAATTTACATCCTCCCATCGTGCTGTCCGGTCGGTGTTGGGGGGCCTCAGGGATGGGGTGTCATCCTTTCCTATTTGAAAACAAGAAAAATGATACCTAAACCTCAAGGTCTCACTACCAATTTAGGAAAGATGTAAATTGGAATTTAGTTTTTTTTATGGTAATTGGAATTTAGTTATAAATTGATAGATAACGAATGAGACATATGTATTTGAAGCATTATTCTAAATGGTGTGACAAGACGCCATTGTGAAGTTTAAACTAAAAAAAAACGTTTTAGTTTTCTTTATGGATAATTGTTATTAGTGGTGGACATATTGATTTGATTTAACTGAATCGAATCGTACCAAACCTAACCGAAATCGGATCATGTTCAATTTGATTTGAGTTTGGTAACGTTTCTTTCAAATCGTATTAAACCGAACCAAATCAAAATCGATAAAAACGAACAAAAGCGAACCGAACTATAAAAATTCAATAAATCCTTCATATATTATTAAAAAAAATTCAAACCGAATTAAAGTACTAAATTGAACTGAATCAAACTGAAAAATAGTATGATTTTTGTTTGATGATAATTCTCCCAACCCGTCCCAAACCTAATCGAAACCGATAAAAACCGAATTGAAAATATGTCTACCCCTAATTGTTTATGAGAATATTACCCGATATAAGACCAAAAAAGTTTGAGAATTCCAAAATAGGACTGACATGTTTTTATTCCCAAAATAGGACTAATTACTGCCATATTTCGGCAGTACCAGACTTCAAACATGACAGTATTTTCCAAACTTGGCAGTAATTTTTAGGAATAAAAACATGACAATCCTATTTTGGAATTTTCACACTTTTTAGTCCTATTTCGGGTATTTTTCCATTGTTTAATTTATCCCTAATTGTTTAGTCCATATTTTATTTTAAAAACATCTTTAATTTCAAATTCTGAATTTATAAAGAAAATGTTTTTCGGACTTCGTTAATCAGTTAAGATTTTCTCTAATTGAGGAGTAGGCATGGGAAGGTATTCAAGACGCATCTACTGGGAAAGCCGGTTATAGTGTCAACCGATTCAGAGGTGAACAAGGTTATTCTGCTCAACCAGGGCAATGTCTTTGTCCCATCTTATCCAAAATCCGTTAGTGACCTGTTTGGGAGCAATTCAATTCTACAAATGAACGGAGCTCTGCACAAGAGACTTCACGCAGTTATCGGAAGTTTTTTGAAATCGCCGCTGCACAAAGCCCGTATCACTGCCTACATTGAGAACAGCGTCCGCCGGTCGTTGTCGACATGGGCGGATGAAGAGGGCAGCGTCATTTACCTCCAAGATCAGGCCAAACAGGTCTCTATCTCTATCCCTGTCTATAGTCTATACCTGATCTATTCCCTACCCCTATCTCAACCCACATGCATGAATTTAATTTTTATTTCTATTACGGAGTATTTGGGGGGCCCTTTTCCTAAGAGTCACTCTCATTACTTTAAAATTTATTTTTGTTCACCAAGAGAGTGCAATTTTTGTTTAAAAAGGGTGATGATCACATGATCACGGATCGATGGGATTGGGATCCTCCGCCCGACTAGGAGGATGCCTTGCGCATCGGACGGTCGGGCAGCGGCGAGAACGTCCTTGAGATCAGCAAAAATGTGGACCCCAAGATCTACGGCCGTTGAATTACTGATCGGACGGCTGTCCCTAAGTAAGGCACTCTACCTTGCTCTAAAGCAAGGCAGAGGCTCCAGATCCTGGATCGATCACCCTTTCTTTCTTTGGTTATCCCATGGCATTCTAATTTTTTTCTTTATCAAGTTGTCATAATTCTTACTACGGGTATCTATTTACCGCCTTTGTCTCTTAAAACTTTGTCATCTTTTCTTTTTGAGACGTCCTAAAAAACTTTGTCACTTTCTCTATTAATCAATTATTTTGTGGTTTCTGTCATTCCTCTCTTTTCTGCACAAACCTCAACATCACAGTTTTTACTTGAGATATTACCCGAAATAGGACTAAAAAGGTTTGAAAATTCCAAAATAGGACTGTCATGTTTTTATTCCCATAATAGGACTAATTGCTGCCATATTTTGGCAGTACCTGTTAACATGACAGTATTTTCTAAACATGACAGTAATTACTCCTATTTTGGGAATAAAAAACTTGGCAGTCCTATTTTGGAATTTTCAAACTGTTTTAGTCCTATTTCGGGAACTTTCTCTTTTTACTTTATTATTTCGCGTGACGGTCAACTTTGACAAAGTTTTAAGAGACGGAGGTTGTAGATAGTATAATCTAATTGTTATTAAAAATATATTAAATCAGATATTTTTTATGATATTTCCAGTAGTACTAATATTTCATATAAATAATACGGAGTATGAAAAAAGTCTTTTAAATACCTATATTTAGCTAGATTTTTTAATACCGAAAAATCATAAAAATAAAAATTATGTTATTTTTTAAAAAAATGAAACACAAATAAAAAAAATATTACGGCAATTGTAAAAATAAAACGAATTGACTTGCCTCATGGAAACCTATTAGGGAGTGAATATAACCCTCATTTAAAAGAGTGAACAATATTGCTTTCCCTTTTAGACCGTGTCCACCAACATTTAAACTCTTTTAACAGAGTGAAGTGAACAAAATTGCTTTCCCTTTTTGACCGTGTCCACCAATATTTAAATTTGTTAAAATTGATGAAATTATGAGTTGAACGGATTAATTTGTTATATGTTCTCAATTGTAATTTTTTTATTTAAATATACTTTATTTCAATAGTCAAGCAAAGGAACAAATTATATAAAAATAATAAAAATCGCTATTTTCACAAATTCAACTATAAAAGTAATTTTCAATCTTACTTATTTTGACCTTTGCATAATTCAATGAAAGAAATAAAAAGTTAAGTATTTGTCAAAAAAGTTGACAGATACGAATGGCAAGTCAGAGATAGGGTTTATAAAACAGGTTCTTTTTTAAATTGGCTGAATTTGATAAAATTAATGAATATATTGCTGAAGCGGCTAAATTTGTTGAATAATGAAAAATTTATATTCAAAATACGAGTATGTTTTATGAAAAAAGTAAAGAAAAAATATAATAAAAAACTAAAATAGTCATTTGCGGTAATTCAACCAATTTAGTCAGAGAAATAATTTCAACTCACTTATTTTAATTATTTCATAACTCAACAAATTAAATAAAAAATTATGAGTTGGATAAAAAGTTGATTGATGAATCTGATAAAGTAGATACTTAATCTCTCTTAAGCTAAAGTATATTTTAACGGTTCACACATAATAGGTTACTAGCAAAAATATTGATTATTTTTTGTCTACAAGATTGCTTTCGAGGTTTTGGTCAAAGTGTTATTAAGTGTCGATCCCGGTGAAGATTTGGATTTCATGAAGAGAGAATTTGAAGAATTCATGAAGGGATTGGTTTGCCTTCCTGTCAAGCTCCCTGGAACAACGTTGTACAAATCCCTTAAGGTATAATACTTCCTATTAAACAAAAGATCTTGTTGGACGCACTTTTTTTTATGTATATCAGTACACATGTCGAAAAACAGAATATTTCGTGATTTTGTGAATAAGATGTTCACAAACATATATGTTCACCAACTTAATTTGATTATCCATACTTCGTAAGAAAATAACTAAAATGATCATACAATTCACGTATACTAATTTTGATTATTATGTCATTCAACGCGCGAAATCAAATGTTATATATTGACAAAAAAAGTTGTCTCATAAGCTAAAAATGTAGTTCTGAAATGGTTAACAAATTTGATGTGATATATATGTTCAGGCCAAGGGGAAGCTGTTGAAACTTGTGGCGAAGATGGTGGAAGAGAGGAAAATGGCTATGGAGGAGAGAACCAGTGATAATAAAATGGCGCCGGCAATGGACGCAATCGACGTCCTCTTGGATGAAACGGGAGAATCAGACGGGACGACGAAGCAAAGCTTGAAGAGCGATTTCATCACCTCCAACCTCATAGAGATGATGATTCCCGGAGAGGAGACTTTACCGACGGCCATGACTCTCGTCGTCAAATTCTTAAGTGACAGTCCTGTCGCATTAGCTCAGCTAATGGTACGTAGTACGTACTTCTAGCTTTCACCAATTAATTATATAATGAGTAAATCTTTTAGAGAAAATTTTCCAAATAGGAGTATAAACTATAAACAATACGAGTATAAAATACGAGTAAATAATTTTGAAAAATTATTTCATTTTTATAGTATATATTGCCATAATGGACTATATTTTCTAAACATGGCAATAATTAATAATTACTCTTATTTTTAGAATCAAAATATAATGCTCCTATTTTGAAATTCCAAAGCATTTTTATTACCATTTCTTAATCTTAAATGAATTAATTGATTTTCATGTCCTTTTTTATTACTTTGTTCCTTTGAAAATTGGTGTCTACTTATTGATATGTAATTAAATGAGAAAAAATATAGAATCATATACTTCCAACATAAATTTGATTCATTGTTTTTTATCCAGTCCAAATATCAGCTTATTTTATTCATATGTTAAGTGTCAATAATTCATTTTATTTCTCGGCCTCTACATAGTTTTTGGCTAAATAATTTGTATTTACTCAATTCCGTGATACGTTAAAATTATAATCAAATTAGAGCCAGCATGATAATTCTGAAATTGGTTAAGTTGGCTGAATTCGCTAAAATTCATGAAATCTTGGTTGAAGTTACTAAATTGGTTGAATCTGATGAATTAGTCTATGCATAAAATATTTAAAATATATGTTATAATTAAATAAAATAAAAAAAGAGATACACGAAAAATAGAAAAAATAGTTCTCTATAGTAACTTAGGTTAGTCAGAATAATAACTTTACTTATTTTGATTATTAAACAAGTTAGCACGCAAAATCGAAAACCACATATTTGATATATATACAAAATTAAAGCCCGTTTGGTGAGCCTTTTTTTGGCTTATCAGTCAACTTTTTCACCAAACACGTAACTTTTGATTTAACGCATTGAATTGTGTAATAATAACTTTTGATTTAGCGCACTGAATTGTGTAATAATAAGAAAAAGTGAAGTTGGAGTTACTTTTTAGCCGAATAATTTTAGCTATATTTTCATATAATTTTTTCTTTTTTTTTATTAATAAAATATTTTTAAATAATTTTTTTTATAAATCAATCGAATCAACCTATACAGTCGCTTCAGCCAGAACTTCATAAATTTCATCAGAATCAGTCAATTCAGTGGATTTTAGTGTCATTAAACGAGCTCTTAATTAATTGCCCCCCATGCAAAAAAAACCTCCTCCCCTAATTTCCTTGGGCAACCGGGGTAGTTCGTTAGCATCGGAAACTGTCCGATGTTGGCGGTGGCAGAAAGTGGCGGCTGGCGAGTGGCAGCATAACCCCAACGACTAGCAACGGTAGTGTCAGAAATTTTGGGAATTTCGTACATATATTTTCGGTATCTCAAAAGGAGGTTTGGCATTGTAAAGAAGGTAACACTTTTAGAGGTATGAGTGAGGAGGTTGGGCATTGTAAGGGAGAAGTAGTTGAGGTCTTTGATTAATATAATATAATTAGTTTCCTTTTTTTAAAAAAAATATTTTCGATATAGACTGGGCATTTAAACAAAATGGGTAAAAGAAGCATTATGGTCTTATGGATATGGACTTTTAACGTCATTTTCATTTGGTGTGTGCACGTGGGGTTTCCTCATGGATGAATTATGGGATTAACCCGTACACAACCTCTATTGTTTTGTCGGTCTCCAATTCTCCCCTAAGGGAAACGGGAAACGGGAAACGGGAAACGGGAAACGGGTAACGGGAAACGGGAAACGGGAAACGGGAAACGGGAAACGAGAAACGGGAAATGGGAGAAACGTAATTTCTAAAAAATATAGGACACGAAACGTGTGACAAACGCGTAAATATTATAAAATATAAGGATATATTTATAAATATTTTTTAATATATGTACACAAGTTTTTCCATATGCACATGTTTTTTTAATACAATTTGTTTAGTAACCAAATAATAAAATCACTCTACATGTTCGAATTTAGATATTATTTCATATTAGTACATAATTAAACATAAAATGTACGGAGTAATACATTTCTAGCAATACATTGCGTTACGAAATGTAACAAGTGTTGCCGTTGCGAAATACCACAAAAATTCACTATAAAAAATTATTTTCCACTACATAATCTTTTGAAAAAGAAAAAAAATTGGAATCCGAGGTTTCCGAAACGTAGTGAAACGGGTTTCCAAATTTTTCTTAATTACGGAAATGGCCCCGAAACGAGAATTTGAAGTTTTCGAGTTTCCGAAACGCTTCCGAGTTTCCGAAACGTGGAGACGTGAGCCATGGAGAGTTTCCGTGCTTCCTAGATTCTCCCCAATGGGCCCCTTTTATTCGAGCGGAAACCCTAGTTTTACCCTTATGCACAACTTCTTATTTCATTTTCTCCAAAATTGTAGTAACTATGTCCTATTAATATCGGGACATAAGAAGGAGCTGCTGTAGTTATTAAGAAAAATGTGTTTATGTGGTTAATATTGAATTGATAAAGTAAGAATAAAGTAAGAATGATTTCAAATCGCACAGATTCTACCAAATTTGGTATGTGCTGACTATCTTAGCGGGACGAATGGAAAAGGAAAAATGAGACAATCTTATCGGGATAAAGGGAGTATTATTTTATTAAATTATTTTCAAATTTTGTTAAAGATTGTATTTCTCTTGGAGTTACATCTCGAGGGGCCTGTCAGGAATGTAATTTTTAACTATTGAATTGCGAATACTATATGGGTTCAGCTCCTCTCCATTTCTTTATCTTCATTTCCCATCCATTTCTTTTTTACTTCCTATCTATCTCTACCTTTTTCTCTATCCTTCTCACCAACCTACCTCACTTTTAATTTTCTCCTCTCTATATCTCTCATAATAGAACTCTGGAGAGGATCCAAATTCATATTATATATAGTTTCCTTTTAATTTCTTTGTCATATTAACCTTTTGTTTTTATTATATGGACCCTTGTATATCCTCTTTTCCATCATTTGCAATGGAGCCAAAGATTCATTATTTTTTGGTTTGAACATATGATGGAATAAAGCAAAATGGCTCACTAAACTGTCTGCGCTTCTTTGTTATGAAGCGACAGTTAGTCCATGCAATTTCAGACGCGATTTTCACTATGGGTCATCCGGAAACAGTCTCTCTGTGCTTTAATACAGGGGTAAGACTGCGTACATCCGACCCCCCTACCCTTCACCGTAGGTGGGAGCCTTTATGGCACTGGGGTAAATGAAAATATAAATTAAATGATTCTTGTATATCCTATCTAAACCCATACGTACTTTGTTCATTATTAATGCAACCTTTTTAGAGACAATGTTCAAATTGACTTTCTATAATTTTCTCAATCCACCACTTAAGTGTCTATATTTAAAAAGGTCATACGGAGTATATTGCTATACCAGTTCAAAATGTTCGGATTGATTGTGTTTTCAAAGTAAACGTGCTTATATAATTCCTTTTTAAGTGTAGAAACTCATAATGATGGATTTCAACCTTTTCCCTATTTTTATGGTTGGATATCACGATGAGTAATTTTGTTCATTCTCTTACAACTTGTACACAATTAACTGACAAATAAGGCTTTGAATTAAACACCACTTCTTACTAAAGCTATTTTTAACGAAAATAATACTCTGTATGCTGTAAATCTAAATTTTGATATTTTTTTCTCATTTGGATTGAATATTTTGTATGTAACAAATATGTTGTTTTGTGTTTCTTGTTTGCAGGAGGAGAACGTAGAATTACGAAAGCTTAAACTGAGTTCCGGGGAGGAATATGTTTGGACCGATTACATGTCTCTATGCTTCACTCAAAATGTACGTCCATTGCAATTTGCAAACACTTTGAGCCCGTTTGAAAGCACAAAAATCGGCTGCTTTGGCTAAATTTATGATGTTCTGGCTAAAGTGACTGCATTAGTTGATTCTGCTGATTTAAGAAAAAAAATGTTTTTAAATATATTTTATTAATAAAATAAAGAAAAAAAATATATGTAAAAATAGCTAAAATGATTTAACTTCAGCCGACACAGCCAGAAAAGTAACTTCAACCTTACTTTTTCTGCTTATTACACAATTCAGTGCGCGAAAGCAAAAGCTACGTGTTTGGTGAAAAAGTTGTCTGATAAGCCGAAAAAATGGTTTGCCAAACGGGCTCTTTATTTAGTTACTCAATCTGTTCCATTTTATTTATCATAGCTTTTTCTTTAGTCCTTCTTCAGTAATGTTTAGTTTGCTAATTTAGAATGACTTTAATTTATTGTTAACATTTTAGAATGATTTGATACTTCGGATGTTTTATTCTGCTAACAACTTTGATGTTTCAATGATTTGTGTTCAAAAAAAAAATCCTGCTACAGTATTTTTTATAGTTTGGCATAGAAAGAAGCATCAATAAATTTTAGATTATAAGTACATTATTTTCTTACTTACGTAGTATTATATGATGGACATATATATGGACTAGGTGATCAGTGAGACGCTACGGATGGCAAATATTATCAATGCAGTGTGGAGGAAAGCCCTGAAAGATGTCGAAATCAAAGGTATTCATCCTCTATGCCCATATGAATTGTGATGGAAAGAACCTATAGTCAAATCAACTTCATTTACTTCTAATAATGATGGATCATAATAATTGATTTAATGAAACATGTTGTTTCTGAGATTGGATATGAATGATTGAAAGGAGTAATTGCACTTGTAGGCCCAAGTCTTGCCCTTACAGAAATGCTGATCGCCTTTATTCAATTTTCAATATGTCATCCCTTGTTGTCTGAGCGTTTGTAAATGTGGTATTCTCCATTAAAACTGATCTAGTACTGTAAATTTGGACACTATAAAAAATAGTACTAAAAGTGACCCTGATTATTAATGTCTGTAAATGACCCTGATTATTTTAAGTTGAATTCTCAAAATAATTAAACTGCGTACCAATCTGATCCCGTTCGAAACTGGTTCGGGGTGGATATACTAAAAGTGTCACGTTTAAAACCGGTTTGGCGTCGATTTAGTTCTGCATGAAAACTGATTATCCTGTTTTAGGACACGTTAATCAATATGTTATCAACATTTAGTTCATTTTACCTTTTTTTTTACTCCAGGGGGTCAGGGGGAGGGGGGCTGAGGAGCCTAGAGTAATAAGGGCTGAAACTCACTCCATTGAGTTTCCAACCTTTTGTGCCTAGCGGGAGTTGAACTCGAGACCTCCCACTAGGCACGGTAACCTCACAACTAGCTGGGCTGGAATGCTTGGTTAGTTCATTTGACCATATACATGTTATATACTCCGCATGCATTTCAAAATCGTAATATAAATAACTAGGAAATGACAACGATAAACGTTCCCTAAAACCGTGCTGTTGTAGGACATTTGATACCAAAAGGGTGGTGTGTGCTTGCATCGTTGATATCAGTTCACATGGACGATGAAAACTATGAAAATCCATACGACTTTAATCCTTGGAGATGGGAGGTTTATTCTACATACATTGGTTCTTTCAGTATGGGACTTCATTAAATGGCATATATTGTTTAGCAATAAACTAAATTAAAGAACTGCTGCACAGAAGCCTGGAGTGAACATAAACAGCAGCAAGTTTACACCATTTGGTGGTGGGCAGAGGTTGTGTCCTGGCGTAGAACTCTCCAGGCTTGAGATCGCGATTTTCCTCCATCATCTCGTTACGACCTACAGGTATTTTTATTTCTTCTCCATTTCGCAGCAATGTGTTTTTTATCACTTGTCCTTTTGGTAGCACTCTTTTCTTGGCTCGCCATCTTAACAAAATTTCTACCGCATGGTAACACATTTCAATGCAAAGTTCTTTTTTGTTAAGAATATGTATAAGGCTGGATACTAAAGGGAGTCTATTGGATGAAGATGAATGGTGAAGGTAAACTTTATTTTGAGAAGGATGGAGTTTATTTTAACACATTTTTTGTCATGCTTAAATCATGATTAGATTGTCAGTTAGTTTAAAGCTATAATGCAAATAGCCAAACAAAAAAAAAGAAAATATAGATTCATGTCATTAGTGAATGAAATAAAACTTTCAATAATTTTTTGTTATGCTTATCAACATATTATAATATGTGATCTATGTTAAAGGCCAACATTTTTGAGTTGAAATGTGATTCGAATGTGTGATCTATGATTCCAACTTCTGGAGTGTCATATTGATCCCATCGAACTTCAAGGTATTTGGCTAAAACTTTCATTTATTACGAGTATAATTATGGTGAACAGGTGGGTGGCCGAGGAGGATGAAATCGTGTATTTCCCTACGGTAAAAATGAGAAGAAAGCTGCCCATCACCGTCACGCCAGTTGATCATCTTCTCTGATATTCAGAACTACCGAATTTTACTTGGCTGACCACATTTAAGCTTTTGGATCTTCGGTAACTTTATTATATTGTTATATACACAAACTTGAAAAGAAATTTTTTGTTTACCACTTACTCTTTGTACATTCGACACATACAAGATGGTTGATATACACTAAAAGAAAATTCTGGGATGACTAGTAAGGATCAATGGATTACAGGCAATGGCCAAGGAGTCAGAAAACCATTATAATGTTTTCACTTCGATTTGCTTCCGTCTTGATCTAGTCAGATTAGAGTTAAACATACTAGATCAGAAAATTGCAATTCAATTCAAGTAAAAACATCTTTAGTATATAGAAAACACTCATACAAGTAAGGTTGTATCAAGTCGAATCAGACTATTTAAATTAACATGTAAGTTTGAAGCCAACTTTTCCCCCAAACCTCTCATAGTCTCATCTATTTTTCTTACTTCGCATTTTACAGGCTCTAAAGTGAAGACTTAAGCAACCATCCAAATTCTTTGGAATTTGCATGATACTCTATATTTTTATATTATAGAGTAATGTAATTATAATTTGTATACTCTATAGTTTTTTCTTAAATGAATTCAAAATTACATTTGTGACAGAAATCAGAATTCATTCTTCCAGCGTTATTTAGTGTATGTTTGGATCAAGGAAGCTGCTAGAGAAACAACCAAAAAATGATGAAATTTATTTCAAACGTTGCCTTTACCTTGGAAATTGAGATATGAATCATATGATTATGCTCTTAAATAACAACAAATATGATATGAAATTACTATGCTCATTTTTCCTCCCATTTTTATCCTATTTTCTTTCCTTGGTATTTTATGGGTTCCAATTATACCCTTTATTATGTTAGACAATGAACCGCATTATCTGAACTTCAGTTGTACTTGCTTAAGTCTAAAACCAGTTGCAATCTGCCAATCTGTTTATAGAAGCAGAGCATTCAATGAGAGCTCCACGTTTTTCCATTTTCAATTCTGAATTATGTAAAATTGAACAAAAACTTTAGTTCCAAACTCTAAAGTATGCAAAAACAAAAAAAAATACAAGTTTCTGTTCAGAATAATACTAAAACCACCAAGGGTTTACGAACGTATTTAGGAGAGTACTACAATTTCGAAGCTGTCAAAAGGAGAATTTAACAGTATACTTGCTATAAGTATGATCCTTAACCCACATATTTGTGAGGTGTATATGTTTGGGAAGAGGGTTACTCCTTTAGCCCACCCCAATGCTATATTTGGAGCTCCAATAAGATAAGGGACACGAATAAGTATAAGACCAGGGATATGATAAAATATTCTCAATAAGTTGATTTTTGCGTTTCATTTGGTTTAGCTTGGAAAACACAAATGTGTATTTTATCATTTCATGTTTTTTAGGTTTCACATATATATAGTGGCTCGTAAAAAGTTTTGAGAGCTCCTAGGGCATCGCCTCTAGGCACTTTTCCGATTTCGATCTTCTTGGTCAAAGTTCGGTCGTTTCTCCTAGGGCTTGCGTCGCGGCCCGCGAGCCGCTAGGTCATGTTTCTGATTTCAATCTTGCCGATTGAAGATCGGTATTTACCCTCTCTGCTTCTCTCTTACTTGCTCGCCATCAGGTTTAGGAAGGGCTGGGGACGGGCGTTTCGGGAGAAAGCAGATTTGGATCGTGATTTTGTTCGGGTTATGGATTCCTCTCTTTTACCATTGCTTTCGATCGGGAATGTAAGCATGGATTTCGGGTTCATTCGGGCTATAATCATAGGGATTAAGAAGATGCCAATGGAAATTGTGATGGTGGGTTTGCAAGGAATGTTTCAAAATGAAGGATTGATGATCCGTCCTCCTCCTGAGCCACCGCCGAGGATATCGTTTGAAGCATGTATTTGGTTGCCCTGTCAGTTTTTTTTTCGTTTTATTCAACGGTCAGACTATTGTGTTTTGTTTTTACTACTCTTTCTGTTGTAAAATCTGTTGTAAAACTCTTGCGTTAGGTTTGGGGGTTGAGAGGTTTACGGTAACCCTCGTTAGGTTTAATTTGTCCAAGTTAGGTCTAGCGAGTTATATTGCTTTGTCAAAGGTGATTAACTCAGAGTCTCGGCCAAGGGTGGATGGTTACATGTGGTCCTTTCACGTTCTTGTATCCCTGCTAAATGTTATTTTAATGATATAAGCGCCTTACGATAAAAAAGTGTTTCACATATATATTTACCATTAAAAAAAAATGTTTCACATATATTTATATTTCTATCTTAAAATAATAGACATATATATTACCTCCAATTCCTAACATGATTTATGATCCACCCTTACATGGAGGATCCAAGATGCCAAGATGGTCTTACAAGAAAAAATATTTTTTTGACGTATCACTAAATACAACGTGTTGAACTAAGTGAAAAAAATTAATACTCTAAAAATGTACTAATAAAATAAAAGTTTGAACTTGCTTGTTGCTTTTAAGTTTTTGCAACTACACTCCTGAAATTGTTGGGGAAAATAAGACACCCGACTTTCATCAGGATCACGAGCTAAGAAAACTCTTGTATTTTTTGTTTTTTTAGAAAACTCTTGTATTATATAATTGAAATTTACAAGAGAGTGTACAAATGAACGAATATCTTACTTCACTCTTTCTATTTGGAAATACATCACTCTTCTTCACTTATAAGAAGCCTTTCTTTCTTACCTCAAATGAAAGGTTACAACATCTATTTACACTACTCATAAAGGGGTAGAATAGACTTTCCCTAGAATCTTCCACCTACCTCTCTACATTTTAGATTCTTTCAAGAAGACTTCATAAGCTTCCATGATCTTCTAGAAGAACCTAGATGACTTTACACTTATTTAGAACACTCTAGACTACTCTACAATCTTCCACACATTTCTAGTGACTTCTACATTTCTCTAGAGACTAGAGTATTCTAGAAGACTCCACAACATTCTACACACATCTAGATAGTACTATATTTTTCTAGATAACTCCACACTATTCTAGTGAATTCTACTCATCTCCACATAGTTCTAGAATTTAACAAAGTATTTGGAATATTGAATTACATCCTAACAGTTCCTCCCTCAATTCACATTTCCAAATATTTCAGTGAACTTAGAAAATTTCACTTTCTTTTCCTTGACTCCTCTGATGCATCCTCTTTGCACTACAATGCCTTCCAATAAGCAATAAACATTCTCCTCGTTTTTCCGTCCTCTCAAGATCAAGCGTCTTCCCTTAAACACCTTGCACCACTTATTTGTGCCAAAATACTTACACCCCTCTAATGTCCACCCAACGAGATAACATTAGCTTTACGCGAAGGCATGTGCCTCACATTGTGGAGAATGTGGTTTTTACCATTATGAAGCATCATCTTTATGCTTCCAGAACCTTGAACCTTCACCTTCTCTCTGTTAGCTAAGTTGAAGTGACTGAACTCTCCATTTGTGTTCAAGGTGTCAAACATGGCTTGATCTCGACATATGTGCATTGAGGCAACGCTATCCATCACCCACTTAGATTTGGCAACCTCTTCACTTATTGCTAAGTAAACATCACCACCATCTTCATCGCAGATCACATTGGTATGGGAGTCACTGTCATCCTTGCTTCGAGATGCCTCCCTAAACTTTTTCAAGTCCTCCCTCAATTCATGACATCTGGCTTGAATGTGACCCTTTTTCCCACAGTAATAACACTCTAGCAATGTCACTTAGATCTTGGCGAGGTTGAGACTTTGATCTCCATCTAGGGTTACCTTGTCCTCTTGATAGGTTTCTTCCTCGTTCTCGATCTCGTTCTCCCACAGCTAGTACGTGATCTCCACTTGTGTTTACATTGTCAATAGCATCCTCTCACTCTCACGCAAAGCTGTCGTCACCTCAATAGTTTACAAGTGCCTAATGTTTTAAGAAAAATTAATATTTTAATTGTATGTACTATAATTCAATCAAGTTGTTGTCTAAGAAACTATATGGTGCTACTATTATATTTTATATTAGTAATTATGTATTTAGTACGTAGTATAAACTTAATTAATAAGTAATGTATAAATGGTTCTTGATCGGGCTTACTTGGAGTTCACAGGCTTGACCGCGATGGGTTCTAACTATCAGGAGAAATGGATCGGGTCGTGTTTAAAATACTCTACATTTTGTCCATCCCTTCAAAAAGTGAGTTGGGTTGACTCATGGCCCATATGGGTCGGACCAGCTGTTACCAAATGAGATGGGCAAGCTGTCACGGGTTCATGAGTCCATGTAGGCATGGACCCGGGCCGGGCCGGTTCCGGTTCCGGGCCGGGCTCGGCCGGGCTTTTTTTTTGGGAAGGAAGGCCCGGGACCGGCCCGGGTAACCACCGGGTCCGGTCCGGGTCCGGGCCGGGCTGGGCCGGGCCTCCGGTTCGGTCAATTTTTTTTTTTTTTGCTTTCCTAACCCCCCCCCCCCCTTACCCCCCCAAACCCCTCCTAACCATCAAGCCCAACTCAGCTAACCCCAAAAAATGAAAAAAAATTAAAAAAAAAAAATCAATTCGGCCCGGGCCCGGGCCCGACCCGGCCGGTTCGCCAAAAACAAGGCCCGAGCCCGGACCCGCCCCCCCCCCCCACCGGGCCTAGGCCCGACCCGGACCCGGACCCGGACCCGAGAACCGGGCCGGTTCCGGGCGGCCCGAACCGGGTCCATGCCTAAGTCCATGTATTAAATGATGAAGTCTAGTTAGTTGAAATATAATCAACGGTGCTTCGTATACATGCTGAACTCATACACGCTATATGTGCACTATGTTTTAACAGTGCATAGACATTTTTTCTAATAAACTGTCTTTGATATACATAATTCATTTTAAAAACTGATAACAAATTGTTTGTGCATAAACAAAATAAAAGTTGCTCAATATATGACCAAAAGATCTCCAAAGTGCAGAAACAAGGCTAAGTATATTTTATTCCTAAAATATGACTCAATTAATCTTATTAAAAAAATAAGTTGACTAAAATCCCCCAATAGAAGTAAATGAGTCTTATTTTGGGAATAAAATAATGAGTCTATTTAAACTCATTGTTTTAGTCTTATTGAAACGTCTTAGTGGTTCAAAAAGTCTTCATCTAAACAATTACGTAGTATATAAAGTTATAGAAGAATCTAATCAAATAATGACGTATAGAATCTGCCATTACAATTGAAGATTAAGAAATGTATTCAAATTTTAATGTGTAATAGAAGAGAAACTTACTGCGTAATGTGCGGGTTTGTGGGGTGTGGGGCCATAAAAATCAAAAGCTTCATTAGCTGGCGGTTTGAATGTTCAAATTCTGCTTATAATAAATAAAGCTCTAAAAGTCTATAAGCTTGTGATTATATTTGACAACATTATGTTGGTATTTGAATGTTACTCCGTATATATTACTAGTATATGTTTATATATAATGATATGCACTTCGTGTTTTTTTGTGCTAATGAGATGTGTGAATTGATTTTGAAATATTGGAAGAAGTCCATAAAAAAAATTGGAAATATAAAAGTCAATAACAATGTAAACGCTCTTTTATTAAATTTAAAGTGTTTAAATGTAAGTATAAATACTTGAAAAATCCTACGTTTCACAGACAGAGATACAGGGGATACAACTATACAAGTACAATAAAAATGCCATTCCTCTAAAATGCAGGAAATTTATACTAGTACATATTAAAGAATAAGTGCTAATAATTTGTTAATTAATAGAATTACACAATAATACTTTATATGGATATACATAATGCATGTAAGTAGATTTTTTGATAATTATTTTTTATTTGGAAAGAATATGCAGTGGAACTCAAAATTACTACGAAGTTTATACATCAAAATGGAAATCGTAAAACAGTGGTCTAAGAGCATCTCCTACAACAATGAGTACGGAAAAAATATATACAAAAAATTAACTAATATAATAGCTCTCTCGTTATTTGAATAATCTTATGGAGAGAAACATCTAGATTTCGACATTGTGTTTGACATTTTTCTTCAAAATAAACAAAAATATGAAGACCTAATAAATACTCCCCATTAAAGTAAATGCAGAAATACAACGATCACTTTCCTGTGAAGACTTCTGTTCTTTCATCATAGTCTGGGGGTTGACGACGTTGCCAAACTGCAGTCCATAGCTGAAAAATGGAGTTCAAATAAAATAAGGTCAACACCCATTTGGGAGGTAGAATTGATCAATCGAGGAGCTTCATTTCGATCATCACTGGCCGATAGCAGGAAGAGAAAAACCATATGATGGAGGTCAAATGGGCTGCTCCTTGCCTCTCCATCTTGTTCCTTCTCACCATCATCAATTCTGAGTTCATTCATGGTAGTGTAGTTACCTATGATCGAAAGGCCATCGTCATCGATGGACAGAAGAGATTACTCTTCTCTGGTTCCATTCATTATCCGAGGAGCACACCCGAGGTATGATGCTAAGGCATCTGCTTAGAAAGTATAGAAATACAAACCAACATATAAAACCGTAGATTGCTTCTTTGTTTCCTGGTATGTTTTGGTTTGAAGATTTTAATATGATCAGTTGATATAGATGTGGGAAGATCTTATACTCAAAGCTAAAGAAGGAGGATTGGATGTGATAGAGACTTATGTGTTTTGGAATGTTCATGAGCCTTACCGTGGCCAAGTACTTGCTCTTTTCTTGACTTACTTTCTGTTCATTTTGCTTTTTTTTGTGAACCTCAATGTCTGATTCTCTTTTGTTTTATTATTATACTATTTTCAACTGTCTTATGTTTCATGTGTATGGATGAATTGCAGTTTAATTTTGAAGGGAGATATGACTTGGTTAGGTTTTTGAAAACCATTCAAGAAGCAGGGCTTTATGCCCATCTTCGCATTGGACCTTATGTTTGTGCCGAATGGAATTTCGGGTAACTTTGTTTGCACATTTGATAAGTTATGAAGAACAGAAACTTCCGGAAAAGATTATGTTTCTGTTTGGAAATTCTACGAAAACTCTCTAAACAATTTTGTTGTTAAAAGACAGGATTTCCCGTTTCCCCCTTTCCATTTCGAAAACTTCTAAGCAGTTGTTTTTTATTATACGATGGTGTTTGTTTTCAACATACACTTGATACGTAACTAATAAGATTTTGAACTAGTTCTACATATTTACTTCTTTTAATATTTCATTAATGTGTAGAGGGTTTCCGGTATGGCTAAAGTATGTTCCTGGAATTAGCTTCAGAACAGATAACGAGCCCTTCAAGGTCCGTTTTTATTTTCCTTAATCAGGCTTCAACACTAAAAATTCTCTCAGGCATTTTTTGCCCAATATGCTATTAAACGTGTTTTAAGGGTTCAAAATTTTGACAGTTGGCCATGAAAGGGTTCACAGAGAGGATTGTGAATTTGATGAAGAGCTATAAGCTGTTCGCATCACAAGGAGGTCCAATCATACTCACACAGGTCAACAACCTTTGACCAAATTTGTTGCTTTAATTACAAGTAACATGTTTTAGAACTTGTTCCTTTTAGTTCAAAATTTGTTCCTTTTATTAGTATGATATCATATTTAGTAACATTTGAATTGTTACAATTCATTTTTACTTTATTTTTACTTTATCAATTGAATATCAACCCTACAATTATACTTTTCTAAATAATCGCACACTTCCTCTTGTCCCAACCTTAAGGGGATAGAGGTAGCACTATTCTTGTCTAAGTTTAACTAACCAAAACAATTTTTGTATGGTCTGTTGTGACTAAAATAAATCCCAAATAACAGATTTTTAAAAATAATAATACGAGATTCTTCCTAAAATATTACTCAAGTTAAATTCATGGATAAATATGTGTTTAAAATTACTACAAGTGTAACTTCGGTGTAAAACTGAATATAATTGTAGTAATTAAAAGTTACTAATATGTTTTACATTAATTAAAAGTTACTAGTACAGTCACTACACAGAAGAGATCACATTTTTCTTCAATATCTTAATTTTAGAAATATTTATGTCATTACTTCTAATAATAGTTACAAATCCCTAATAATAATTGGTGAATTGTGGGTATATTACAGATAGAGAATGAGTATGGGAGCCAAAGCAAGGGGCTTGGGTCGGTTGGCAACCGGTATACGAATTGGGCTGCAAATATGGCCCTTCAAACGGACACAGGAGTCCCCTGGGTGATGTGCAAGCAAGATGATGCCCCTGATCCTATAGTGAGTGCTCCATTTTTTCCCCTTTAAGAATGAATAAACAAGTCAAGACAAATGGACTATACTAATATATGACTAAATTAAAAATGACAAACAGAATTGTACCAAGTAACATCTTTATAAAATGACTATAATAGTAACTTTTACTATTATCATGTTCAATTATACACTCTACTACCCATGATGTAATATGCATGCTAACTTTAGTCACTTTCTATTTGTAAATTTTTATTTTATTAATATATTTAGAAAAACCTTTGTTTCCCATATTATGATGGAATCTGGATAGAGTAATGGATTAGGAACAATTTGTTCATGATTTAGGTGTTGTCGTGTTGATCTTATCTATTGAGTATTCATGATTTATCCATTTAACTATTGTTGCATTGTGAAATGTGATGCTTAAACTGTTAGCCCAACATACTTGATGATTCTTGATCTTGATAAAAGATCAAAATTTTCTTTTACTTGTCCTCAATATTAATTGTATTGTGGGGTTTTGCTTTACTTGTCAATAGATCAACTCATGCAATGGTTTCTATTGTGATGAGTTTTCCCCCAACAAACCATACAAACCCACGATATGGACGGAGAATTGGACGGGTTGGTATGTATCTTCTACAGACGTTTTATGATATCAAAAAAATAGGAGTATTATGTTTTCTTAAATTACCACCACCATGAAATCATACTGACATAAGTCGACATTACTAGATGTCAATATGACAGTATTAATGTCATAAGTAAAAGTTACTTTTCGATGATGATAGAATTAGTTCAAAAATATATAATACTCCTATTTTGAATGTATGACATTATTTTGTCCCTATCTAAGGCAGTCGATCTCCGGCAATATAATCCACCGGGGGCATTTCCAATATAATAAGTTAACTTAAGCTTTTGTAATTATGTGGATGCTGCTAGGTTCTCCTTGTTTGGTGGTCCAAATTACCAGCGATCGGCACAGGATATGGCATTTTCTGTAGCTAATTTCATACAAAAAGGAGGTTCATTAGTTAACTATTACATGGTTGGTGGCTTTTCATCTAACTCCATTAATTAATTTAAGTAGAGAAGAAATTAATAGATGTCTTCATTTATTAATAAAGATAGATCTGAGTTGCAATTAAGTCTTTAATTAATGTCACTAGTACCATGGAGGCACCAACTTTGGACGCACAGCGGGAGGCCCTTTTATTACTACCAGCTATGATTATGATGCACCTCTCGATGAGTTCGGTAAGAATGTACCACCTCATTTGACAAAAATGACTACATTCCTTGTTCCAACTCATTCACTAACAATTCAATTCATCTAATTTGGGTGTATTAAAAATAGAAAAAGTAGAGAAAGCGTACATGTGGTTTAAGCCGTTTTCAAATAGGGCATGTGTTTCAATTCCGTTATCACAGCTGGAGCATGACATTTAATGTTGTTAGAAAAATTAATTCCGATTTTCAAGTCTCCGAAAAATTAAAAAAAAAATACTAGGAGGCGCGTTTCGTCAAGAAGACCTCGAGACCATCTTTTTTTTTTGTTTCCAACCACCCTGTCTCCAAAAAGTCCACCAGAAAAGTGATATTAGCGAATTCATTTTTTTTTTTAAAAATCAAATAGAGCCGGAAAAATCCAAAGAGAACGATAGTTTGCTACTCTCCTTGACGAGACGCTCCTTCCAATATTTTTCTTTTAATTTTTCGGAGGCTTTTGAAATTCGGAGTTAATTTTCTAATAGCGTTAGACGCTATGCCCCAACTATGATAACAGAATTAAAACACATATTCCATTTTGTTAAAAAATGAAACATGTGCTCTTATTTGAAAAGGGTCCAAACCACATGTATATTTTCTGTACTTTTCCCTAAAAATATATAAAAATTCACGCTTAGCGAGAATTGAACTAACAATCTAGCGAGAATTGAACTAACAACCTTGCACGCTTGCACAACATAGGCTCCACACCACTGGAGTAGAGGACCCTAACTCAGAAATACCTCAACAAAGAGACCTTTTGGCAAGTTAAACTCCAGCAAATAGCATCCCACACTTGGCGTAGCATCATCGGCTCCAGGGAAATCCTCCACAATGGGATTCGCTGGAAAATTGGCAATGGTAAGACGACATGCTTCTGGTCTGATTGTTGGGTGGGAGAGGAACCAATTATCAACACAAGGGACGGCAATTTCTCTCCAGATCTGCTTAATATTAAAGTGGTTGATTTTATTAGCGACCAAGGTACTTGGAACATCGAAGCTCTGGTCTCTGGAGCCAGTGCTTGATGGAGATGTCGTGGAGATGGTTCGAGCTATTCCAATTCCTATCAACGGGAATCGTGAAGACTCCATCATTTGGAAATGGTCTGACTCTGGAAAATTTTCTGTCTCCTCAACTTACACATCGTTAGTCCACCATAACCCCGAAGAAAATATGGAGTGGATCTGGAAAGTCAAGGCCCCATAAAAAATACGGTTCTTTTTTTGGCTGCTTTGGAAAAAAAGATCCTCACAAATATGGAGAGAGCACGTTGGAAAATGACACAAGACACTCTATGTCCGGTCTGCAAAGAAGAGGAGGAAACCATTCGCCACTTGTTATGGGATTGCGAGCTAGCGAGAGGCTGTTGGTCTAATATGTCAATGCATTCGAACCGCAACTTGGAAAATTTCAATGGCATTGAAGATTGGCTGAAATATAATCTCACAGTCCATGACCATAACGATAAAGATTGGCCTACTCAATTTGCTTACCACTTGTGGCAGATTTGGAAAGCCCGAAATGACGTTATCTTCACAACATTCATCACTCATCAGCTACAATCATCTGGATGGCTACCACTCAGGCACAAGAGGCAAGCAAATATCTATTAGCGATAAAACAAGATATCCAAAGAAAATCAATACTAACGGAGCATTTAAACAAAATGGGGTTGGAGCGAGTGCGGGAGGAGTCGTGCGTGATCATGAGGGGAAATGGACAACGGGTTTTCTACTTAACGTGGGCCAAACTAGTAGCTTTAAAGCCGAGCATTGGGGATTGAGACAAGGCCTCACGTTGGTTAAAGAATATGGATGGGTGAATGTCAGCGTAGAAAATGATTAGAAGCAGCCATTTCAGTGGTGGAAAAGCTCACGATAGATGGGAATGAGGAAGTGGACACTCTCATTGAGGACTGTCGGGAACTTCTCCAACTTTGCCCAGGGACAACCTTAAGACACACCTTGCGAGAGGGGAATAGATGTGCAGACTCACTTGCTAACAGGGCTCACAATGCTCCATGTGGCCTAACAATTCTCCAATCACCTCCTCATGACATTGCTCAGGTCCTTTGAGAAGACGCCAACGGGCACAAAACAATTTGTTTGTAATTTACTTTGTTTTCTTTTTCTTTCTATTGTACCAAAAAAAAGAGTCATATTACTTCTTCCTCCAATCATTATAAATTATAATAAAAATAAACTTAATTTGTGCTATTCAATTTAAATTATAAATAAGTAATAATAAAAAAACTAAATTTGAGATATGAAATTATAAAATAATTTATAATAATTCAACTCTAACTCAAATTTAAAATCATTAAATGTCAGCTAGGCTGTAGTCCACCCCCAAAACTTCACAGAAATCTTATATTATTAATGTAAGCAAATCATCTAAAAATTTATCGAATGTTAATTGAGGAAATATTTTTCGGTTTCACATTTTGTGCCCACCCCTATCATTTTGGATAATGCTGATTATGGTAGATATTGGAACTTGTAAAATGAGAATACATAATTCTATACTATCACACTAACAGGGTTATTTCGAAATCCAAAGTATGGTCACTTGAAGGAGCTTCATAGAGCACTTAAGTTATGTGAAAAGGCACTGGTTTCATCAGATCCTACCGTGAAATCTCTAGGACCCCTTCAACAGGTTATCTCCCCTTTTCCTTTTCATCCTTTGGTTTTTGAAGCACTTCCCCACTCCCTCACCTTGACACGATTTTTGACTTCTTCGCAGTCGTATACATACGTCTCGAGGTCGGGACAATGTGCAGCTTTTCTCTCGAACTTCGACGAGCACTCTGCCATGAGAGTGATGTATAACAACATGCACTATAAGTTATCAGCTTGGTCCATCAGCATCCTTCCTGACTGCAAGACTGTTGTGTTCAATACAGCACAAGTATGTTACCTAGCTTTTTACTACTCACTGCAGTCATAAACATCTTCATGCTATATGCTGCAGAAGTAACTGGAAGAATGTGATAAAACTCATCATTGGAATGGGCTAGTCAATTTGGAACACTAAAAGGTTGAATCCCATCGATTAAAAATAGCCAAAACAAGTCCTTTAAAAAATGTATACTCAATTGTGTTTAAATAAATTATCATGGGAATTGATATTTACAAATTGAGGGTAACAGTGTATTTTAGCTTCATTTCAACTGTATCAATAAAGAATTAACTTCTGCACTATTTTTTTTTACGATCAACAAAATCAGTTAATGTAGTAACATGAGTTAGCGATTGATAGTAAATCTTACCAATGAACCAGGAAATTAGGGTGCCAAGGTAGTTCAATTGAAGTATTCTGAAATCTTCATGCATTTCTATATAACAATGCGATTGCTTTCATGTTCCTCTTGCAGGTTGGGACTCAAATATCAGTAATGGGAATGCTACCGACTAATTCAGAAATGTCTTCATGGGAGTTTTATCGGGAAGATGTATTTGCATCAGGGGACTTGCCATTTTCAGCCTATGGCCTTTTAGAGCAACTCAATGTTACTAGAGATAGGAGTGATTATTTGTGGTACAGAACAAGGTACAATGATCATAAGTAACACTACATGTCTTAGTGACAAACTATGGCTTTTGATATTGGTCTTTGAGTTTAATCTTTTCACTTAGAGTTGAATGATCAAAAGTGATCGACAAAATAAAAATAGTTGAAGGATCAAAAGTGGCCATGGCACAATAGTTAAACGACTGAAAGTAGAAATTCAAATTCAAAATATCTCTGTCACAGAAGTCATAAAACTAAAAGTTAGAAAATTCAAAGATGTGCATAAAAACTGTCATTCACTCAATAATGAAAGGATTGAAAGTGGAAAGGTTTATTGCATGGAATATGTGTTATTAGGTAAGTCATATATGTTTCTTGAAGCATAAAGATTAAAAATTAATGATGTTTTAAATTATATTTCACCTCCACCCCCATTGCAGTGTCCACATTGACTCATCTGAGTCTTTTTTGCGTGATGGCAAGCTCCCATCACTCTATGTAAAATCAGAAGGTCATGCTCTTCTTGTATTTGTTAATGGAAAGCTTTCAGGTAACTCTCATAGACTCATCTAAAGATGTTCATCAAGGTTTGCATATCTTAAAAATAGTTATCTTAAACTATACTACGTATTAACTAACAATGCAATGACCAATCTTGTTATTGTAGGTTCTGCTTCAGGCACAAGGGAATTTAAGAAATTCATATTTATTGAAAATGTTGAACTCGAGGCAGGGACAAATACTATTGCATTGCTCAGTGTTGCAGTTGGACTCCAGGTTAGTTCACTCTCTTCTTTACCATTTCACACACACTACTGTTTCTTTGAAATGATGGCCCATTGCTAACCCGGGCCAATAAACTTCTGCCTGCCTTTGGGCCAATGCCGAGCCTCCCGGACTGCTTCACACCGAACCCGCGCACAGCTCTTGTTCTCTGACATCGTCGTTAGCCCATTAGGGCATTCAGTTCCTATCTTTTATGATTTTAATTTGAAGCCATGGTTATGATTATTACGCGCAGAGTTAGTATAAAGTTAAAGGGCTTATAAACTAGTGAATGTATACCAATTATCCTACACCATTTAGGGCTGAACATAAATGAGAATACATCACAACTCATAAAGTATAGTAGCTTGTCTCCAATGATGTAAATAATCACATCAGAGCTCAAAATATATTTTTCAACTTTGTTTGTTACTGGCATTATGGTAGATCTATCAAATGTATATTTATGGGAAAATCCGGAAAATGATTTAATGGTTTATTAACTTTAAGTTTAAACTAGTTGAGAATTTAAAAAGCTAAAAATGATGAGATGTTTGGAAATAATTAATTAGTACATTTTTCATTTCAAGGCTTAGAGTTTGAAACCATCCGAACTGACATAAACAAAACTAATTTAAAGTAATCAGTTTGGATTTTTAAAATCTAAAAAACTATACCGGAACTGACCGACGAATTCCCCAACACCACTACTCACCCAACAATTCACAGTAATTAATTTAGTCATTTTGTAGGTAGTATTTAGATTTGCATCTAAATTGGAGAAGTGAATTATTTTAGAGATTTTATAAAAAATAATTACTAATAAAAATTGGTAGTGTTTTATAAGAAAAGAGTGATATTGTAAAAGTAAGAGTTCGAGTGGCTGGTGAATAGTACCTTTTGATTTAAGAGAAAAAGTAAAAATTCCCTTTGAGCACTTGACTTTTAGTTTCAAAATCCTTAAATTTAAGTAGAAATACACATTTCAAAATCAAAATGTGAAAATCACTAAAAGGTGAAAATCATTAAAAGGAACTTTTGCAAACACCTTTTTTCTGAGTTTAATGAACCAAATCCCCTCGTGATATACAAATTCTGCACATTAAACCCCCTTGATTTTAATTATGTGCATAACACTCTAAAAGAACAAAATTAACTGTCACATAAAACAAAAGTGTTCAGTTTGTTTTGTATAATTTGTTATTTGAAGTGTGGTTTACATTTTTTAATCTCAATGGGCTGATGTGTAAAATTTATATATCATAAGTGGGTTTGACGTAAATCCCTTCTTTTCCCAACTTTTCAATGTTGTTCTTCGGGGTCAGTTTTCAGTGGATCTTAAAATCAAAAGAAACTTATGTACATATTTATTGCATGTAATGAGAAAAAAAATCATTTTCTTTATCTTTTTGTTGTTATAGAATATAGGTTTAGGTTTTGAGACTAGGAGCACAGGAATCTCTCCCGGTCCTGTTTTATTATATGGACTTGATAGCGGAAAATTGGACTTGTCCCATGCAAGATGGACATACCAGGTACACATTTATGTTGCACTTCCATTTCAGGTACTCAAAATGCCACAGTTTTGTGCTTCTCGTGAATGTCTTGTTAGCAGGTAGGGCTTACAGGAGAGGCAAAGAAGTTCTTTTCACCCCGTCATGTTTTTTCAGTAGGTTGGAAGAGATTGGCCTATGTGAAACAAACAAAGAAGCCTCTAACATGGTATAAGGTAAGTTGGTTGAAAATCATGTAAGAGCTTTAGTATTCATGGATATGAATATAAAGGCAATCAAACTCAAACGAGCAATTCTGTTGGGATAAACCTACATAACGAGCACACCACTTTGACGTTGGTCTGATCCGACGAGTAAACATTCGTTAAATACAAAGTATAAATCAACAGACAAATATTTAGACTGGTCATATCACTATCTCAGTACACATTTTGTAGGCTTATTTCAATGAACCTTCGGGAGATGAACCATTGGCTTTGGACATGAATAGCATGGGCAAAGGTCAAGTATGGATTAACGGTCAAAGCATCGGTAGATATTGGACAGCGAAGGCCAACGGAAACTGCACAGAAGACATGGCTAGTTATGCTGGACGTTACAAGCCTCAAAGGAACCAAGTTGGATGTGGTCATCCAACTCAGAGAATGTAAACCTTACAATATTTCACTTTTGATCCCAGCACTATTATATCAATTCCAGTTTTGATTCTTGGTTTTTAACTTTTCTAGTTTTACTCCATGTTCGTTTGTCAATTTCTACTTTTGACGGATCTGTACATTTTCCTATTGAATTGTTGCTCTTGAACATGTTATTGCAGACCAATTTTGACAGTTTTGATATCTCAGGTACCATGTACCCAGATCTTGGCTACAACCAAGAAATTTATTGGTTGTGTTTGAGGAGCATAGAGGAGATCCATCAAGAATTACTCTTGTGAAGAGATCAATAAGGAGTGTTTGTGCAGATGTCTCTGAATTTCAACCGAATATGAGGAACATGCAGATTGAGAGCTCTGGTAGAAAAGAAAAGTTTCGTAAGCCCAAACTCCGCCTTGATTGTGGGCCCGGTCAATACATTTCCTCCATCCAGTTCGCAAGCTTTGGAACTCCACTTGGAACCTGCGGGAAATTCTACAAGGGGCATTGCCATGCTACTAGCTCTTATGAAACCTTAAAACAGGTGTCTAATTTTCCCCTCTCCCCTTTATATCAACTTATTAAATAATACGAGTAATGTGTCCCGACAAAAAACCAACTGGTCACGGTCCGGGGTTCCAGAACCAGCGCCAAGTCCCCCCTATGACCATCCACTTTAGGAAACACATTAGTACGCCTTAAGGGGTCAAGCACACTCAACAATTGTCCCCTACAACTCGGTCAGATTGCTCCGAACGCAATTGAAGTGAAATGGCCAAATTGCACACCTCATGTACGATGATATTATTGAAAAAATGTAAAACGCACTCGATATGTTCTAAACCCATAATAAATTAATTTTATTTGGAAAGTGTGATTGACTAATGCTGAAACTATTGCAGAAGTGTCAAGGGAAACCAAAATGCTCAGTGACAGTAGCAAATTGGGTTTTTGGAGATCCATGCGCAGATATGCTGAAGAGTTTGAAAGTGGAAGCAACCTGCAGCCCTTCCGAATGAGATTTAAGAGATCATCTATGTGAATATTTCCACATACACGAAAGGGAAAAGATTGGAAATGAGAACATAACACTAAGCACGCGAAAAAACACAGTAAAAGTTAGACTAAGTTAAAGGTGATACTTCGTATTTGTTTAGAGGGGCTGAAGTTCAAGTAGAGTGGTCAAACATTGATGAGATCATGATTCATGAGGGTACATATAATTGTATTAATAATCACTTCTTTTTTCCTTATTCTTTTTTTCTCGTTAATACAAAGTGTTAGTTGCAATTAAAGTTCAAGTCTAGAGCTTTGAAAGATTTGGGAATGGTTCACTTATTTTGATACCTTTGACAGGCTGACAGCAAAATATAGCTTGCACTTGGATGTAATTTTACATCCATATTCTTTCAAGACTGCTGATTGGATGCATTTTTCTTTTGAAGCCAGTTACTTGGATGCACCTAATACTTTCTCTAGTGGAAAACAAATTTCTATTTTGGACTTGATAAGACTAGAGCGAATAAGGATGGTTTCACTTAGGATAGAGCGAATAAGGATGGTTTCACTTGCATTGATATAAACCTCAAACACTTGCATAAAACCAAAGCAAACTATAACAAAACATACTAAACCATCCCAGACCAAACCCGAAAAATTTCCATCCAAATCAAAACATCCTACCTACTTAACCTCCTACTTTACCATGAACTTATCTGATTGAGAGTGTCAAATATGGGATCCAAAATTCTTATCCATAATCCATCAATGATTATGGAAATGATAAAACAAACCAGTTACTTAATACAAAAGAAGCACACTAACACAGCAAATTAATATCACATATCAATATTTCTTTTTTAAGTGAAAAAATAATTAAAATAACACTGCTCAAGCCTCAAATCTCAATTAGAAGGCAGAAAACACTTATACTGTATTGATTGTAAACATTAAAGATGGCAAGGTTCAAACATCAAAGCATTGTATGATAAGAAGATTAATAAAATTATATAACTCACACTAAGTTAAAAGATTCTAAACTTAACAAAGCAATGATTAATAAAGGCTACAAAACACGGACTAGGAAGATGATGACTCTGCTGCTTTGTTGATGTGTTTGGCAATGGTCTGCTGCAAATCATCTTTCTTAGCCCCAACCACTTTATCAACAATCGACCCTTCCTTCATAAACATGAAAGTTGGCATTGCTTCAATGGCCCAATCCTTGGCAACTTCCTTCAGAAAGTAAACAGAGAGTACAAATTAATTAAGCTTCCACAGTTCAACGAGAATATTGCCTTGGGCTTTTTAGTTTTTAATCCCAAACTCTCCATGTTGTTTACAAAATACCCTTAATGGAATCTTCTTTTTTTGCACTCGCCACCACAATTTGTCAAAGCATTACCAACTGGATTTAATGCACGAAACCTCTCTGATAAAAATTCACATGCACATTCAATCAGCATTGTTTGTCCAAGTACAAAGTAAACCGCTCGAGGAATTTACATGTATAATTGTTATTTATCATGAGTGGCTAAATACATAAAATTTGTACATCTGAGAGAGGTTTCTCGCATATTTACAACTATTAACTACACTCCATTTTTTTAATGAAGCTATATTATGAAAGAGAAGGTCGGTCTTACTTTCAGTTCATCCACATCCACCTTCAGGAAGGTGACATCAGGTAGTTTCTTAGCCAACTCTGCCAAGAATGGAGCAATGAACCGACACGGACCACACCAAGAAGCGGTGAAGTCAACAACTATCTGCAATGACATGCCATGTGAGAAGTTAAGAACATTGAAGTAAGATCTGAATTCCTAGAAATAATACGGAGTATAATTTTTCTTTTCACATAAAACAATTAGGAGAAAATAACAACAATTTCATCTTTTATCCCTTCTACATTTTTGGGTATGACCTGGAGTCTAACAAATGAAACCAGAACCAACCAGCAAAATCCCCGCAATACCACTAGTCACCCAACAATTTACCATAATTAATTCAGTCATCTCGTAGGTAGTATTTAGATTTGTTGATAGGGACCCACCTATTGACTAATAAATAGACTAGTAGCTATTAGTTAAAATTCTGGAATAGATAGTAAATAAAGGCAGGAGCGGGACTGTTATAAATAGAAGAAAGGCTGGGAGGGGAAGGAGGCTTTTTGGACGTATAGTCTGGGAACTGGGAAGATCTGAGAAAGTCGGTTTCTCTTATCTTTGGAGGCTTCGGCCTGGTTACTGTACTGTTCTTCTTGATTCAATAAAAGTATTCATGTGTTTCTTCTTAATCTTTCTGTAATTGTTCTGGATTTCTGGAGGTCTCTATCATTTGTATCTAATTTGGAGAAGTGAATTATTTTAGAGATTTCATGAAAAGTGATTAATAATAAAAATTGGTAGAAAGAAAATGAGAAGAAAATTTTGAGACATTTCAAAATGTAGTGTAGAAAGAAAATTTTGGGACAGAAGAAATTATTCATATTGTTACTATTAAACTACAAATGTTTTAATTTCTTTTGAAGTTAGTATAATATTAACAACAATAACAACATAGTAATATATCAAAGTAAAAATGTGGCACACTTATTAATGAATATGTGCGAATACTAAAACCCACATAACAGTATACCAGCTCACATTAAATTAAATCTGACAAGATTATTCAAACAAAACTATATCAGACTAGAGTCACTAGACCATATGTTATAGAACTAGATTGTAGTAGTCTATGTAGCACGGAAACTCTCGGGAAAGAGTACGTTTCCCATTTGGAAACTCTTGGAAACTCTCCAAATAAGCGTTTTTTGAGCAAAAGTTGACGTTACGCGTTTCCCGTTTCCTCATGATTTTTGCGTTTCCATGCAACATAGGTGGTAAGTAGTCCAGGTCTTATAGGCTCAGACTAGATCAAATCAGACTAGATCACCACACTAGAGCCATACAAGACTGGACCATGGAAAGACATAAGAAAAATGGTGTTTATATGTAGAACAATTTATGGGTTTTTAATACAATTATTAAAAAAGAAATTGCTCTAGATAGGAATAACAACGTTTGTCAATTCCAAAATATGACAATATTTTTATGAAATAATTACATATTTATGACTAAAATAAAGATTATTTACAAAAATGTGACTAATGATTAGAGTAGTAATGAAATCATAGTAACTTACAATTTTTAAACTTAAGTTACCATGACACTACATTGTAGTATCTATTATTCATGTTTGTGTAAATAAGTTTTAATTTAGTAATATTTTTGAAAAAAAAAACCTTTTTTATTGCTTGAACAAGTTTTTTTAGACATGACGGTATTTTCCAAACTTGTCAGTAATTACTTCTTTTGGAATAAAACACATTACTAATTCGTAGTATTTTGAAATTCCTAAACATTTTTTCTCCTATTTCAGCAATTTCCCCATATTTCTTTTGGGATTATTGATTTCTAACAACAACATCAAGAAATAATATATAGGAAAAAAAAGTACTCCTTCCGTCCCATAATTATCTTCATTCTTTCCTTTTTGGTCCGTCCCAAATTTATCTCCTCTTTCCTTTTTTAGCAAAGGATTTGTGGTTCACAACCATTCTTACACATTTCTCTCTCCTCTGCACAACTTTCCACCACACATTTCTCACTTTCTTAATCTCCGTGCCCAGTCAAAACCGAAGTTAATTCTGGGACGGAGGGAGTAGTATCATTGTCATTCTTCGTCTTTTTATATATCCTAAAAAGTTAAAAAAAAAACATTTTATGATACTAAAAAACTGAAGTACGACTAAAGGTAATTATAGAGAGTATTAGTTATTAGTTACTCCCTCCGTATCAAATTAATTGATCCACTTTCCTTTTTTGGTGTATCAATTTAATTGACCCCTTTCCCTTTTTGGAAAGAATCTCACTCAAAAAGCAGCTACAATACTGCTACAGTACCGCTACAGTGTCGCTACAGTACCAAAAACCTCTTACTTTTAATAAAGTCTACAGTAATTGTCTTAAACTGCGTGAAAAGCAAACGGGTCAATTAATTTGATACGGAGGGAGTATTACTTATTTACTTCACTTATCTGAATAATAATATTGTAATAGTGATAAATGTTCCAGATATTATATACTCCGTACTAAAAAGATAAATATAAATTAGAATATCAATAATATAAGTATACAATATATGGAACACGCCAAACGTACTCTGTTGGCTAGATTTGTGGGAAATATTTTCCTTGCTCCATTTATTTTTCCGTATAAATGGAGCACTGTTGATTTATTAATCTGCTGTATCTGTATATTCAGCTTATATTGAATTTATATTTATTGTACCAGAAAAAATAGTTACTCCCTCCATAACTTTAGAATCTTCCCATTTCAAAGTAGGTAGATTAAGAATAGTAAAAGATAATATGAATTATTGAAGGTATGATGTGAAAATAGTGGAATAATGTAATGGAATGTAGGATAAATCCAAAAAAAAAAGTAGTTTTTTTTTTCCGGACGAAAAAGGAGAGTGAGAAGATTTTTAAGTTAGGGTTGTCTTGTTAACCCTGTCGACAAACAAAAAACAGTACCAAATCATGAAATAACCGAAACAAAACATCCCATCAAAACTGAACTTCAGATTGAATTTTTTTTACAAGAACAAAGAAATTAGAAATGTCTTTCTCACAGTCATGCACTTCGAGATCTGGACTAAATTCATGTAAAATTCACCGCCAAGAAGATTCATGAAAGCAATAATAATATTTGATTTTAAATTATAAATAGGAAAAATTGATAGTAATAATCCCAACTATTGGCGGTCCGCTCATAATAATCCCAACTATTGATTATTACAGAATAATCCCAACTTTAGGGATCTTCCGCCAATAATGGTCCCTATGAATAAATTCTTGTAGTTTCTAAAGTGGATGAGATGAGATATAACAAGTAATCCTTATAAATAATCTCAACTTTTAATTTTTACGCTTAATTTCTATTTAAAATTCACTTTTTATAGATGTAATATATGGTCATGGACCATTATTGGCGGATAGCCTATATAGTTGGGATTATACAAAAATAATCAATAGTTGAGATTATTTTCAGCGGACCGGCAATAGTTGGGATTATTATTTTCAATTTTTCCTTATAAATATGGTCCGTAAATAAGCGACAAGATCCGATTCAAAAAAGCTGATTACAAAATTCAAAAAATAAGATAAAAAATTAATTCAGATTTTAAAATAACCCACCAGTTTCTGGCTGTCCTTTCCCTTCTCCAGTTGCTCGTTCCAGGACTCGATGGTGTGGCAGGAAATAACTTGCCCCTCAACCGCCATTTTCCTTTTCGTCTTCTTCGCCTCTGGGTTTTTTGCTCAAGGGGCAATCTTTAGGCTATAAACCAGACCGTAACGCTTTCTTCTCAAAGGTTTTGGTTGGGCCTTTTTTATAAGGCTTGGCCGGATGATACCGCTACCTTACGGATTTACCATCCAGTAAATTAATTATCCAGTTAATTTTACCAGCCCCAAGTCTGATTCGGGCACTACTTCGGGAGGTGAAATGTACGAGGCCCGAAGTTAGTTTTCGGACTATTTCAACTCCTCTACGTGTTTAAGACAAAAAATAGTATGTTTACCGTGTAATAATACAGTAATAGTGAGGGAAAACACACAAAAAATGGCCAAATTATCAAATTGGTAAAAAGTGAGGGTGTATTATCACATTGGTAAAAAAAATCATCTGGTATAAATTGATCAATTTTTTTAAGTGAGACATTTTTTGTCCTTGATTATAAAATTCACAACATTTCATATTTTAAGTATTATAAAATTGACATTTTTAATCATTCTAATTTGATTTGTCATTAAAAGTGGAAGACTAAAAATGTCAACGGATTCCGTTACGTTTTTTTAACAACTTCTATTAGCGGTTTGAGATAAACTGTTAGTAACTTAATTGTTAATAATTACTCGTAGTATTTAAGATATAAAATGACGATTACCTATATGTCTTGGAAAATGTTTTGGTTTTTTTAGTTTCGTTTATTTTAAATAACTGCTAACAATCTAACACTATCATTTTTCCAAAACTTATTAAACTACAAAAACTCAAGTTAAGTTAAATATGGGGTGTTTGGATTTGATTGTTAAAATTGCGTATGCTCCTTCAGGGAGCAGAAACATAAGTTGAAGTGTTTGAGTGAAAGTGCATAAGTACTTCTAGTGCTGTATTTTACTCCTAAAATCAGTTGTTTACTTGTTTTAGAAGCTGGGAGAGATCGGCTTCAGAAAATTGCTTTTGCTTCTGTTTTAAAAAAAAATAGAAGCAGAATCAGTTCCAAACACCTCATATATATACTTCTACATTCATATCATTAATGGTCATTTTGCGCCTTAACATTTAATCACACATAGTTATGTTACTAACATTTTGCTTCAAATCGCTAATGAAAGTGATTAGTTAAAAAAAAAGTTAACAGAATCTAGTAGATATTTTTAAAAATATTAATAAATAGACATATTTAAAATATTAATACTAAAAATATATGAATTTATATGTGTGTTGTAACACTTGAGATTAATTTAAACAGATTAATAGTACTACTCATACCAACAAGGTGCATCTCCTTTTACGGGAGCTCATCACCAAGAACTCCAAAGTTAAGCGTGCTTGCACGAGAGTAGTCTTGGGATGGGTGACCTCCTGGAAAGTTTCTCAGGGCGTGCACGAGTGAGGACAAAGTGCACGGAAAAGGCTAGTGGTGGTTTGTAAGGACAGTACTAGAGGTCTGGATGGTGTGTGGAGTAACTACCTCGGATCCTGTAGGGCCGGGGTGTTACAGGTGGTATCAGAGCAACCCTGCGATAGTGTGCTGACCTGTTGGATATCGGGCGGGCACTTAGTGGGGGAGGATTCTGGGATTTGAGATTGGTTTAATTTATGGTACAACGAGTACGTTCCGTCCTAAGTAGGGGTGATTGTAACACTTGAGATTCATTTAAACAGATTAATAGTACTACTCATACCAACAAGGTGCATCTCCTTTTAAGGGAGCTCATTAGCAGGAATTCCAAAATTAAGCGTGCTTGCACGGAAGTGATCTTGGGATGTGCGGAAAAGGCTAGTGGTGGTTTGTGAGGACAATACTAGAGGTCTGGATGGTGTGTGGAGTAACTACCTCAGATCCTGAGGGGCCGGGGTGTTACATGTGTGCTCGCCAGTTGAGGGCAAACACTCTGCGGTCCGCGTGCACCGCGATCACCTCCTCGGTGGAGCTCTCAGCCAGTTGAGGGCACTAACAACAAGCATATGAGAAAAAAGCAATCCGGGTTTGCTTTCGATTGTGAAATTTTATTTTACAATTTTGGTTCTAGTCTAGTTCCAATTATAACCCGGATTATTTTGATGTATCTAATCTAAACAAGCCGATTTTCCTATATTTTTTTTGAAACATTCTTCTAAACCTATTATAGTACCTGCTCTTGTTAACGCCAACATTCTTGATTGGGATGAAACTCGAACCTGCGACCTCCTATTCGGGAGATCAGCAGGGATGCCATCAGATCACAAGGTACTTGGCTGTTTTAATACACTTATATATACTGTCTATATATACAAATATTAAAACATATAATATTATAAATAAATTAAGTAAATATCATGAATAACCACATAAATATTAATGTTAATAATTATAATACGGAGTATATTATTCCAATGTTCCCTTCATTCTTTCTTTTTATTATCTTGAAAATGGAACCAATCAATATTTACTATTCTACACTCATATTGCACTAGTCTTAGTAATAAACACTTTAGCCTTCATTATGTATAATTTTTAATTTTATTTTGTTAGGAGAAAAAAGTAAATAGATTTTAATCCATTTTCTTCCCCGGTTCAGGTTTTAAACTGATTAAGGGGGTGTTTGGATCTGATTCTCAAAATTGATTCTGGTCCTTCAGGGAGCAGAAGCAGAAGCTGGAGTGTTTGGGTGAAATTCCAGAAGCACTTCTGGAGCTCTAATTTACGCTCAGAATCGGGTTTTTTTAGAAGCTGGGAGGTACCAGCTTCTGAAAACTGATTCTGATTCTGCTTCTGCTTTTAAAAAAGAAGCAGAAACAGAATCAGTTCCAAACACCCCTAAATCTGCTTGATTCTAGATAAGAACCAGGACATGTATCATCTCTATTTTTTGTTTCCATAATTTTTGTTTTAGATTTCGGTCCATTTTAGCTTTGCCCGGTTTTGAACAATTGCATACCCCCTATCTTAAAGTAGTCTAGTTGGGCCAATTACTTGTCGTGTTCATTTAAATTCTAAGTTTGTGTTGGTCCCAGTTACACACGAAACAGTCTAGAGGGGGAGGGGGTGAATAGACTGTTCTGGTTTTTAAGTTTTTCGTGAGTCTAAGGAAAACTCACAGAGTAGGTCAAGTTCTTAGGCAGAACTGACCGGCAGCGGATAAGGTCTTCTGGTCGGGTAGTCTCACAAACACACTAAAGCAGTTGCCTTTCTGTTAACTCTTAAGGCGAGATTTACTGAACACAAAGTTCAAGCCTTTTAGAGATAATCAGTTAGAATCTAAGTGCAAGAATTAAAAACAGTAAGTAAATGACACCAGAGATTTTTATAGTGATTCAAGGAACAACTCGTTCCTTTAATCCACTCTTCCACTAAGCTTGCAAAAAGGCAGATTACAACACTTAGTCCCTAGCACTTAAGAAGCTCTCCACGTCTTCTTCAAGCCTAGATGTCACCCGGGATGCTGTTCCTAGCTTCTTGATGACTGAACTCTTTTCACTGAGCTTCGAGAAGTATCATCACTTCACTACTCCAGTTATTTTAAGGGGTCCTTAAACAAGAAGATTCTTTTAGAAATAATAAAAGTTTCTCCAACGTCCTTCATACAAGATGAGTAGTTGAAGCTTTCGAAGTAGTTGAGGAACTTGAGAGAACTTCCTTTGAGTTGGTTTGAAGGATATGAAAATATTATCTTTCCAACGTCAAGCTAGATTTCTTGTAAGATGTAGAAGATGATGTCTTAAGAGAGTTTGATAGCTTGAATTTAAAGTGTGAAGTTCGTCGTTCGTCCTTTGAGGTGTATCATATATACTGAGAGATGCTTTTCCGTTGGAGTGTAGAAAACATCATCATCAAATGCACGTACAGTTATTCGCTTGGATCCTTGGTTAATCATCAGCTTTAAATATCTTAACGTGTGGAGCTCATTAAATGAGCATTTAATGTGCGTACTGTAGCTCTTCTGTTGAGAGGCTCCTAGTCGTTAGGGAATTTCCCATTACAAAAGACGACTTAGGTAGCTTCAATAGAATTCCCATGTGTAAGCAGTTCTGGAGGCACTTCTGTAGACGGCTAAGTCCTCAAAGATCTCTTGAGCAGTTCAGTCCAATGGGCGAGGCAGAAGACCTGAGGTCTTTTGGTCCATCGAATACTTCCAAGTACTTACATATGAATGATTCTAATACATATTTTCTAAAGAGGTACTCTAATACCCTAATCAGTCTAGCATCTTCAAAATCTAAATATAATTTATTCCTTACAGTTTGACTTTTACGGTATTTTAGTTGGAAGTTTGACCCTAAATATCTAAAAATATGTACTTATAACGCCTAATATATATGAACATTTGAATAATACACATTTCGATGAAGTATGTAAAATTAGTTTTGTGTGATAAAGCAATGTAAATTTTGAATAATTAGCGTCAAAGTTGATAAAGTTTGACTCAAAAGGTTCAATTATTAACTTAATTGGGGGACGAAGAGAGTATATCGAGCCTATTTGGTAATAGCCAAATCGACTGTATTGGCTGATTCTGTTGAAATTTATGAAGTTCTGGCTGATGTGGCTGTATTGGGTGATTCTGTTGATTTGTGAAAAATTATAATTTAAAATACATTTTAATATTAAAATAAAGAAAAAAAAAATATGAAAAATAACTCTAACCAATAAAAATAACACTAACTTCATCCAATAAAATCACAAAAGTAACTCCAACCTTACTTTTTCTTATTATTACACAATGCAGTCAGTAAAACCAGAAGTTACGTGTTTGGTGAAAAAGTTGGCTTATAAGCCTGAAAAGCCAAAAATCTTGGCTACCAAACGGGCACATCATATGCACATGTCTTTTTTTTAAGTTAACGGTAAAGGGTCTATTTGCAAACGCTTGAAAAAGCGTTTCTCGGCTTTCAACTTAAAAGGCTTAAATTAGTATTTTCAAGTGACATCTTTTACTTAAAAATGCTTCTCGACTTTTGGCTGAAAACCATTTTTTACTTTATAAACAACAAACACATATTTTATCAAAAACTACCAACTTTTACTTTTCAAAATCACTTTTTTTCAAACATCATCAACTTTTACTATTAATCATTTTTTCTAAAATCACTTTAAAAAGTGTTTTTTAAAAGCAAAAGCATTTGCAAACACTCTCTAAATGATACTTCTTCTGTTCTTTTTTAGTTGCAACAGTCAACTTTACACATTTGTCAATGCACACCTTTAATTTGATCGTAAATACATCTTATTCTCAATTAGTAAAAAAATAAAATACATATCTTGAAAACTTGTAATGAGATGGATTGAACAATAATTTTAAAAATATAATTCTCATAAAACTAATAAACAAAATATAGTTAAAGTAGAGTATATGAATAGTGTAAGAAATTATAACTAAAAACACATGGTCTATTGAGTGGATTTTTAGAACATGACCATCTCTACATTATTGTGCTTGTTCCACTCATCTGTCTTGAAAGCATCACATTATAATATTTTGATATTTGTGAGTTCTATATATTTTTGGGGAAAATACCTCAATAATACTAAAACTTTTGACTTTTCCTAAAGTATGACTAAACTGTTTTGTGTCTACCGTATGATCAAACATGGATGTCATGCATGGACGCATGAAGTATTTACAGTTAGAGATTCAAAATGTGGCATGTCATTTAACATGATTTAGAGAAAGAAACTACTCTAGTCATACATTGGGAAACTACCCCTCTTTCACGTGTTAATTTTCTCTTTTTGAAATTTAAAATAATAGATTACCCAATATACAATATAATGGTTAAACTAAAATAAAACGAAAAAATATTATCAGTGAATGTGTAGTGTGTTACCCATGATGAACATCTCTATTTGTTTTTTGACCAGATAAGCGCGGGAAATGGAGCAACTGAAATAACAGAAGCAAGCAACTAAATAAGCTTCCTGATCCTACTCTTGTGGATCTTAATTAGAATCATTCTTCCGTCTTTTAGTCTCCCGTCTTCTCTTAATTCCTCCACAAACTAATCGGGAACTCCTCTCATGTCTTAATTCCTTGTTCAACTCCACCATTTTCCCAGAACCATTAAAGGAATAAAGTAGAAGAAAAACAAGAAGCAGACAAACATGGCCTTAGGAAAAGTGCGTACCACCGGCGGTAGAAGAACATCCAATTCCTCCTGCTCCTCCACCGTCACCCCCATCGCCTTCGTAGCGTTATGCATCCTCGGGGTCTGGCTCTTGTCCTCGACCTCCGTTGTTCCTCCCCGGACCACCACCCGAGAGTCCGTCACCACCGCCACCAACGCCGCTGCCGGAGTTGCCTCGTCCCTCCTCAGCTCCGTCACCAACACCATTTCTAAGAGCCCACCCGCTTTCGAAGACCATCCCGGAGAGCTTCCCGAGGACGCCATCAAGTCAACCGACCACGACAACGAGGAGGCGAAGCCCGGGGACAATAATGAAGACGCCTCTAAAAATGAATCGTCCGACCGTGAGAGTGAAAATCAGAATTCGAATAAAGATCAGGCTGCGGTTGAGCAGTCGGAGGCTGATCGCGACGGAGGCGGTGGCGAATCAGATAGCAAGAAAGCGGCAGAGGAAGCAGAGGAGGAGAAAGCCGAGAAGCAGAGTGGAAGTGAACAAACAGATGAAAAGGGTGATGTGTCAAGGGAAGAGATATTTGAAGCCAAAAAAAGCTCAAAAGAGGAAAGCAATGATAAGGTTCAAGGAACCTCATCGGCTGACACGAAAAACTTGATATCCGATGAAGATCAGCAGAAGCGATTCGAGCAACAACAGAAAGAAGACGATCAGATGCAATCAAAAGGGCAATCATCTGAGCAAGAAGCTCACACCGAAGATCATCAGGAAGAAGTGGTGGGAGAAGATCAAACGCAACAAAATCAGGACACAGACAACGCGGTCCAGAAGACATCAAAGAAGGAGTGGTCGACTCAAGCCGCGCAATCCGATAATCAGAAAGAAAGGGCAAAGACGATGGCGACAAGTTCTGCCGAGGACGATGATCAAGAAAATAGTACTACAGGCTGGAAATTGTGTAATGTCACAGCCGGTCCCGATTATATACCGTGTTTGGACAACGAGGAAGCTATTAGGAAGCTAAGGAGTCGAAGGCATTTCGAGCACAGGGAGCGACATTGCCCCGAGGAGCCTCCTACATGCCTTGTCCCGCTTCCCAAAGGGTACAAGAAACCGATCGAATGGCCACAAAGCCGAGATAAGGTAAATGCATCTATGTGATCACTGGTCAGTCCTTTTATCATGTCCAATCCACTTCAAAGAGTTCTCCTAATCAATAATAAGAGAAGTAGTCTAAATTGTTATATGTGAGTTTTTAACTGTATATACTTCACAAAAGTTATGCATTTATGCAGATATGGTATCACAATGTGCCTCATACACTGTTGGCAGAAGTGAAAGGGCATCAAAATTGGATGAAGGTCTCTGGAGAATTCCTTACTTTTCCTGGTGGAGGCACTCAGTTTATCCATGGAGCTTTACATTACATTGATTTTGTCCAACAGGTAAGCTAAAGTGTGACTCTAAATATGAAGCTATAAGGTGCCTGCAATATCAAATATTACTATAGATTTAGCGGTCAAAAAGTGAAAAATTAATTAATGTCGTTGAGAGGGAGTAAATTAAACTAATAAACCTCAGTGTAATATTTAGTTTCAATTAGTGGTGGTCTAAATATTAGGAATTGTTTCTCTGTTTCATACCCCATAAACAATGTCAGACACAAAAAAGAAATCACTTTCTTAGTTTCTTATACGGAGTATACAACTAAAAGTCTAAAACTGGTTGTGATTCTAGTTGAAGAAGACCTTGAATCAGAAGTTCAGAACAAATATCTAAGTTTGATGTGTTATCTCCAAATTATTTTTCCATTGAATTTACTACCCCGGAGTGGTTGTTTACTTGTTTTCAACTTTGTGTGACATGTCCGGTTTAATATATAAACATATACCAAATAATAGTGCCATACTGGTCAAAGATATCCCGTTTTCACTTTGAAAAGCCTACCATGAAATTTAATTTGGAATTAAGGCTTAGTTCGTCGAGAAATGTATTTTCTATGTTTAGATGTTAAGGTCTTACATCGTCCGTATGTCTACTCTAATGTTTTTTGAGTTGTAATACCATGTGTTGCAAGTCTAATTTGGTATTGCTATATAAGTCTTGTCTAACATGGTAGGATAGTTTCTAAGCATGATATCATGCTTATACAGAGTGTAAACACTTAATAAAGTCATCCAAATAAACAATCTCTCTGACCCTAAGTCAGTATCCAAGATTGCATGGGAAAGCGTACGAGAGTGATATTAGATGTGGGGTGTGGAGTTGCTAGTTTTGGCGGTTACCTATTTGATAGAGACGTTCTGGCAACGTCATTTGCGCCTTGAAGCTCAAATTCAATTCGCATATTCTGGCAACCGTTTTTTCCATTTAACTATTTATTAACCTCCATAATTTCTTCTAAAATAAATTTACATGAGCCACTTGGAGAAAATTATAAAGTTTGGTGGGCAGCTCACATAAATTATTATTCTTTCCCCATACAACACCAATCTTAAGGAGTGACAGACTTGAATCTTGTAAAGATTGTAAGATGTGATCTAATTAATTCCGACAAAGTAAGCCTAAAAGTTTTTGAAATCTTTCATAATTCCTCCCAAAAGACATTGATTCACTTGGCTCTTTTTAATGGGGTGATGAAATTACACTTTTGTTTACTTCTTGAAGAGTTGTAGGTGAGTTAGTTTGGGGGACTTTTTAGGAGTGTACGTCATCTGTAAAGTTGCCCAAACTAACAATCTCAATGACCCTAAATTAGCTTTTTTTTATAATAAACACTTAAACGTTAGGCAGTACCCAAGATTGCATGGGGAAAGCGTACGAGAGTGATATTAGATGTGGGGTGTGGAGTTGCTAGTTTTGGCGGTTACCTATTTGATAGAGACGTTCTGGCAATGTCATTTGCACCTAAAGACGAACATGAAGCTCAAATTCAATTCGCACTTGAAAGAGGGATTCCGGCAATCTCCGCCGTCATGGGCTCTCAACGCCTCCCCTTCCCCAGTGGCGTCTTTGACATTGTGCATTGTGCACGTTGCAGAGTCCCTTGGCACGCCGAAGGTATGTGACTTTCTCCTTTGAAATTTTCACTAAAAATTCAGTCATTTAACTCATCAAAAACTAATTTCAAAATATCAAATAAGTGACCTTATTTCAAAATACCATTTATTTGATAATTTGATAGCGGTTTTTTATATCTTAAATGATTGGATTTCTTATCAAAAAGTGACTCGATATTATATTTGTTATGTATCCAAATAGTTTATATTAATATAATTCATTTCATAGTATGTATTATTATTGATTTATGGTTGATAATTGATATTATTCAAAGTTATTGTCCTTCTTATTTGGGCACGCGAAAGTTTGGGAGGCTGGAAGGGGAGGTTTGGGAGGATGGGGGCTGGGCGGGTGGGGCAGCGTTATCCGCATGGTGGGGGAGTGAGAGTGGTGAGGTCATAATTACTCGGGTGGACTGGGCGGTGGTCACTGTTGGGGCGGCGGAGGTCACTAGACGGATTGGTCAAGTTCATTTATCAATAATTGGTCACTGATCAGATTAGTCATGATCATTGGTCGAGTTGGTCATGGTCGGGTTGATCACTGATCGGAATGGTCATGGTCACTAGTCGGGTTGGTCACTGGGCGAGTTCGTCCGTGGTCGAGTTGATCATGGTCATATGGGACGGAAAAATCCACAAGTTTCACTTTAATTATTCAAAAACATCACCCATGTTATAAAATGCTTGATTTTTGCCATGAAGGTGGAGCGCTACTTTTGGAATTAAATCGAGTGCTTCGTCCTGGAGGTTACTTTGTCTGGTCTGCAACTCCCGTCTACCAAACACTTAAGGAAGACGTGCAAATTTGGAAGGGTATGACATAATCAATCACGTCTTGTTTTATGGATCCTTTAATATATTAGGAATATGAGTACAAAATTAGTGATTATTCGTTCAGTGTCTCATTATTGTTACTTTACATTGAGTCCCAGAAATGTCGACCCTGACTGTGTCTATGTGTTGGAAGCTTGTTGGGATAAAGAAGGATAAACTAAACTCCATTGGTGTAGCTATCTATCACAAACCCGAAAACAATGTTTGCTACAATCATAGAAAATCCAAAACTCCCCCTATGTGTGATGACGACGATGACCCAAATGCTGCCTGGTAAGCTCACATATCCTCTATCCCTTCTACTTTAAATTACAAAATGAATTTAGAGTTCATTCGGTGACCCTTTTTTTGTACTTATGATTTTTCAACTAACTTTTTTCACTAAACATGTAATTTTTTATTTTGCGCGCAAAAATTGTGTAATAATCAAAATAGGTAAGGTTAGAGTTACTTTATTTTCCAGTGTGCTTTTTGTTAGAAAATGTATTTTCCCGTGAAAGTCATTAATATAGATAAACTTGTTAGTTATAAAATCAAATCTGTAACTGAGTAAATTATGGCACAATAAAGGTGGAAACTTAAAAAATTTACATGACTAAAAGAGTAAATATCAGAAGATTATACTCCCTCCGTCCCACAAAACTTGGCCAATTTGACTCTTCTTGGTCAATGGTAATAAACTTCGGATAATGATTTTAGTTATTATACTTGTGTGAAACTTATAACTTTTAGACTTTTATGAAAGTGACAAAGGACATTTTCATATAATTTTCATATTTGAAATAATTACATATTAAAAAAATACAAGGTTCAAACTTGGCCATCATTGACCAAGAAAAGTCAATATGGCCAAGTTTTATGGGACAGAAGGAATACTGCATTAAATAGTACGTACTCCATACCAAATTGTATCTTATACACTTTGAGAGGCCAATTAATTTGGATGGTCACTTAACTTTTAGTAAGTTTCAAATTGGTCACTCAACTTTAAATTGATCCATTTCAATCATTTAATTTTAATTTGATTACAAATTCATCATTCCGGCATGTTATGTTGCCGGAAAACATTAGTCTAAGAGCCCCAGATTCTTCCACCTCTCGCAGCCTTCTTCTCCTGGCTCTACTTCCCCTTTTTTCTCCTCAAATCCAGCCTTCGTCTCTCTAAGAGTAGGTGTGAGATTTGTTCAAGGACGGTGAAGTCTGGGCAAGGGACGGCCATATTCATGATGGAATTCTCTCATAGCTTTCACTTCCCTTGCGTTGCTGCACATGTGAAGAAACAAGGCAGCCTCATATGCCCCATTTGCTGCTCAACATGGAAAGAGCTGCCAGTTGTCTCTACACGAGGAGGAGATATGAAAGACATGAAAGACATGAAATATTTCTCTATCCTAGCTACCCATCGTCCTCCATGATTACTAGGCTACAACTCCGGCCGGGTCTCCGTCTCGTCTCTAGATTGTCAACGGGTCATTCTTTTCATCCTCGAAGGAGGTAAACGCTGCCCTCTGTCTCTGGCATGAATACGTAGAAGACGATGGACGACGTATTTGGTTAAGTCTAGGTCTGCTTTTATTTGGCCGGACACTAACTATGCCCTGAACCTTCATCATTATAATACTGGAGTAATTCCCAAGCTAATCTGCTTCCGGTTTGAGAATACCGAGGAAGAAAGAATTGGAGCTGACAGTAATAGTGTAGCAGGCACGATGGAGCTTGAGGACCGGATGAATATTGGATGAGATGGTTTTATTAGAATTATACGGAGTAATAAATTGAAAGATAAAACACACTTAATTGAGCAATCACTATTCCGGCAAGTAATATGCCGGATATGATTAATCTGCAATCAAAGGTATAGTTAAATGATCTAAATGAATCAAATTAAAGTTATGTGAACAAATTGAAACTTATTTAGAAGTAAAGTGATCATCCAAGTTAATTTCCCCCTATTCTTTTTAGCACTTAAAACTCATACTTCTATAATAATTCTACCCAACGTTTTAAATTGTGGACCGCAACATCCGATGCGGCCACAATATTGTGATTGTGGACGACACCGCAACTGCAATCGCATCGGCTGCAATTGGGGTGAGAATCCAATTCACGGAAACAGTCGTCAATGTAACCGTTAAGGAGTCGCATCTGGCTACATCGGTTTGCACCATGCCACAACACTAATTTAAATTTTTTTTCTTATTCCGTTTGAACAAAAAATGAACTCACACTGCATCGGTCGCAATACACATCGCAGCGGTAGCAATAACCACAACCACGACTGCAACCACACTCGCAATTGCAACCACAATTAAAACCCTAATAGTACCTAGTTTTGAGGTTCAACATTTCAAGTAGCCACAAATCTTCAAGATTTATTCAATCTAATATGCTAATCATCAAGAACATACTTTTGCATGGTTTCTAGGTATGTACCTTTGCAAGCATGCATGCACAGAATCTCTACGGACGAGAAGGATAGAGGATCAAAGTGGCCTAAACAGTGGCCAGAGAGACTTCAAACGCCGCCGTATTGGTTAAACAGATCTCAGATGGGCATATATGGCAAACCAGCTCCAGATGACTTTGCAGCTGATTATGAACACTGGAAACATGTAATCAGCAAGTCATACATGAGCGGATTGGGAATCAACTGGTCCAGCGTAAGAAACATCATGGACATGAGAGCCGTTTATGGGGGGTAAATTACAATTCCCTCTTAATAGTACAAAAATTATTCATAGTAATTATTTTTTCCCTTAAATGAGATTTTTCACCACATGATGTTGAAGCCCAAGTAAAGTACAGAATATAAAGCAATAAAGTGTTATATTAAGATCTTGAACTACTCCTTCAATCAATTTGACCCTCAAGGACTTTACACATTATAAGTTTTTATTTGGGAGACTTATATATATGACTAAAACATTCATGAATTTCTCATACTACATACCGAATACGGAGTATATGACTAACAAAGTTAAGTGTGTCTTACATATTTGCATTGTAAAGTCTTGTCGGGATGTCGTGACCGGCACCGCCATCCGGCCAGCTTCATTTGAGTTGTTTTCGTGTACAATTTTTTGATGAAATTTTGTGAGTATATTCTTCATAAAGTGTAGATTATGTCCGCCAAATTTTAGCTTAAAATTCAATCGGAAAGTCAGTTAAATAAATTATTGAATAACATTGTACCAAAATATATATATAAAAACGTAGTGTTTTTTTAAATAATTTATTTAACTAACTTCCTGGTTGAGTTTTAAGCTGAAATTTGGTGAATGTAAGTCATATAACCAACACTTCATGAATAACATGATTGCAAAATTTCATCAAAAAATCCAACCGAAAGCATTTCAAATGGAGGCAGCCGGACGGCAATTCCTATCGGGCCTGCCCTAACACAAGATTCAGCTTGCATTGTATTTGTGCATGTTTTACAGATTTGCTGCGGCATTGAAGGACTTGAAAGTGTGGGTAATGAATGTGGTAAATGTGGACTCACCAGACACACTTCCAATCATATATGAGCGTGGCCTCTTTGGAATATACCACGACTGGTGTGAATCCTTCAGCACATACCCAAGAACATATGATCTCCTCCATGCTGATCATCTCTTCTCTAAGCTCAAATTGAGGTATACATTCGAAACACTGGGAATTCACACACATTAAACCAGAACACGTTTCTCACTTTCTTAATTTCGTATATTGTACTGAATTTTCACTTATTTACCTAATTTAAGAAAAGAAATCAAAACCAGATATAGTCTCTCGTATCCAAATCAGGTATCATCTACTTGATACTCTTAGTTCCACTTGGGAAATAAATTAGCGTATGGTGAAAATGTTAATTATTGAAGTTGAGAAATGAAAAATGTCCAATATTATACTGCAGGTGCAAGATATCTGCTGTAATGGCTGAAGTGGACAGAATAGTTAGACCTGGAGGGAAATTTATAATGCAAGATGACTCGGGAACAATAAAGGAAGTAGAAAACATACTCAAGTCTTTGCATTGGGAGGTACGGATGACCTTTTATCAAAAACAAGATGGAATGCTTAGCGCTGAGAAAACGGAGTGGCGACCCGAAGCATATGCTGCATCTTCAACCTAATGCTTTTATTTATGGAGTATTTCAAAGCATCATAAAGTCAACTATCGAATCAGTAACTTTTTTGAGGGTAGAAGTATGTACTTTACAATTTTTTGCCCTATCCCACATGAAAAAGCTATTGCCATTTCATAAAATCAGTGTGGAAGTGTTATTGTTAGTCATCTTAGGTGGAGAATCTTGTAGGGTTTAATGTGCCCACTCCCCTTGTGGTATATAAATTTTGCGCATTACTCAACGTCTCAACCTGATTCATAGAATGCGTCAAACCCTCTCTATAGTTAATCATGCATTCATGCAGACCCCTGTATTATAAAGTGAAGTTGTATCCAGAGAAATTCCAGGTTTTTAGATTATATATAAAAATTCTCCAGAATAAGTGAGTTCGGGTCCAAGTTTGGAAGAACCAGAATTGGTTTGCAATAGTTTTGGGAGAGTGTCAACATGAAACCATGCACTTGCCACTTCAATTATTTTAGCAGTCCAATTTATGCTCGAATGGCTCGATTACTCCAAAACGCAGAGTACCAAGACATCCGATTAATCTGAATAAATGGAAGAAGTAACATTTGACTTGCTTATTTAGTTACTAATGATGAATGTTATAAATGAGTTTCTTCACTGAAAATGATTAATCCACTGTGTTAGAACTTCGTAAATCCAACGGTTACACCGCTACAACGGTCAGTGAGGTTCCAAACACGCACGTACCGTTATCAATAAGATTCTAGTTCTGGTTCATATCAAATAGAGGACTGTAATAAGCAATACTATGACAAGCACCACTTTGAAATGATTGTCTCAAATACAAATTAGTACTACGTAGTATATTGCTAATTGGTGCTGTTTTAGAAAATTATACATCCAACCTCACAAGTCACAACTACCATATATTGACGTCAATATTCAGTGGTAGCTTTAACAAAGTCTTTCTGGCAAAATTTAGTTTGGCCGTCCAGCAATTGAATTTGTAACTCTAGCAAATCATCAGTGTCATTCAGGATCATTCTTTGCTTAGGAGTGATTTCAGTTGTCCATTTTCAACCGCATTATAGAGATCTAAATTATCACAAGCCGATGAAGGGAGGGGGTTAAATTAGTATAGACATTAGACAGTTAACCAAAGCAAGTAAAGTAGATATGTAATTAAACTTTTGAAGCTTTACCATCAGATCCACCAACATGTTTCCCGTTCACGAATATTTGCGGGACTGTTCTGTGGCCCACCAGATCTAGAAGGACGTCTTGAATGTGGTTCCCATCATCTGACCAATAAAACCATCACTTCCCATATGTCAAGTTGGTAGTAGTTTTGTTCTACAGTCTCTGTTACTACGATCTTTCATATTTTAGCCACAGATATCTGGCAATTGTATGCAGTCACTGAGGAGCCTATTCACATTTTCTGGGCCTTTAATCACTCTCAGTGGTTACAATGAGTCAATGCCTTTATTTTTTAACTATAGAAGTGTCTATCATGTTTAATTTGTTTAAATGTGTTAATTTATTAACCCATTTTACCAGTTTGAACATGATTTTCATCAATATGCCTGTTTATTCAACTGTCATGCAGAAGCACAATAATAAAAGAATAACAATAAAGACAAATAAAGTACTAGATGTTTTAGTTTTATAGCTGCTGTTCTATTGGTGAAAGTGTCTGTATTAAACACTTCAGATCTACATTGGACAGACAACACTGGGAAAAGAAAATTCAGTGACAAGTGAAAGTACATATGTAATTCAGTGTAGTATGTCACCATAACATCACTAAATTCAGTGAGAGTCTGGCAAATGAAAGTCCATCGCCTTGTATTAATCGACACATTTAATAGCAGAGGAAGGGAAAAAGAATGAATTACCTCGAAGATCCAGCTCCACAACAAAAGGCAACTCCTTTAGTTCATGAAATATGTGCTTGGCACGCATGGAATACCTTTTAAAAAAAGAGAAAGACCAAAGATTAGATTACAATCTTAATTTTTTTTTTTGCACCTTTCAAGATCAAGTTTCCCTAGCCATGAGTTTGTCTAGCATCACATAATAGATTTGAACAATGCATCATCATAATTTTTATCTTTTCAACATCTTCAGTACTAAATACAGAGCTCATTTTTGACACCTCTTTGATTTTAGCTGTGTCATACAGCCTTTAAAAAGATTTTTGGTCTTTGAGATTTATATATATCCTTGTGAACCTTAACAACAAAGAAAAACATATGCATTCAATACTATAAAGACACTACAAGGTAGTCTTGCCGAATATTCGCTCCCACAGCATCATGGTTCATGAAGCAAGAAGATAGTCAGCAAGCTTAATGCTTTCATGATATGAACCTATTATTATCAGTTAATTTTAGTATAAGTATTAGTTTCCTATTATCATTATCATTGTTATTATTATTAGTCTACTGTTACTCTTCTTCTTCAGTTAATATTTCTAATAAATATAATGTAGGGAGCAATAGATTACAAACCAACTTACTTGCTAACCAAGTAAATAGGGCTTTCACTTCATCAACATTCCCCTTCCAACCTACTATATTTGTATCATCTTTCCACTTTGGTCCTTCCCAACTATATGACCAATACCATATATGGTCATACATTTTTTGAATCACGATCACTTATACTATACAAATTTGCATTAGCTCCAAAACTCCACTTTTTTTCTAAAAAAAATTCACTTCCTTTTGTCCCAAAATTAGCGGGTCAGAAGGAGTGTCATACAATTCCAAGCTTAACCATAAGGTTTTGACAAGGTGAAGTCTTGAAGGTTATTGGGAAAGATGAATTTATTCGGTTATTCCCATAGCCCAGACTCATGACATTTAACAGTCTCAACTCTAGAGGATGAGCTTGCCATATCCACTAATTCTCATAGCATTTAACTGTAGACTGCCAATGTTTAGAAGTCTAGGATACTACAATGTAACAAAATACAGTCATTCAGGCTGTAATGTATCGCCTTGCTGACATTGCATTATGTGAAGGTTTAAATGATCTGTAAGGTCACAAAACAGTGGGCACATGCATGTATTTCTAAAAAAGCCCAACACTTCATGAATTAGGGTTTAAAACCAGTACTTCCATAGCTACAGTCTAACGTTGGGAAAGTTATACACTCATTCAGAGTACTAACAGATTGTTTAGTGATATTTGTGTTAGTTTTCCATCTAAAAGAGGTGTGCTAGTAATGCGTGTTTCAATTAATTCGTTATACAGTGCATTTCTTTTAAGAAAAATTGAACGACTAGTGCAGCTGTGTGAGTATTACTTTTTGATGATGACAAATCATAAAAGTAAGAATGGAATACCATTTCCAAACTAATATTTGCATGTGAAAAAGCATAGAAATTGAACTCCGATTGGACTAAGTCATTAAAAAACATGAACTACATGTCCAATCGCCAATATAAAACATCTCCAACCACCGAAGTACTAAATTTGGTACCACCGTCTGGAACGGCACTACACGTTGAGAAAATAGATAAATGAGAGACTTACGGACAATAAGATTTGGAGAAGATGGCGATTTTATTGGAGTAAATGACGTTCTGAACGAAAGCTGATGAAGATTTGGACGCTAGGGCTCTTTCAGAATTACTCAGCGTCAGCAGTACTCCGATCAAAGTGGGGATTATAGCTCGGGCTAGTTTATGAGGCCGATCTTCATCCATTGGCGTCTCTTTTCTTCCACACTCGGCGAAGACTTAAGAAAGTTTTGGAGGGTAGAGACGAGAGCAAACCGCCAAGGCCTTTCTGGATCAGGTGATAACTTTTAAATGACTTTTGAGGATGTCATATTTAGAGCCCGTTTGGAGAACTCTGTTTTCGACTTATCAGGCTTATCAGCCAGCTTTTTCACCAAACACGTAATTTTTACTTTCGCGCGCTGAATTGTGTAATAAGCCGAAAAAGTAAGGTTGGAGTTACTTTTCTGGCTGTATTGGCTGAAGTTACTGTAGAGGACCATTTTAGCTATTTTTACATATAATTTTTTCTTTAATTTATTAATAAAATATATTTTTAAAATATTTTTTTCTTAAATCAGCAGAATCAGCCAAAACAGCCACTCCAGCCAGAATATCATAAATTTCAGCAGAATCAGCCAAAACAGCCGATTTTGGTGCTACCAAACGGGCTCTTAATATTTATTTTACTTGCTACCAATTCTCTCAAATATTATAAGCATGAATAGAGGTAAGAGTATTTTAGGTATGAAAAATGTGTTGGTGGTACATGATAGCTTTAGAGATATATACCCAATGCTTAGATAATTGTACTCTTTCCTCCGTATTAAACGTCTATCATCCTTCTGTTAGCGCACCGTCTCACCCTCACAACGCAACGCCCCATCTCCCTATAGATTTCATCACATTCGACACAAATTGGTTAGCAGGCACTAAGAACCCACCCACTTCGTACTGCCCAGATGCCAGCCCGTCTCCCTATAGCATTCCTCAACGGTGTGTTTTAATGCTATGGTTGAATGTGCAATTGAAGCTACATCGCAATCCCCGTCTTTTACATCTCTTGTGTAGCTCAAACTTAGTGAAATTGAAGAGGCTCTCTCAAGATCGATCTCCCCTTGTCTCCTCTGTAAATATGTTTTCCTCACTTGGCGGAGGTTCCCTTCCCCAGACCCCAGCTCACCACTCTTCTCTGGTAAGCATTTTATCCCTTCCCGTTTGTTTATTACTTGTGTTTCTTCATCTTTGATTACTCACTAAATGAATATTACTGTGAAGAGTATTGCCAGTGCTTATATTATTTGTTTCTCGTCTGCACTGCATGGAGCTACCTTAACTCGTGCAATTTAATCTTCTCTCCTCTCCTCAAATAAGTATTCATGCCTAGAGTGTTCACCAACCACATATTGCTAACAGAATACCTCTATACATAACTAATTGGGCACATACTGGTTCAATACAAGTCAGACAAGTAATGTTGTGTAACTCTTTATCAGATTATATCTCGGTTTGATTAAAATCAATATTTGGAGACATATAATGGATCACCGAGCTAAAACAAAAACCACAAGAAATGGAATTACTTGTTTCACTTTAATCAAATAAGGACACTGATTCAGTACTGTCATTGCTGCAATTTATTTAGTACTTATGTTTCCCCACTATTCTTCAATCTTCCCATCCATCAAAATTCTTTGCTTATTTATTTGCATAGATAAGGGAGTAGAGGTAATTGAATATATGTTGGATAAATTGTAGGTATTTGAAAGCATAATATATATGGTCACTATAATTTATCATCAAATGTGTTGAGGTAGCACTATAGTAATATGCATTTGCATATGATAACAATAGCAATAAATTCATCTGAGTTTTATAATAACTTAGTTTGTGGTTTATAAAAGAATTTAGTAGCCAAAGTTGCCCACTAAATAAAGAAAGAAAAGAAATAACAAATTATAAAATAATTCTATTACATAATCTTGTCATGTCATCATATATTACAATTATTTAATTACTATTTATACATTTTATTGTTTTTATTACATTCTATTTTTATTGCATATTGATATGGAAACAAAAGATCATATGATATATAGAATCTACCTTATTTGGTAACTTTTTCAGAATCTACTACTTACTCCGTATTAATATGGATATTTATTAAAATATATATTAAAGAGGAATTTATGAGCATCTGGCGTACCACATAATCCTGCCATGTCATCATATATAACAATTATTTAATTACTATTTATACCTTTTTTTTATTACATTCTATTTTTTACAAATAGAGAAATATTTAATACAGAGGATGTGAAATATTTAAAAATAGTTTTTTAGATGAGAATTACCACATGTTGAATGAGAAATATTTAAAAATAGTTTTTTAGATGCTTAATGAAGTAATATAGAGGATGTGAAATTAATTAAGAAACTTTTGTATGAATTCTTTAAAATCGGGTTCATAACCATTATGTTTAGTTGAGATGCTTATGTAGAAGTCCAATTTAAATATTTTTCATGTAAATTTGAATTACTTTTATTAATTATATATGATTTCGAAAATATCAAATATACAATTAGTTAAATTATGTACTACCCGTGCATCACACATTCACACGGGCTTGAAAGCTAGTACTCCGTATATAATACGACAGAGTATTAGGAATAATATTTAAGGAATTATTTTAATAAATGATTTAATGGAAGGAGGATTTACTTTTCCGGGGAAGTGTCCCCATCTAAAAGATCACATTTTTATTTCTTGGTTATAAAATCTACTTGCTGCTTGCTGATACTTCTGCCGTTCTGCTCATTGTGCATTGTTGATACTTCTTGCCAAAAAATACAGTTGGTGTGAAGATTTTAAACACAAGTTACACAACCCACCTCCCTATAGAAAAGTAAGGAAATAAAACGTGATGTACATAAAAAAATACAATAATTTATTAGTGAAATCAGCACGCTATGGTTTATTACAGTTTATTACAGACAACAAATCACTGCCACAAAGGTTCATCGGCAAGTTACATAATGCATAAGACCGTACTGTATTTCACGAGATTGGCACACATAAATATAATAACGGTCGGGCTTCTACAAGGGGAGGAGGTGATATTCTCAGAGAGCGGGAATCAGCTTTGTTTGGTTCATCTTCGTCACCGGTTTTTCCTCACGCGCTCTGAACTTCCAAATAACCTTCTCACCCCAGTCATGAGCAGCACCAGTCCAAAATAGTCAAATTTGTATACCAGTTTGACAAACTCCAGCTTAAAAGTGCTCCATGGAGGATGTCTAGGCTCCAATTCCAGGTAGAAGGTCCTATGCAACACCGCTTTTTCGTGGCTAAACTCATCAAACGAGTACTTCCCGTGGTAACGCCCTAACCCACTCGCGCCCACACCTCCAAATGGTAATGTATCACACACGAACTGCAGGTTTACATTCCAAGAAATTAAAGAAGGCCTATTCCTCAATCAGCATTACCAGAATTAAGTTTTCCACATTTGGTTAACAACTTCTACTTTAAATCACTTTTGATGGATTTGTAGCCACTCTTTTCCTATTCCGACCACTCATTAGGCCGGATTCTGAAAAATTGTTCTTCCGAATGAGTAATGGGAAAGGTCCAAAAGTAACAAGAAATCTATAATCATGCCCCGACACCAATTTAATTATATGGTTATTCAATGTTCTGTAAAATCCATTTCAGCCAAATAGGTAAGTCAAAACTCAAAAGCTAATATCTCTATTATGTTCATAAGCAGAATAAGGCACTTGTGGCTCTTGAAGTTGGAAAAAGTGAAGAATGGTGACCGAAAGTGGAGATGACATAACAGTCATGAGACCAAAAGTGGAAAATATTCTTCTAAGAAAATGGACTTGAGAGCAAAAAAATGGGAGATACCTGAACCATAGTATCATTGAAAACCACACTTCCAGAGGACGTTTCCAGTAAAATCCGTTCCTTTAACATTTCATTTTTTGTGAACGCATAGAGTGCAAGAGGTTTTGGCCTTGCTTTTATGAACTTGATGCTTTCTTCAATTTTATCTAGCTGTGATACAGATTGCAGTATCAAATATTTCTGACTGCAATTTCCAGACAATGCTATTTCAAACTGTTCATCATTTATTTAGGCTTTGCTTCTAATAGGAGGATTATTATTCTTCGAAAATCTTTTCTGACTTTCTTATGTTTGGCACAAGAAAACATTACAATCAAAGATTTTCATGGGTTTCACATCATATATTTTTCCTTGATTCTTTAGACTTTCGTAGAAAACGACTTCGCAGTTTAATAGGAAGTCATTTTCCAGATAAACAACTTTATGTTTTCTATTGTTTCAGGTCAATATTAATTTACACAAAAAACATATATTTACTCGAAAAACATATTTCCAGGAAAATGTCTTCCACACCATCCTGGAAAGAACAAAGCCTTGAGATGTTGCTTCAAGCAAGCATTTCACCAAGTGATAGACTACGGTTTAGCACCAAGTCATGCCCGGGCAGGGTCAGTCAGAGCATAAAGAAGATTAGGCAGGGTAAAAACAGTAAAAAAGGTACATTGGCAATAATATTACCGTGATTATAGGAAGCAAGGGGCCAAATATTTCTTCAGTCATGATCTCAGAATCAAGTGGTGGATTTAGTAATATTGTTGGTTCTATTATCCTGTACCATTCCACCAGTGAGATATCAATATAATCATCAGGGATACTCCAATGCATTGAGGAACCGAGCCATTTTGGGTCTTTAGGGATATATAAAAACTTACAGATTTTCTTCATCTACTGAGCCACCATAAATAATGGAATCTTTAACTGCGGGGTCTCTGAGAAGCCTACATAATCTATCAAATTGGCGCTTGTTCACAATACTAGAAACGTTCTCCAACTTTGTCAGGTCCTCCCCATAAAATTTGCATATACACTTCTTCAACGCTTCAACCTGGAAATTTTTAACCCAAAGCACTTGTTATTTCAAGCATTATATGAGGGTATGTCTGTATCCCGGAAAATACTAAGGAACGGGGGAAAATGGTAAGAAAAATTAAAAGTTATTTTCTTGTGTTGAATTGGCTTTGCCTTGGAAAATACAAAAAAAAGGGCAGTCCGGTACTTATTGGTGTCCCCGCAAGGTGAGGGTCCGGGGAAGGGTCCCACCACAAGGGTGTATAAGGGGCAAGCCTTCCCTTGTCATTTTTTACAAGAGGCCCCTCCCAAAACTTGGAAAATAAAATATGATTAACATCGTCATTTTTTTTTAATTTGTTCACATTTCTTATGTTTTATTAAAAATAAATATAAATTGCTTTTGTTGGGTTTGAACCAATTTTATCCTATGTTTTCTTTCCTTCAAAACCTCTGCTACATTATTCCCTTCCTATTTTCATTCAATCTATCCCTAGCATTTCATTAGTTCCAGATGGACCCTTAAACTATATAATAAGAATGAGCATGAACGGTAGGTACTGTAGGATCTGCAGTAGTCAATACCAGAAGTGAAGAGAATCCATGCTCCACAAGCACATAATCAACTGCTATACAGGCTTGGCCATTGCAAGCACCCCACTTCGCGCTAGTTATTCTCTTGGCAGCGACCTTTAATTAAAAAATGTTGAGATATGAGTGCAAAGTTATGGTCTCATATATATCTCTAACACTTCATTATCATAACTTGTAAGAATTTAAAATGAGTTAATACCTGATTTAGTCTTCCAATTTACATTATTACTCAAACTGGCGATCGACTTTCTTGTAAACTCAATTTGGTCCTCAATATAAAGTTTAGACTCGATTTACTTCCCGTTCATATCTTACACTAATTAAGATGGTAAGTTTGTGTGTTTATGACTAAACTGAGTCCACGTTTCATAGTTCTGGACTTCTGGGGACCAAATTGAGTCCAAGATTGGGTTGAAATTTAGTGAACAGTCAAATATACAACAAAAGGTGTGGACCAAATTGAGTAGTGGTGTATACCACTATACCTGAGGGACTAAAATGGTTTATAGATCTAAAATATATAAAAGGAGGAACCTTTAAATCAGATGAATTCGGTATGCAGTCAATGATGGCAGGAGACTTCCCTCCCAGCTCTAGAGTAACTGGCGTCAAGTGCTTTGCAGCTGCAGCCATGATAATCTGTCCCACTTGTCTACTGCCTGAAATACATTTTTAACCAAGAATATTCATTCTTTTCTTTTTTATGGTTCTATTGTTTTAGTTTTCCAAAAATCATAAAGCTCTGTAGGGCTAATCACTAGCACATGACCGGAGAAGTCCAGATCACATTGGCATTCAATATTACTCTCCGTCAAGCTTAGGAACAAGCTTGATGTCCATGAAGGGAGCAATGACAGAGTGCGTTTCTAGTGTTAGGGTTGCGCAGATAGAACATGAAGAAGTTTTAGAGGAGTCTTCCTATTATAATTATATTGATATTTTATTTATTTATTAATATTAGTATTAGTATGTTTCTTGTATGGTTGGATGAGAGTATAGCTTTGGAGAGAGCAAAGTGGAGGGTGAATATTCGTGTGGAGGATTGATCTCTTTTGTCTCTCTGTTTTTTTTATCTTCTTTATCTTTCTTATGTTCTTATGTTATGTTTATATTTTATCTTTCTTATGTTCTTTTATCTTATATTCATCTTTATCTTATCTTTTTTATCTTAAATTATCTTTTTGTTTTTCTTATCTTTCTTTTCTTTTTTGCTCCAATATCATGGATTGATTCATGTTAGCCGATTCCAAAATCTTTTGGGAATAAGGCTTGGATGTTGTTGTTGTTATTAATATTAGTATTAGTTCCAATTGCTCTTATTACTTGTAATGTCTTACTCCTGTTGATTTTCTTTTTTAGTTGGTATTTCTTGCAGCAGTATTGCAATAGGTTACCCAACTACCAAGACTCTTGGGGCTCATACAAATAGAGGGCTTCTATTGATAAATAATATCCTCAATAATTTTGAAATTGATTGCTTAGAGTCTTTATTAGGCTGTGCCACCTTTCTCTTGTCAAAGGCAGGAAATTTCTTTAATTATAATGCTTTCAATCATAATTTTTTTATCACCCAACCCACACCCGCAACCAGTAACAAGTTAAGCATAAAATATACAGTCAACTCAAAAAATCTTCAGGCCCATGATGAGCAGCCTAACTAGATCAATGAAACAGACTAACCGTCAAACAAGCTAATATACAACAACACCGGAGGGGAAGTACCTGTAAAAAAAATTTTGTCCCATTGTTGCTGCAGTAGATGCTCAGATATATCTCTTCCGCCTTCAATGACTTTAATTGCTTTAGAGTCCAAATAACGTGGGATCATATCGGCTAAAAAAGAAGAGCATTTTGGTGCTACTTCTGAAGGTTTCAAAACCACTGTGTTTCCAGCTGATATGGATCCAATCAATGGATCCAAACATAATGCTACACAAGAAAATGGACATTTAGGAATTATTTGGTTAAAGTTAATTTGGTAGAAATGACTGGATATGTTGAATTTTTTGAAAGCGAAAGTGTCTGCTGTGACATCCATTGAAGCCGAAGTTACTTATTCTGTTTATTCTCTCTCTGGAGAAGAATAAGCCGATTGTGGCTATTAAACAGTGCCTCAACTTAGAATATCACTTCAGTATATCGTATAAAATGACTGTTCTGCATATGTTTCATCCTTTCAGGTTCAAACAAATTTAAACAGGTGAATTTTAAACAACAAAAGCAATCATAAAGTTGTATGTTTAAGCTAGAAGTGATGATAAGCAGGGTAGAACTGAATAGACTAGTAGAATCAGAGTAACTCACAGATGGGGAAGTTCCATGATGACAATATGAGTACTACACCAAGTGGCTCAGGCATAACATTAGCTTTGACTGGGAGGTATATAAGTGGTAGTTTGGCCTGCCAAGAGTATGTCATAACAATTACGGAGTATTACTATTATTACTAGTGTGGAACTTGATCTCATTGTTCCATCTTTAGAAAGTTGCAAGGGAAGACATGCAGTATAAACACTTTACAACTTTTTTTCTTAAATGGATTTATAGTATTAACTGACTTCAAACAATAAATCACTATAAACTTCATTCTACCAACCTCATGTAGTTGGGGTGAAGGTGATGAGGATTTTGGTGATCATTAGTCATAAAATTTAAATACTGCACAGGCTTAATTCTGATCAACTCACCATGAAAAACACATACAGTGCAACAGGTATGATGTTCCACCAATCCACCATTCCAAACAATTTCAACTTTTGTTCATATTACAAACATAATAATATAGCTAATCCAAAAAAAACATAATAATAAAGCTATGTTTCCATTCAAAATAATAATAATAATGCTATGTTAATCCTTTCAGCATTGGGGGTAAGTATGGAATCTTACCTTTTTGGGTGTCATCCATTGCTCAACATTGTTTAAAGCGTAGGTAGCAGATTTAACCAAAACACCTACCTGCAGAAACAAGCACCAATCAAGCAAACCATTAAGTAAATCCAGAAAGTTACCAACAACCGAAGGAAAATTAACTTTCAAAAGCATAGATTTAGGCTTTACTTCCAAAAAGTCATGTAGCTTAAATCCACTGAAGTAAAACGAGTTAATACCGGATTTCATTCGCTTACACTAATACTCAATTTGGTTCTGGACTTACTTTTTATAGGACCCACTTTGTTATTGATTATGAAATTAGAACCTAATTTAGTCCTCATAGATATGTGGTTTTAAAGCAAGAGGATATTTTTACTCATTCTTTATATTTGATCCAAACTCAACTTTCACATCAGCTTTGAACTGTTGGACCCAATGTTATCCTCAAGAAAGGAAGATATCTTTACCAACTAGAGACTAATTGAATCTAAATTGCATAGTTGGAGCAAATTGGATCTAAAAGAAATTTGATGATGAAATTGAGAAGTAGTGTATAGTGCAGAGACCAAATTCAAATTCACATGTAAAAAGATGCATTCAAATTCAAACACGAGAACCAAATTTTGACAAAGTTATTACTCCGTACTAATTAACACCACTACACATGTCACTTCATCACTTTATATTATGAATAAACAAGGACTTTTTCCCCATAAACATTTAACACTTAAAGTATATGTTTGCAATATCAACGTTATAACAGTAACACCAAACTTGCTCGTTGATTTTTAAAAACAAAAGTATGAAAGATTTGCACTTGAAAAGAGAAAATTGAAGCGGGAAAGAAGATTAGCCTCATCACGATAAGCTTCGACTCTGTGCTTGCCGAGATCCTGTTTAAGAGCTTGGAAGATCAAATCTTCATTGTCGGCGAGGAGTTTAAGTATGGCTTGAAGTTGAGCTTTCCTCCATTCAAGTCCTCTGGTTTTCCCACTATCGAAAGTCTGCCTGAGCTCAGTCAACGCTCTCTCTATTCCCTCCACAGCCATGTCCGTCATCTTTGAATGTTTCTGCGCTTTCCTTCTGGATTTTCACCTATACTCATTTATGTATCGCGTGGATGAGTGGATCCATCCGTCGCGAAAGAAATCGCGTAATGGCACGTGTACAAGTGTACTCTGCCGAGTTGACATTTCTGCAAAATCTAAATTATTGAGTTTAATCTAAAAACGGGATAGGAGAGTGACCCGGACAGAGGATCGGGTCACGGGTCAACCCAGACTCAGCGGGTTGACCCGGTCAACGACCGTTAAACCCAATCAACGATTATACACATAATTAATTAATTATATGTAGATTGAATTCATCATTAGAAAAATTATATTCCTACATAATTTAATAATGATAATAAAATATAAGCAATGTAGAAAAACTATTATGAACATAATAGTTTATTCCTACACTTAAAAACTAATGTATTTAAGTGTATTGATTTTTAAAAAAGTATATAAAATACTTGGGGATTTAGGTGGGTAATAAATATGAACATAATACCAATTAACAAAATAAAATACAATACAACAAAGTTGGAGATTATGTACTAGAAGAATAATAGCACATAGCAGCATTGCTATGTATTTAGTAGTATTTGTATTATTAGTTAATTAATTAATTAAGACTAATTAAAATATTTCAGACTGATAAGTTATAAAGACAGCTAATGCATCGTAGATATCAACAAGCTAGTGTAGCTTGTTGGTCAGTAGATCCGTGTTGGAAGCATTAGGCGCGGGTTCGATTCCTCTTGGCGACCATTTTTTCGGGTTTAAGGCATTTTCTGGGTTTGGAACGAGTCGGGTCCGTCCTGGGTTTCGGCGGGTCGATGGGTAATTCCGGTTTTGGGCTGATTTACGGGTCGGTGCTCAACCGGACCAGATATAAGGCCGGGTGACCGGTTCTTGGGTCGAACCGGCCGGTCCGGTTCGGGTCTTACAACATAGGTTTAATCCATCAAATCTCCTCGTCATATACTCCTTTCGTCTCTGATGAAGTTAAATCCTACTACGAGAGCTAAATATACGTAGATATGAAAATAATATGGCAGCGTAAGGGGAAAAAGTCTCGAAAGGGTCTCGAAAAGTGATTCAGAATTTTATCGAGGGTCTGATATTCATGTAATTTCCGATTGTATGTTTGTATTTTTAACTAGTTTTTATTAGTTATAGTTGTGGGAATTACACACTTTTGGTGTAATACTTTATTTTCATTTTTATTTGTAATTTAGTTAGATTAGGATTTTTCTGAGCTAAACAGGTCAAAGATCATCTAAGGGATCAAGATTGGACCTTAAAAGATCAAGGAAAGTGCAAGGAGACAAGAAAGATTTCGATTTGGAAAAAATACTCATGTACCCGGTCGGGTATTTCCTATACCCGATCGGGTAATTGCTTGATTCGACTGTCCAAATCAAATCCGAAGACAAATGATCGTGGGAGCAAATTTTCATAAAGATTTGTCACATACCCGATCGGGTATATACCCTTACCCGATCAGGTATGCCCAGAAAAATCACTTTCTAGGCAATTTCCTGAGATACCCGGTCGGGTATCCTATATACCCAGTCGGGTATCAGACCCTGTAGCTCCCAAAAGCCTATAAATACACCCCTTTCCTTCCCAATAAAATCACCAATTCACATATACTCTTTAGCTCAGTTTAGATTAGTGTTTTCTTTATATTTTCTATCATGTTTAGTCTCCAAATGAGGAGCTAAACTCTCACATCTTGGTTTTGCTACTTTGAAGCTTAATGAATTTGTAAGTTGTGAGTTACTCTCTTTAATCTTCTTCCTAGAATATTAATTCTTCCTTCAAATACTATTTCTATATCAATGTTGGGGAGTGTTACTAAGATGACAATTAGTTAACATCTTGACATTAGTTATAGTAATAGCTATTTCTTCCTCTATGTTAATATTGGGGAGTGTTACTAAGATGACAATTAGTTAACATCTTGATATTAACTATAGTAGGATTCATCTTCTTTAATATTCTTTCTTGAGTATTAATTAATTCCTATTCATATTTCATATTAATATTTTGAACATTACTTAAAGGATCAACTAGTTTTGTTTCATATATTAATTATTACTAGAATCAATCGGTTAATACGCTTGTTATTAATTCGGTTCTTTCAATGGTAGTAAACTTGGATTGTTAATGCATGCTTCTCATGGTTAATAAACAAAGGGGAATTAATTATATTGATTAAACCAATAAACCACTTGTGTTGAGGTTATCAATCTCAATCGTTTTCATCTTGATTTTATTGCTACTATCAAGTTAATATACGGTGCTTGTTCTATATTGACTCGATAGTAAGTTTTATTAATGAACGCGTCTCGTTATTAATAACTACCCTCGATGAACTGGATATACTCCTCGATTGAGTATTCGAGAGGAAGATAGTTAAAGATATAACCGGGATCGACGAACATTTCATTAAGTGGATAAAAGCAAAGCCAAGTCTTCTTCTCATTAATTAAACCACATAACTCGTTCATCTTCGTGTTTAATTTATTAAACCAAATCAAACTAAAACCCCCCATTTTGTTACTAGTTCTATAAAAAGAAAAGTATTCCTTTCCATGTGGATACGAATCTTACTACGCTATACTACGTATAAGTTTTGTATTGTATTATTATTTTGAGTGCACACTACGACAAAGTGCACGTCAAATTTGGCGCCGTTGCCGGGGAAAGGCAATTATTTTTCTTTTTATTTTATTTCAAGAAAAAAAAATATAAAGAATTCTTATTTTCTATTTCTGAGCTTTGTTTGAGTGTATGGTTAAACACCGATCTATAAACCAAATCACCTACCAAACAAATCCCGAAACGGAACAAGCCTTCGAGAGGTTTAGGAATTTATTTCGGAATACTTCTTCGGAGGAATCATCAAGTGCTAGCTCCAACTCTAGTGAATCTGAAGATCCAATCACTATGGCTCAAGAGACAAGAACATTGAGGGAGCTCACAGCTCCGAACTTGAATCAACAACCATTGTGTATTACCTTCCCTACTCTTGATGAGGGTAATACGTTTGAGCTAAAATCTGGGCTCATTCATCTGCTACCATCTTTCCATGGCCTAAGAGGGGAGGATCCGAACAAACACCTCTCAGAGTTTCACATCGTTTGCACAAGCATGTGTCCAAACGGTGTTACCGAAGAACAAATCAAACTGAGGGCCTTCCCATTCTCTTTGAAGGACACTGCGAAAGATTGGCTTTTCTATCTTCCTTCTGGGAGTATCAACACATGGGCACAAATGAAGAAATGCTTCCTTGATAGGTATTATCCTGCTTCCATCTCATCTTCTCTCAAAAAGCAAATAAGCAACATCGAGCAAAAGGATGATGAGTCCTTGTATGAATATTGGGAGCGTTTTAAGAAGCTATGTGCTAGCTGCCCCTATCACGGATACACGGAACAAGACCTCATCTTATACTTTTATGATGGTCTTGTTGATGATGATAGAAGAATGGTGAATGCCGCTTGTGGAGGTGGCATTGTTAACAAAACTCCTTCACAAGCAACAAGCTTAATCTCGGAATTAGCCGAGAACTCACGGCAATTCAGCCGCAAATCCTCCACCCGAAGAGTTCTTGCTGCGGAAACAAGTACAACCGATCTAGAAAGTCAAGTTGCCGGCTTGACTTCTTTGGTAAAAGAACTCCTTCTAAAACCAAAAATTCAGGAGGTCAAAGCTTGTGGCATTTGCACATCAACCGGGCACCCTACTGATTCATGTCCATCACTCCAAGAAGAGCAAGTCAACGCCCTCGGTTTCCAAGGACATCAACAAAGAAGGTATGATCCTTTCTCAAATTCTTATAATCCGGGATTGAGGGATCATCCAAATTTGAGATATGGGAACCCTCAACAAGCCAACTCATCTTCTCAACCACCTTTTAACACCCAAGGCTCAAATTCTCAATCTAATATGTCAACTGATGAGATAATCCGAACTTTGACCTCAAACATGGTTACCATGCAACAAAACATGGGAGAATTTCAACAAACCATGATACAATTCCAACATGAGACAAAGTCAAGCATAAAAAATTTGGAAACTTAAGTTAGCCAAATTTCAAATGCTGTGATCCGACTTGAAGCAAAGGACTCGGGTAAACTCCCATCTCAAACGGAGCAAAACTCGAGGCAACATGTGAATGCCATCATGTTGAGAAGTGGGACAACATTGAAAGAGGTAGAGAAGAAAGATCAAGGGATTGAAGAGGTTGACCGTGAGGAGGAAGCTAAATTCGAGGAGGAGTCAACAAAAGCCAACCCCCCTCCATTGTCATCATATGAAGCAGTAGCTCCTTTCCCCGAGGCACTGAGGGAAACAAAGAAGCCAAGGAAAGATGCGGATATCTATGAGACTTTCACCAATTGTGAGGTAAACATTCCACTCCTTCATTTAATTAAAAGTGTCCCTCGATTTGCTAAAATTTTAAAAGAATTATGCACAATCAAGAGGACACAACACTCAAAAGGAAAACAGAAAGTTGAAATTAGTGAACATGTTTCGGCAGTTTTTCAAAGAAAACTCCCAAAAAAATGTACTGACCCGGGCATGTTCACTATACCGTGCAAGCTAGGAGACACTATTTCTAGGGCCATGTTAGACTTAGGGGCATCAATTAACGTGATCCCCTATTATCTTTATAAATCTTTGAACCTTGGCCCTTTAAATAAAACTGGCCTGGTGTCGTAATTCAACTGGCCGATAGATCAACTATTTTCCCAAAAGGGGTAGTGGAAGATGTACTAGTTTCGGTAGGTGATCTAGTGTTTCCTGCCGATTTTTACGTACTTGAAATGGAGAGTGATAAACATGAAGTCCCTATTTTATTAGGAAGACCATTTTTAAAAACTGCTAATTCAACAATCGATGTTTCTAGCGGACGTTTAACTATGGAATTTAATGGAAGGAAAATAGAATATAACATTTATAATTCTATTAAAAATCACTCTCCCTTTAAAGAATCAATTTTGATCATTGAGGAATCACTAGATAAACCACCGGCGGTTGAGGAGGTAGCAAGAAAGAAAGCTCAGCCTTACTGGAAAAGGCCGAAAAATAAAATTGAAACATGGCCAAACAAGGTCTTGAAAAAGGATAAAAGGGATGTTCATGATCCCAATTAAATCACAAAATAAAACAAATAAAAAAATAACGTCGTGCCGCGACGTTAACTAAGGCGCTTCTTGGGAGGCAACCCAAGCTAAGGTACGCAATTTTTATTTTTTTCTTTTCATTTTCAGTTTGAATGTCAACTTTGAGAGAATGGGGGACAATTCTCCAAAGAAAAGGAGAGAAAAAGCATGTTTTTAAAAGCTTGGGGAAACCTCTGATCGGGCATAATCACTTACTCGACCGGATCCCAATGAAAAAAATGGACAAAAACAAAACCCAGGGTAATATACCCGATCGGGTAACACCTACACCCGGTCGGGTATATGCGAAAATAACAGAGGTCAGGATCGAGTACTCTATACCCGATCGGGCATATTTCTTGGCTCGATCGGGTATATTTTGGCGAAATCCTACGGCACAACAAACCCGACCGAGTACACCCCATACTCGATCGAGTGCACGATCCCTGGAGCGTTTTTGAAAAAAAAAATGAGGTTATACCCGATCGGGTAGACTCACTAACCCGGTCGGGTATATTAAAATGATTTTCTGGGAATTTCTACGGCGCAAATCGCCCGATCGGGTATCATCCCTTACCCGGTCGGGTACACAAGTTTTAAACCCAATCCGGACGCCCAAAATCAGTCATTTTCCCCAAATTCCTCCTCAAATTCAAACCTTCTCTCTAAAAACCCCTCCACTCCCAAACCTTATTTCTTCAATTACACCCTCATTACTCACCCAAATCCACCCAAACCACCACCAAAATACTCCCCTTACTCTCCTCTACAATCGAACACCCAAATCTTCATCTCCCCACATATTTACACAAAGATCAGGTCAAATCAAGGGAACAATTCAAGGCTACGAGGATGTCTGTTTCAGCCCGGGTATGACGGAGACGAGCACTAGGGATAGTGCTTCGAGTTAAGTGAGGGGGAGTCACTCATTGATACGTACTTAAGTTTGATACCTTGTAACTGGCATTATGTAACACCCCGGCCCCACCGGACCCGAGGTAGTTACTCCAGACCAATTGTACTGTCCCCACAAACCACCACGAGCCTTTACCGCGCACTTTGTCCTCACTCATGCGCGCCCTGGGAAACTTCCCAGGGGGTCACCCATCCCAAGACTACTCCCGTGCTAGCACGCTTAACTTTGGAGTTCTTGGGTGATGAGCTCCCTTAAAAGGAGATGCACCTCTGTTAGTATGAGTAGTACTATTAATCCGTTTATATTAAATCTCAAGTGTTACAATCACCCCCACTTAGGATCCCAACGTCCTCGTTGCGCCCTTGAACCAATCTCAAATCTCAATCAAATCCCAGAATCTTCCCCCGCTAAGTGCCCGCCCGATATCCAACGGGTCATCACACTGTCGCGGGGTTGCTCTGATACCACCTGTAACACCCCGGCCCCACCGGACCCGAGGTAGTTACTCCAGACCAATAGTACTGTCCCCCATTTTGTTACTAGTTCTATAAAAAGAAAAGTATTCCTTTCCATGTGGATACGAACCTTACTACGCTATACTACGTATAAGTGTTGTATTGTATTATTATTTTGAGTGCACACTACGACAAAGTGCACGTCAGGGTCCGATCCCTTTGATACTTCAATAGTCTATATGACACTTCAATAGTCTAGCCTCGGTTCAGAATTTTATCGGGGGTCCGATCCCTTTGATAGGGTGTTACATCAAGTATTTATAGAGATTAAGAAGTAGAATTATGAGAGGAATCTAATACAATAAATGCTCAATTAATGAACTATATTCTTGCTCGAAATAGTACTCTTCGATGCTTGATTCCCATACGATTACTTTCTCCTTTTAGTCGCCCTCCTCCGGATGAGTTCTGCCCGTTGCCAAATATCTATCAACAAGTGATAGCTCGCCACGTAAGCCCTAGGAATATCCCAACCTCACTAGATCTCCACCTAGGCTCGAGGTCTGCTGTCCAGCCCGGCCTGGTGGTGGGTTCCTATCGCGGGCCTAATTCCTAATGGGCTAAGCGGCTTTTAATCATGAATCCCGTTTATGGGCTAATCCTGTAATTGGGTTGATCCTGTTAAGGGTCGATCCCGTTTATGGGCTAATCCTGTAATTAGGCTGATCCTGTTAAGGGCTGATCCCGTTTATGGGCTAATCCTGTAATTATGCTGATCCCGTTTATGGGCTGAGCTACGTAATTGGGCCATGGTATGAATCCATGGTACCATTAGTCTCGAAAAGGTTTGTCAATTTTGATTTTTACGTGGTTCGTTTAAATGAAATAAATTTAAAAATAATACTATGGTTCATTTAGTAACAATGAAATTGACTAAATTAGTTACATACATTAAAATTTTGGTTGAAGTGATTGAGTGTGCTAAATTACAAGAAATTATATTTAGAATAAATTTAATTAATAAAATGAAGAAAAAACTCATGTAAAAATGACTAAAATGATCCTCAACAGTAATTAACTTCGGCAAATTCAACTAGAAAAAAACTTTGACCTTACTTATTTTGATTATTATACTACGTGCAATTTAGCACTGAAATCAACAGTTCGTATTGGATAAAAAAAATTAAATGATAAGGATAATACGTTGAAAATAGAGATGACCAAACTGACTTGACCATAACATGTCATTTTTTGCACTCTAGCTAAATTCATTCCAACTATGAAGTACATTTTTGCTTAATACTCCCTAACTTCTCCATAACTTTTTACTTTGTTCAAACTTAATTTTATTTTGTTTGATTGTGACCCACTGACAAATTAATAAACTTGGAATATATAAAATCTAAAAAAGAATTACATTTAGAAAACGGACTACAATATTGAGTACTCCGTACATGTTATAGAGACCACAGACTTATGGAAAGTTATACGAGGTAACATACTCCCTCCGTGTTGGAATATTTTCTATAATAGGCCGGATTTGACACAACAATTAAGAAGAAAAGTAGTATGAGTAATGAGTGGTGCAAAACAATATGAGAGGAAGTGAAAAAGTGTGAAAGAAAAGCTAAAAAAAAAAGTGATGGTGATTGAGTGTTTTAAAAGAAAACTTACCAAAGAAGGAAAATTTAGCAATTATTAAAATATCATTCCGAAAAAGAAAGCGTGCCAAACATTCCAATGCAAAAGGAGTATACAAATATACTTATGAGATGATTGAAACATGGAGAAGAATGCCATATGTGAGAGTAGGGCAGAGAACGGAAGAAGACTCCAACCAGAATCAGGATTGGCAAAATGTCACTACTTCTTCTCTTCTTTTTCCTTCACTAATTTCTCTATCTCTAAGGATGGATAGAGAAATCTATATCGTGATACTAATAGAATCTATTTAGGACCACATAATTTTGTTTTTTAGCCCGGAAGGCAAACCACCAAAATCTAAATGTCGGGGAACATTTATCAGAGTTTTATTAGAAAATGAAAGATACAAATGAGAGGGAGGACAAACCAAAAGCTCTCAGGAGACATTCCTCCACCAAATACAGCCAAAGAAGCAAAAGAGCAAAACAAAATCATCGGGGGAACTAGGCTTGACCCAATGAAATACATCAAAAATAATATCGAAAAGAAGGAATACCAAACAAATTAGAATAATAAGCTCTACGGGCTGAGTCCGGAATATCCTGAACCCGTTTAAAAGTTTGATGTGGGGCCTGTGCTTGATCTGCAAGATAATGTGAAGCCCAATTACATTTCCACACAAAGTGAGTGAACCGAACCCCTTTTCTCTTTGCTGCCACTAGAATTTCCTGAAATCCAACCTTCCACCTACCCGCTCCTCCATCGACAATATACCCCAGAGCCACCTCTGTATCCATTTCTACAAGGAATCTTGAGAACCCCTCAGCAATCGCCCATTGAGTAGCATGAAGAGCCGACGTAATCTCAGCTTCGAGTGGAGAGGAGACCGAAATAGGGAATGAAATAGCAAAGACCAAAGCACCCTCAGAATCCCCCAGAATCGCTCCACCAGCTGCTTCACCCAGTAAGAATTTAGCATATGTATTAAGTTTCCAACCCCCAGTAGGTCGTCTCCATTTCACTGCCTTATAGTATCCACTCTTGAGCTTAAAGTTACTAGGAATCAGTTTCTCCTCATAAAGAATATCACCAACCACTCAGATCTTAAGGCGCAGCTCAGACTTCCCGCAAGCCGTTCGGAAGCTATTCCTCAACAAAAATGGAAGTCAACTTGTGGGCCCCTATCCTCATCAACCACCAGCTTTTTCTTTTGTCTTGATAATTGACCGGTGGGACCCATCACACACCAACTTTGCTAGATCCATCGTATTGAAAGCTTTCTCCTCTTCGCTGGCTTGGTTCTAGGGAAAATGGAGATAGTTAAGTTCTCCCAAACTGTCTGCCTGTATTTTGGTCACCAGAAAGCTTGCTGTTTGTACTCCAGTGGGCGGCTGCCCTGTCCGAGATTCACTACCCCAGATATCAGTTGATACCAGCACACTCCCAGTTTCCCTTGGTTGCAACTGCTAGTCCTTCCGCAATCACTTTGTATGAATTGTTTGTAGAAATTCAAGAACACATGAGTCTTTTTGAACTGATTCCCACATACAGCGCCAGTGTTGAGGTTTATTCCTTCAATCCTCGGGTCCAACAAGTAAGCCCAAGGATTTCGAATGGATGTTGTGTGCATGAATATAAGATGTGCAAGCAAGTAAGATGGACCAAGAAAGGTAAGCAAGTAAATGGATCGACTATTATTAGAACCTAATAACTCCCCGATACAATACGCTTGCTAAGGCCGAAGGCCGTTCATCTTACACCTCAATAGAAGAGTTGCGAGTATTAAGCTATGAGCTAAAAGTAAGCTAGAGTGCTAAGGCAGATAAGTTGTCAACCACTTACAATGAAATAAATGTTACTATTTATACCACAAATGGGCAGTTGGCTATGCTGATGTGGAGAGCTGTGAATGGCTGATGTCCCAACCACCAAATCCCCAACATTAAATGTGATTCTCGCCAGAATCTCGGTTTCCCGCCCAATTGTGGAGATGAGCGCCCCCTTCACCACTAGAAAAAGGTCTTTTAGCAACGAAAAATATTATCAATATAGGCCCAAAAGTTTGTCGTTAAAACCTTTAACGACCATTTGATTTTGGTCGTCAAGTGGTTGTTATAGCCTCCGTCGTTATTGGTATTAACGACAAAGTTCGTCGTTAATAATTAACGACAACATAAAATTTCATCGTTACTTATTAGCGACCATGTATTCACTCGTCGTTACACAATAACGACAAAAATTCAGCCATCGTTACTGTTTTCTATACAATCTATTGCATCAGTGCATCGCTATGTACAACCAGTCAGCCAGAACGCCACATTTGGTAACTATGTCTTTTAAAATTTAAAATATTGATGGATATTTTGTGATTAACTATAATTACATGTAAAGTACTTATCCTTTGAGCAACGACATACAACCAACTGCAAATCTTCCAATATATTGAAGGATCAATAAATTATCTTTTACATATATTTAAGTTGTGACTTGACACAATAATCAACATCCACATAAACAAAAATAAATCTCAATACTTAAATTCTAAAACGTATTTATTGTTAACAACATGAAAATCTGAATACTAAATAAAGCAGTAGTAATTCCAAGGCAGTGCCACAATATCCCAGCTTCAAATACGTAGGTATTTGAAAATCAAGTAGAAAGATAAATACTTATAAGAGAATGAAATGTTTCTTGGAGAAAAAATTTATTTCCAAAATCAAGTAGGTCAGTGAGTGATTTGAACCCCATGAGAGAGACAACAATAATAGTTAAGGTGCTATGAAATAAATAAAATATGATTCTAACAAATCTATATAACTATAAATGCTTGTACTCTCAAGAAATTAAGATTGATAAAGATTACAAATTAAAACGTGCATCCTCCTAGTTTTAAGGAATTATAATGTTATTTTTGGTTTGCTGAAAAAAAATCCAGGCATATTGCTCTATGTGCAATCATACATATAGTCATAAAGGCTATTGTCATAAAATTAGTCACAAACACATGGCCATATCTGCCATTGAAATAAGCATACTGCTAAGAACACAAATACCCATAAACACAAACTGCTTAGTTAACACATGCATTCATACGGACATAGAAGTAATTACTAATTAACTTAGAAAGAAGAGGAGAGGCAAAGCATAACTTACAACATATGAACACACACAAAGCAAGAAGAAGGGAGGCAAAGCATAACTTACAATGGAGTAACGGATAAGGCATGAAGAATAGGAGAGCACGATGCACAACCTATAACAGATGAGCCCAAGTTTCTCTATCTGCGAAAGGAGGAATAGAGAAGGAGAGTCAGGGCATGGCAACATGAGTCCAGCAAAAGTGCAGAACAGATAATAGATACCTAGTATAGTAACAAATTAAGAAAAACCCAAGAATAAAGGAGAGAAAAAACTTACTTATCAATATAGAGGAGACTCCTGCACGAAATCTGAGGGCCAAGAGAAGGGCAAGGCAAGGAGATGACTTTGATGATAAAGAAGAGATAGTGTTGCTATTCTAGTAGTTCTTCGTTGACTCATAATAAGAATCTAGTAAGTTTTAATAAGTAGTTTTTCATTTAATCATTTGGCTCAAATGGATTTTACCAAATGCTTTGCGTTTCAGAATATTAGGCAGGTTCAGCTATTCTAGATGAAATAAACCCAACAAAACACACTCTATAATTTCACTACGAATATAATATCCGCGAAAGAGCGTCTATAAAGAACTTATTACATGTCTGAGGCTCTGAGCAGCACTACAAGTTCTCACAGAAAATTAAGTGCCCATTGAAATACGACCCGACTTTTTTCTTCAGAGCATGTTCTGAAAACAACACTTCTGCTCAATTTTCCACATGCTCAATTGTATAGAAAAAAATTGTTAAAGAAGAGGAGAAGTGCTCAGTTTGTTCCATGAACGAATGACTATCAGGGATCATAAAAAGCAGCAAAATTCTCTGTAGTGTACTGTTGTGTTATTAAAAAAACTACTAAAAACACCTGGCTCGCCACCTGTCACTACATGTCAAAAATAGTACTATGTCCATGAAAATTGGTTTAGTGTAATAGGAAAAGAATAAATGTCATCCAAACTAGGCCATATACATCGCTATTATGCACATTTATCAAAACAGTGAATGACAACAAGTTCCTTCTCACTTCAGGGAATATTCTTAATATTATTTCTCATAATACAGATCTTAGACTCTCAGGTGACCCAACCTGCAATAGTATCAACAAACACTTCAGCGTCGTTGCTAAAGGAAGACTAAATAAATGAATGCTTTGTATGTATATGCTAGTTACGTAAGGAGCCTATCCTGCAGCCAGAACTTGTGTGCATTTGATTCAAACAAACCTGCATAGTTTAATTACTATTTAACAAATAATATGAATAATGATAACAAATATTCTTAAGAAGAATAAAAAAACATTATAAACATACCGAAATGTGAAAGCTAGCAATGTCAACTTATCTTTTTCATATGCAAGATTAACAATGAAGTAATTTAATATAGGTTCATCTAATGTCCACAAAAGTAACAACAAGAACTTCTCTAGAGATATAATAATCACATTCCATTCTACTTTCTAGCTGTAAGAACATTTTTTCATTTTTGTGACTCTTTTTTTTATTATGAAATGCTATCTTTTGTAATACTGAAATAACTTACGCGGTATTTCCTAATAATGATTTGTCTATTGTAATATCTCAACTACAAATACATTTTTCTTTCTTTTGGTTCATGGTTTTTTAACAATGCATCAAGGAGAAGTTCCACAAAATGCTTTCAGAACACATTCTCATAAAACAGACTCTACTTTGTCACACTTAATGACAATTTGAGTTGCTCTCAAATGGCATCACTTTAAGTTATATATTTCGAGAACACATACTCATCAAGTACAAAGTCGACTTGTGTATTGATGACTGTTAGTATGTTTATCTAGGCAGTGGCTATAGTCTGTCCCTAAATTTAGATCAAACACATTCAGAAAAACCCAATTTTTTACTAATCATACTAAGTTGACAGTCAATTCATAGTTCATACTATTCAGAAAAATGCTTTGAGAACACATACTCATTAAGAAGACAGTCTACTTATATATTTATGACTGTTAGTATGTTTATCTAGGCAGTGGTTGTTGTCTCTCCCTGAATTTAGATCAAACAAATTCAAGAAATTCAATTTTTTTACTATTCATAATTTCATATCGGCCCTAAATTCATTAAAGTTTAGGGCTAAAAGTGCTATTCTTCTAAGTTTTTAGTATTACAGTATTTTCTCTATCTAGTTGGTTTAATTCTACTTACATTAGCCAAACACAAAACTCGAAAAACTAACCTTAAAACCCAAAACAAAACAAAAAATCTCAATAAAACTTATTCAGAAATCAAGTTTCAAATTGAGTTAATGCATCAAAAATCATTGATTGGCTAGTTTCAATACGAAGTTATGCAGCAATTTGAAAAATTACCACCAGCAAAAACAAAAGATTGCAAAAAAAACAAGAGTAGTTAAGAAGATTAACGAATATGAACCCAGTGAGGACATTAGAGTCTAGAGAACGAGATAACCTCGACAAACAACAAATTAATTGAGCAACAAAAAACAGAGACTAGAAGAGGAAGATTATAGTTGTAGTTTTTAAGAATATATGCGATTAATTGTTTCAAAAATAGTTTATGAAGCAACAGAACGATCGAGAAACATAAAATATTTCAAAAATAGTTTATGCAATAGTTTGCCTGGACAAGTGCGATTGAGCAAAAGAACCAGAGAATTGAAGTGGGGATGAGCGATGGGCGATGAGCGAGCGATGAGCTTTGAAGAAATATGGGGAATTTTTATAGGAATACCCTCTTTTCAAACCCATATTATCAAAATGCCCCTTTTCTGTTTTAAATAAAAGAAACTTGTGAAATTACAAAATAACCTTTACTAAAACATACGGTTTGAATACTCCTTCGAACTCTTTGTCCAAAGATATGAACGCAGCCCCCGCACCTGCACAACTCTCTTTACTCTGTCTTCTTCCTAGCAAGTAGAACAAGGTCAAACTGGTTCAAACTCTCTCCATTGCACTCCTCTTCGAACCCTGCTCCTAACGGCACTCCTCCTTCTATCTTTCGTCATTCTAAAACGCTCCTCCTTCAACGGCAAACGTGCCACTTCAGGTATTATGAAGGTCAAAACCCCTACAATTCCAATGATTGAAGAAGATAAGCCTAAGCATACGTAAGCGTAGGTTGGTAAAATTAGGAGAAGTAAGCTCTGCTAAAAATCTTCTGGAGAAGTCGGGCTCAGAGCAGAGTAAAGAAATTTAACAAGATAAGTTTGATGTAGAAGATCCTCAAAGTTGAATCTTTTTTCTCTAAACAAAGAAATCAAGGTAATTACCCATTCACCCAACCTAATTACATGTTTTTGTTCTTACTTTGAATTTGTTTGAACGTGTTTGATTGTGTTTTTTACTATATTCTAATGTGAATTTAATTGTGTTTGACCTTGTTCTACCCTATTTTTATTTTACCTTGTTCTATCGTGTTAGAACCAAATTGACCTTGTTCTACCCTGTTTGACTGTATTCGACCATGTTTGAAAATTAATAATTAGAACATGTATTCATGATTATTTTGTTCAGGTTCCATTCATATCTCCGATGGTTGACACTACACTCTTCCCCAACATGAAAATTACAATAAAAAGTTTATTGGGAAAGTTTCAAGCACAAATCAAGGGTTGGTTAGGTGATCATCCCGACCTATTGAATCAGTTTAGGTCCACTATATTTGGCAAGTACTTAGACGTGCAATATGTCTATACACCCATCCTTATGTGGCATTTACTCGGTAGAATATCGGATATTGAGAGAACTTCAGAGGTGTGGTTTATGATGAAGGGGGTTCCAATTCGCTAATGTCTAAAGGAGTCTGCTTTAATTAGTGGGTACAACTACACTGCTCTGGACAAAGACAATTTTGAGAATGATTATGATGAGGATGATAGAGCAAATTTTATTGATACTCACTGGCTTTCTGTTCTTCGTGATGGAAGTAAAGATAAAGTTGGTTATAACACGATTTTAAAACGTTTTCATCAACTTTGTAATCATTTAAATCATCATGATAAAGCTAAAAAAGATGAAGCATGGCGACCTTGTTCTACCCATGTAAAATTATATGTTCTACCCTGTTCTACTATGTTTGACCAGGTTCAATAGTGAACCTTACAATATGTTATGGAACATAATAAATAGAGAGAAAACACAATAAATAAGTACAATAAACGATAAATAGTACAAAATAAATTGCAACTCATCTAGTGTTTCCAGAGTAGAGTCATTTACTATTTTCACAGTAGGCAACTTATGTTTACAAGTTCTTAAGGTATGTCCTTTCTTTTTGCACCCCGAACACGTCAATTGCCATTTCTTCATACGCTCACCCACGGATGGAAATCTTTTCATCGTAGGCCTTCCTCTCTTCCTAGAAATTATAGGTGGATGAATTTCCAATTGGACTTCATCATTGGCTTCACATTCTTCTTCTCTTGTGACAGGATAAATGGTTTCGGCATATGCGACATACATAGGGTCTCGCGTGTACTTACGATCACATAGGTCAAACCATGACATTTGAAAAGAGACTTTCAACGAATGAGTACCCTTTTATAACAAGTTTCCCCACACAAACATTCCAAAAATGAATCAAAGTCCGTATTGGATGCATCCCAACCGAAAGCAACAATTTTTTATCTCCTTCAAACGTGTAGTCTCCATTCTCATGTTTTTTCCATTGCCCATCATAAACAACGAATATCAACTGCGTCGAACATGTAACCATCTGTGAATGTAAAGAATATTAAATTATTGAACATAGTCAAACTAATTGTCAAACTTGACAAAAATGTTAGAACACAGTCAAACCCGGTCAACCTTAGTCAACCATGGTCGAACATATCAAACATGGCCAACTAAGAAGCCGTCGAACCTATGAAAACCTACCAGAATGTTAAAACATGGTCAAACATGATCAAACCTAGTCAACCATGGTAGAACCTATCAAATATGCCCATCTAAGGCGCACGAAGTATAGTCTTCGTAGTTTATTTAAAAAAAAACAGGTTAAGAGTTATCCATTATTGTCAACAAAGCTTTTTATACTAAGTAGATTTCTTGAAATAAATAGTTAAAGATACTTTAACTTACTTGGAAGGGAGAATGAAGACAATGGAGATGCTAAAGAAGAAGATGTTGATGATTGGTGAGTTACGTTGAACTCAAAGAGGAAGGTTTGAACGTGTTCAACCGAAGTTCAAAGCATAGCTTGTTCGAACGCTTCAAGGAAGAGTATGTACGCTAGGAGGAGGGCATCCATCAGAAGAGAAGCAATGGTTTGATTTGTGAAGGGTACCCCTAATAATAATAAACCTTATGAGGGCACTTTGATAAAAAAAATCTCTTTTAGGGGCATATTAAAAATTTGCCCGAAATCTGGCCGGCATATATGTTTTCGTTCAATCCTCCGCGCAATTTCTTTCAGACGTACAAGGATCTTTCTAAGGATGTTTTTACTTGGACTGTAATTTGTCCCAGACCAGACCAGACCAGTCCAGACCAGACCAGACCAGTTCAGACCAGACCAGACTTGGATAGTTATAAAAATACAAAGAAACCAGACCTTACCAGACCAGACCAGACCAGTTCAGACCAGACCAGACCAGATCAGACCAGACCAGCAAATTACAGTCCAAGTAAAAACATCCTAACTTAGGGTAAGTATCATATACGCACAATATGTTTCAACTCATGCAATTAACGGTTCGAAATTAATTAGGGTATTCTTTTGAGAGCCAAAATTTTTTGCTGGGAGAAGTTTGGGCGCACTTTTTTTAAAAAGAAATTTAAAATTTATGATCTTAAAAGTAAAGTCGGCTTATTTTTGGTCCTGATTTAATTTACAAAATCACACTCCGTATCTAAAAGTAAATTAGTACTACGTATTAACAACAGATGACTATATGCTTAACAACGACAAATTTTAATATGGTCGTTAACAATCAATTTTCTAACGACAAACTTGTTATTTAATGTTAAAAGGATACTTTTAAGGATGATATGTGAGGGTCGTCGTTATATGATAATCGTTAAAAATCCTTTTTTAGTAGTGCTTGATCCTGTAGCTTGCCCCTGGTGATACTGCAAAGGGTTGTGGGCCGTCCGTCGCTCCTCCCTTGGGCTTGGAGGCCTAGCTGCTTGGGTTGTGGAGACGTTCGTCTTCCCCTGCTGAGGCTTGTTGGGCCGTCCATAAAGGGGTTATGTGGGCCGATCCTTGAATTGGGCCATTAACCCAACAAATATGTTTATAGTTATATAATAAAACATTAAATCCATAAATAGAATAATTATATTACTACTTCATATTTTCATGTTAATAACCCCCAATATAAGGAAAAAACTATTGAATTAAAGTATATTGATCTTAACAAAGTTTAAAATACAATTGAGATCGATTACATCAATTACAATAAATAAAACAAATAGAATTACTTTGTACAAATTATTAAACGAAACAAAAATAAAAAAATATTAAACAAATATATTTAAAGATTATATACATAAGTGAAACGTATATAAATAGAATTACTTTGTATAAATTATTATTGTTATATTAATTGATTGATTAACTAGATAATTTCTATTTAATAAAAATGTCACAGATCACAAAAGTTATAAGATGGACGAAGGAATCTATTGTACCAACGTACTATAGGATATACGTTGTTGCATGTGTGTATGCGTAAGCTAATCACGTAAGATGGGTGAGCTCACACCGCTTACATCATAGCTTTTTTACCCGGCTCGTAAAATTCTTTGTGGAAAAAGGTGTTCAATTTAATCATAATGATTGACAATTATTAAAATTAAATAATAATTTAAGTTTGATTCATAGCTAGTGATATCCTCTAATAAAAAGAGTTAGGTCAATTATGGTTCATGACCGCTACCGCTCGTTAATCAATTTCATCGACCGCTTTAATGTTAATTACGGAGTATCATTTGTTATATAATTGTCAACTATGTTTGAAATTGAACACTTTATCCCAATGAATTTTACGAGCGGGACGGGTAAAAACTACAAGTAAGCTATGACGTAAACAATATGAGCTCAACACATCTTACGTTATTTCCTTACGCGTATATACACATGTAATAGCCACGCCTATATATTTTTCTGTATTAAATAAGGTAATTAGAAAATCTTACTCCTTTCACTACAAGAAGTTAGAAATCCTTATTTGCTACGATTGTTTTGAACTATTGGAAGCAAAATACTATTTGCTGGGGTTGTTGTATAACCGCAAAAAAGATTTTTTTTAGAATTAAAAAATTAATCCACCTTGCTATCTTTTAACCTGCCTCTTACGGATTTCGAATTTGTGACCTCTAAACAACACTAGAGCACCCACAGACCATGTATTCACTTTCAAACCACTAAGCCATCTTTTAGCCTGCCTCTTACGGATTTCGAACTTGTGACCTCTAAACAACACTAGAGCACCCACAGACCATGTATTCACTTTCAAACCACTAAGCCATTGAAGGTTTTTAGTACACATAAATTAAATTCGGTATATATACTCTAAAAATTGTTATATTATGAATAAAGTAGTTTCTATTAATAGTTTCTGTAATTTTAAATGTAATAGCATGTGTAATATTATTTATGTTATTCCATTAGATATTGAGATCTAATATGTTTTTATTTAAAAAGATTATATGCACAATACTTTCAAGGTATATTTTCATTATGTACTTAAATATTCGATGCATACTTGAAAAGTAAATTATAAAGCACAAAAAACATGAAAATTTATTGAAACACGATAAGATCATTCAACATTGCACAGATCTCAAAAAATATATAATTTTTAAAAAAGATACCCAATCAAAAAAAACTCGAGCGCGAAACAAAGTGTATTTTTAGATATAAAAAAGTCGTGTTTTTTGCCGCGATAATAATCGGAACCGTAGCAAATGACTCCATTTGCTGCAATTCCTGCTATAACCACTGCATAAATGTTTTTTCGATAATTTCAAATACACTTTGACACTTTGTTTCGCGTTCGCGTATCTGATCGATGTAAAAAAAATCAAACCACATTTTTTCCAAGATCTTTGCAATGGTGTATTTTATTTGAAAAAAACTACACTTTTGCTGCGGTTGTAGCTATAACCGCAACAAGAATTATAAAAAATACTTCATAAGACATATTTGTTGTGGTTCTGACATGACTGCAGTAAAAAGTTCAAATTGAATAACTAATTACTTTTCATATTTCTTAGTAGTAATTAAAACTCATATTTTAGGAATTTAAAATCTATGTTACCCTGTTTAGTTAAGTAACCATATCCATAAATGTAGATTGTTCATAAGCATTCTCGCTTTACAACTTTAATTTTCAAGGAAAAATCCCTGAAATAGGAGTAAAAAAATTAAATTCCAAAATAGGACTGTCATATTTTTATTCCCTAAATAGGAATAATTACTGTCAATTTTGGAAATTATTGTAATGATTAAAGTTTGATACTGCCAAAACATGTCATATTTAGGAAATAAAAACATGATAGTTCTATTTTGAAATATACAAATACTTTTAGTCCTATTTATATTAAGAGAATATTAATTTCCTAATTTATAATTACTCCGTGTAAAACAACAACCTTGAAGTTAGCAGTCAAATTCAAAAAATGAATCAAACTTAGGGGTGGGCAAAAATACCGAAATATCGGTATACCGCACTTACCGTACTGAAAAATACCGGAAAATACCGAAATATTGGTGTACCGTCATTTTCGGTACGGTATTATACCGTACCGATCTATTACGGTACGGTAACGGTAAATGTTTTCAAATACCGCGGTATACCGGTATAATACCGTACCGACTCTCTACTCAACAATTACTTTTAATTCTAATATATTGTAGAAATCCATTACAATTTTGAAGCCCAAAATTAATACTTAAGTTGATTACAAATACAAATATACAAAAATAAATGCCCAATTTCTCAAACTCACTATAACCTTATAGGCTTCTACCACGCTAACCTTAATGACTAATGAGTAATGTACAAATGTCAAGAAACAAGTTCATCTTGTTCCAAGAGCTTGCAAGTCGTGATGGCTGGACTGCTAAGTAGCTGACGAGTGAAGAGAGATACACTTATGTGACAAGTGTATCTACATAGGGATTCCGCGACTCGAGACACACAACTTTGTCTGAAAATCTTATTCAATTTTTAAAAAATTATAAAAAAGACTAAATACACAATATCATATTAGGAATAAATGATTTTATATCCATGTTGTTTGAATAGTTTTATTTATTTTTGTTTGAGATCACTATCGGTTTAATTATATCTATATTGTTCAAGTTATTTAGGAGAATGTGTTACACTATTACTTTTTAATATGTGGCGTGTTGAATTGCTTAAATATACTAATAATTATTGTTCAATATTGAATTGACATCAATATATTATTAATTGTATTTCGTAACATTTAAATAATGATTTAATATGTCGCTAGTAATAACGATTTAGTATATTTCGTTAGTCTATGATAATTTTTTGTATTGGGAGACATGCACGGTAATTTACCGATACCGTACCGTTACCGAACCGAAACTTCGGTATACCGAAATGCGGTATACCGAAACTTCGGTAAGGTAAAGGTATGCAAATTTTGCATACCGAAAGTTTTGGTACGGCAAAGGTATGAAAAAAAATATAAGGTATACCGTACCGAACCACCCCTAATCAAACTTTATTAAAGTGGACGAAATGCGTAAAATAATATCGGGTAGCGGTAACCCAATAGCGCCGCTAGATGGCCATCTTCTATCGATATATATATATATATATATATATATATATATATATATATATATATATATATATATATATATATATATATATATATATATATATATATATATATATATATATATATATATATATATATATAAATCATAGATAGATGCCAATAACTTGAATATATTGTGAAGCTAATTAATTAATTAATTAATGATGGAAGAATCCGCGATGGTGGAAGTGAAAATAGAGGCGGTGGCGGCGAGCAGGTCGTCGTCGTCGAGCAGCAGAGTATTCCCGGTGCCGGTGACGGGCATACTGCCGACGGCGGCGGCAGACATTTATGAGGATGAGACGCCGGCAGAAATGCTGGCAGTGGGAGGAATAAGCGTTCGGGGAGAATCAGCTCTGGAGAGATATGCGTCCTACAAAGAGTTGGCCCCCATAGATTCTCAGCTCCCCATTACAGAGTCCAGAAATGGCAACTTTTTCACCGTCACTTTACTTTTGCTCTCCTCCGGCATCGGCCTCCAGGCCCTCCTCCTTCCCGTTGCTTTCACCTCCCTCGGCTGGTATGTCTTTTTATCCGTATCTTATACTATCCTCGTTTTTTTTAATCGCAACATGTTAGAATTTTACACTATTCGCATGTTCTACTTTGATTACGTTATACCGTATTATTTTGTGATTTTTTTTTTAAAAAAATATTGTTCAATTTATTTCATTACAAATTCTCAAAATCTGATTTTTAATTATTTTTTACTAATAGAGATTAAGATATATTTACGGTCAAATATGTGCGTTGACAAGTGTGAAATGTTAACCGTTGAAACTAAAAAAGAACGAAGAAAGTATTCTGTATCTGCGTATCTAAAGATTCATTTTTTTAATACAAGTATGATCTTACCTTAAACTACTTGTAGATGAAAAAATCTGGATCCTGTTAATTCTGAGTATATAGAAAAGACTAGATTAATTTGTTAGGTCAACGTTAGTAATTAGAATGTTACTCGTATTTGATTATTAGCTAGGAGTACCTTAAATTTAGCTTAAATTACTCCGTATCATATTTGACCTTTAAAATAAATTTTGGTTTACCTAATTTATCCTCTTTCCTACCATGTTATTGGTATTCTCAAGCTAAGGTTTGATATGTGTGCGTGATTAGTATATTTTTATTTTCTAAATATGAATAATAAGGATCATCTTTTAATATTATTATGTTTTAAATACGATAGTATTTTTCAAGCTTGTAACTAATTACAGCTGCTTAGAAAATAACAATATTGAGTAGTGCTCATATTTTGGAATTTAAAAAATCCTATTTCAAGATTTTTTCCATTTTTTACGGAGCATCATTTTATTTTATAATAAATTCGTATGTGATCACAACAACGTCAAAATGTACATTATTATTACATTTCATTTGCAATCAATTTGAATTTGTTTAAGTTGATTGACGAATATGATCGGATTATCTAGATAAATTGTACTCATACTACATTATTACAGTATTACATTTCACCATTGTTGTTAAATGTCACATGTACATATGAGATGCACTTACTCAAGATGATAACATGATCTAATTCATAACCATTATTTGATACTTTTACAGTTAATTTCTACATTACTTGAACTTTCTATATAATATCTTGAGTCTTTCCTTCAAAAGTTATTGAAATAAAACTTATGAGTAAAATGTTATTAAAGACACTATGGTGTACCATGACATTATTATAATTATAGAAACTAAAAATATAAAAAAATCACATTTTTATCAACTATGCAGTTATTACTCCCTTCGTCCCCCTAACTTTGTCTCGTTTTATCTTTTCCATCCGTCCCATTAAGTTTGTCTCATACCATATTAAGTAATATTTGAGTGGTTAGAATTCATTCCAACTTTATTTACACTTTATCAATTCGATATCAACCACACAATTCCACTTTTTCTTAAAAACAATACCACACTTCTTTGTCCCAAACTTAGGGGGACGGAAGGAGTAGTACCTAATTTATTTTTTGCAAATAAAACAACTTTTCATTAATAAGGTGCGTCTGCTAGCAGAACACTAAGCTAGCGATACAATTTGGTGTTAATCCCACCCAAGATTCACAATCAGACTAAAGAACGGCTCTCTTAGCTAGTATATGAGCACACCGGTTCGCTGATCGTGGCATATATTGGACATCAATAAAAGCGAAATACGCTGCTATATGTCTAATATCATCATAAATGTTATCAGTATAAGACATCTAATTTATTATTGTTCTTGTTTAGTTAATTTACTCTTTGGTGGAATGTAGGGCATGGGGAATAATATGTCGTCTATCACTTCTATACGTATGGCAACTGTATACCATTTGGCTATTGGTGGACCTTCATGAAAGCGCCGCCACCGGGACCCGTTTCAGCCGATACGCCCATCTAGCAATTGTAGCTTTTGGTCAAACCGCCGGCAAGTTGACCGCCATTTTCCCCACCATGTATCTTTCCGGAGGGGCGTGCGTTCTATTCATAATCAACGGCGGCGGGACCCTTGAGCTATTCTACAAAACCATGTGCGGCGGCGTAGAGGACCCAGGCTGCCACGGCAAAGGGCCCACCGGGGCAGAATGGTTTCTGGTCTTCATTTCTCTTGCCATATTGGTGTCCCTCTTCTTCCCCAACATGAATTCCTTGTCCTCAATCGCGGCCATTGGTTCGGTCACCGGCGTGGCCTATTGTACTGTTTTGTGGACACTTTCCCTTAGCAAGGGCAGGCCGGAGGGAGTGGTTTATGACCCTCCACTGGTTTCTACCTCAAAGGTGGACAGGTTTCGGGACATAGTAAACGCTCTCACCCTCATCTCTCTTGCATTTAGAGGTCACAATCTCATCCTAGAAATACAAGGAACCATGCCCTCCAATGGTACGCCAATGCGACGTCGTATGTGGAGAGGGGTTATGGCATCTTATGCTGTCATTGCATTGTGTCATTTTCCATTAGCCATTGCAGGATATTGGACTTATGGCAATCTGGTACGTCATATCCTATCTCTTGTAATATAACATATGAAGTAATAAAGTGCTATATTAATTATTAATCAAAGTTTCACTTCAATTTGACATATAGATGCCTAGAACATACATCAAAGGAGGAATTCTTAATGCATTTGCACAATTTCACCGAGACGACATCTCGAAATCCGGGATGGGAGCAATATACATGATTATTATCATAGCTTGCCTATGCAACTTCCAAATATATGCAATACCAACGTTGGACAATTGGGAGAGAATATATCTGACCAAGAGAAAGAAAAGTGGGTCTAAATGGTTGCGGGCAAGTATCAAAGTTCTATTTGGTGGATTAACATATTTGGCAGCTATGGCTTTCCCCTTTTTGGGGAGTTTAGCCGGCGTCGTCGGCTCCATCACGCTGCCTCTAACTTTTGCTTATCCATGTTTCATGTGGATTGCCATGAAAAGCACACGCCGGTGGAGCTTACTCTGGTGTCTCAACATGGCTCTTGGCTGTTTGGGAATGTTAATGTGTTTAGTAATGGCGGCGACAACCTTGTGGGATTTGATAGCTAATGGCTTGCGGGCTAATTTTTTTAAGCCTTGAAATATGTACTTATCATTCCAGCATTTTGTAAAATATTTTTTGAGTTAGTATTTTTTTGAATATATGCTTCTAATCTATCATCTATGTATCTGTAACAATAATGTACCCGAAAAATAGTTTTGGCTATCTTGTTAGCGATAATCTCAACTTTTGGATATGCTCGTTACTATTTACGTAGTACTAACCCCGTCCCATAAAACGTTAACAAAGTTGACCGACACAGAGAATAATAAAATAAAAACTGTGTGATTGAGGTTTGCGCAGAGGAGAGAGAAATAACAGAAATCGCAAAATAATTGATTAAAATGTCAAGTGGCAAAGTTTTTTGGTACGTCCCTAAAAAGAAAGATGACAAAGTTTTAAGGGACAGAAGGACTAAGGGAGTATTTAACTTCACTCAGCTTCGAGATTATATTTGGTCCAATTTGAGGTCTTACGCTTTTCGATAGAAAAATCGGAAATTGTCCTAAATAGGACTAATAAGTTCCTAAAAAGCACAAATAGGACTACTACTTTTTAAATTCCCTAAATAGGACTAAACATAGATTTTCTACCCTAAATACCCCTAAGAGTATTAATTCATAATGAAGTGCTTTAATTCATAATAAAATCATAAAAAAACGTAAAAAATATTTAAAAAACGTAAAAAAATTATAAAAAATTTATAAAACATTTATAAAATAAAAAATTTAATTTTTATTTTTTTAATTTTTTTTTAAAAAATAATAAAAAATAGTAAAAACCCATAAAAAAATGAAAAAAATTATGGATACATTTCCCACCGCCATCCACCGCCTCCCAGCACCACCACCTCCGATTGGTGAAATTTCTTCCACTTTTGGTAAAAAAATGCCATCTTTTTCTGAAAATGCCAAAAAGATGGCATAATTACTCTTCAATATGCCAACATTTTCATTGAATATGCCATCATTATGGCATTATTTAAAATGTTGGCATATTTTTCTCCGGTGATGGGAGCTGGTGGTGCTAGGGGTGGCGGGGGTGGTAATGTTTTTTTTTTTTTAATTTTACGATTTTTTTTTAATTTTTTTAATTTTTTCTAAAAAAAATATTTTTTTTAATTTTTTTAAAAAATATTTTTATTAATTTTCTATTATCTTTTTACGATTTTTAGTATTTTTTTCGATTTTTATTATTTTTGTATGATTTTATTATTAATTAAAACATTTCACAAGTTACAAGGGTATATTTGGCCAAACACACATAAATAGTCCTATTAAGGGAATTTAAAAAATGTAGTCCTATTTGTGCAATTTTGCCACTTTTTAGTTCTATTGCCGACGCCAACGGCATATTTTCAGTACATTTTTTTTTTTTATCGAAACTATACTAGCTTTACGGTGAAAAAGTCCCTGAGTTGTACAGATTTCTTGATAATAAGACTAAATCTTCCATCGAGTAAGTTTCAGAAATAATAATGAACACAATCAAAAGGTACAAGACTAAATTTACAAATTTATCCATCTCTTTAGGATTCCACTATTGATTAGGGCCATCTAATAGAGTAATAGGATATACAAAAATCAACTATATATAAAAACACACAAAAACCCCAAAACAAAACACTAATTTGGATTAGAATTGAATTACTTTAATGATAAAACAGTCAAAATTTTCAGTTTAATTTAGATAAAACAAAACATCCAATATTAGCTATTGGAATATGGACATCCAATAGGATATCTAAACAATAATATTCAACATCCAGAAAGCAAAACACAAAATTTGGATTAGAACTGAATCGCCCCAATTAATTATAAACGATCAGAATTTCGGTCTAGTACAAATCCATTTAATAATATAATTTTACAAATCTATATTTCATTATGTTGCATTGCAAAAAAAAAAAGTGAAGGACCTAACACTTGTTAATTACAAATTGACTTGTTTTGTCAAGACTCAATGCTAAATTTTACATGACAGCTTTTGCATAAATTTTGGCTCGAATTTGACAAATATATACTAGTTGAATTTTTCTTACAAAACCCTTTTCAAAGTCATTTTGTTGCAAGATATTTGAATGTTGACATGCAGCCATAAAAAATAGTCGTATCAATATTTGACAAATCAATATTGAATTTGTTATTTTCTTTAGTCTTTGTATTGATATTGTTATTCAATACTTCCACAGTTCCAAATTGAATTGCAATTTACGGATTTTAAAGTTGACTGACAACAAAGTTAAATCATCATCGTTGGAAGTTAAATCAGTTATACTTCTTACATAATAATTAAAATTTACATACTCGAAACCTAATTAGGTTATAAACCTCATTCAAAGTTAGCATTTGTAAAATTTACGAATTTACAAATTTAATTATTAAGTTCACAAAGTCCAAATTAGAATACATAAAACCTTGATATGTTAAATAAGTAGATAAAGTGAAACTATATATGTTGACTAAGAAAAGTTGACATTACGAATAGCTCACTACTAGAAAAGTAGCTTACAGTGACACTTCTTTAGTGACACTATGAATATCCCAAAGACATTTATTGATACTTATATGTCAGCAATTCGTAATACTGCTGCATGAGTGAATGTTAGTGACACTCCAACATAAATGTATTTAAATTTACTTTTTTATTAACTTAGAGGCATTTAATATACCCGTATACGTTTTTAACTTTTTATGAATCCTCAGCTTCTCATTCAAGAATCAAAATTACAAGAAGAGAAATCCATAGTTAATCCAATCTACCAAATCATACAAAAAGTTTAGAAAGGACCCAAGCCCTAAAGTCTGAAATTTATCAATGGCAAGAAAGAAAATCGCCAGCCGCTTCCAGAGTCGCTCCCGATGGCATGCAGAGGAAACAGATCTAGTCGGGAAACAAGCTTCGATTATCGACACTATGTTATCTCGTTGCTGTCCTTCATTGACAAAACCAGATTTATAGGCGAGGTTCAGTTAACTGGCTTCGAGCTATCTCCTTCGCCGGGAGTTCATCGGCCGCCATGGTTGCTCAGATCATCCAACTTGGATCTTCAGAACTTTCAATCAAAGGTCAATCGTTAGAAGTCCACCTTAAATCTTCAGGAGAAGGTCAAAGAAAGAAAGATAGATCTTCCAGATCACTGGGATGAAAGAAAAAGAAACAGATCTGGTATCACATGAGACTTCAAATATTAACTTTTCAGATTTTCATTTAAAAAATTCATATCTAATATATAGGTATAGCCCTAGTTTTACATATCTCAGATTATCAGATTTTCATCCTCTTCACTCTGGTCACTGTTTAGTGGACAATCGAGACGGCCAGGCGTCACGGCCACTCTTCTCCTCAGAACCCTAGCTCATAGATGCTCGAGCGATTCTCGTTGAACTTGAACCCAAGTGTCAAGTTCCCAACGAATCTTAGCCATAGCGCCTTCTTCAAATTTCGGGTATATAATCGATGGAAATTCTATTGAATACTAAATTTATTGTATATCTTATGGAGTAAGAAGCTATAGTACATATGAAATACCTCCATTCGTGTCATATAAACTATCATTTTGATCTTCTGTCATATCTCCTAAAAATGTGTTTTCTATTTGTCATCGACCTTGCAATTTGTAGTTATTTCTGCTGCCCAATCAAAGCTATCCCGCTATTGGGGCATTTGGATTGGCGCATAAGAAATAGAGGATTTTGGAAACATACAAGTGGAATCGAGGATCTCTCTTCTATGTCTTCTTCTTCTGGGTTTACCAGTTTGGTGGTAGGAACACAGTCTGTTTATCTCTTGTGCTTTATTGCTTTCAATTTTTATTCTTTACTCCTATTTGAATCTTAAAAACAGCAATTGAATTCTCCTTTAGTTTAAGCCGTGGTGCGATTCCGGAGGTCCGTTATTTGCTTTGTATCTTCTTTAGATCTCTGGTAGATTTGATTGTGAAATGCCATAATTAGATTCTCCACAATTAAAAACTATCTCGCCTTTTAACTGTTCATTGAATTTATAACTCCTAGTTTGTTCATATACCTTATTTACATGGGTTCATGTTTATATTCTAACTTTTCTATATAAAAACATCAGGTTGTTGTTTAGCTTGAATCACTAATACAGATATTGACTTTCACACCATCACTTGAAAAACCATCTCAGGTAATATTATTCTTGTTGTTGATTGCTTGAATTTTTTGAGAAAATGAGTACAATGGTTGGTGAATAATATACAGGCTTTAGTGATACAATTTCCAGCCTAAAACATTCTGTTGAGCAACTCAAGTCCAAAAGCAATAGCTTTGGAAGAGTATATGCATCAGATTGATGCTATAGAGCAACAGGTAACTGAGTTTGAAGTTCTTCTATCCCTGCTTGATAAGTATGTTTCTTTACTCAGACCAAAAGTAGACTTTGTTTATCATGTTTCATCTTCATGACTACAATGATCATTGTATTTATTGTTCTTTAAATTTAGTTTTTGTTAATCAAAGTCTTACTAAAAAGGCCCCCTAAATAAGTTTTAAAGGTTCTTCCAAATTCATAGTTACTTTGTATTTATATGCACCAATATACGAGACTTTATGTCTTCCATTTCCTCATTCTTTTAGTATACATAGTCTTTTTCTAGAAATCATTAAGTTTGACAAGATCAAGTACCTTTAAGGTGATGAAATCCATTTAAATACATGATGAGTATAATATGTTAGATTATTATATTCAATGTCTTTAAAATATTTTTTGAAATAGTACACTAAAAGTATAATTATCTATTGCTTGAGGTTTTATCACCAATAATACAATTTTTTTTGTAGTTGTTTTTGTTGCCAAAAAAACTTTGATGGTTTGCTCTATATCTTAGTTAGCTCCCAGCATATCTGATAAGTGACACAGTTTACAGCTTAAGAGTTTTTGTTGAGCTGCTTAATTCCAAAAGGTGGTAGCTTTGATAGAGTATGTGCACCAGATTGATGCTATAGAGCAGTATGTGATTACCCTTGAAGTTCTCATATCCCTAGCTACTTGATAAGTACGTTTCTTTCTTGGAATCAAAAGTAGACTCTGTTTATCATGCTCCATCTTCATTGACTACATTGTTCCATGCATTTATTGCGCTTTATGATTTTTATTGATCAAAATCTTAAAAAAAAGGTTCTCAAAATAAGTTTTAAAGGTTATTCCATGTTAATAGTTACTCCGTACTTATATGGATTAATATATGTGACTTTATGATGTAGATTTGATAATGTTACTTTTGATATGAGACTTGTATATTGTGATAATGAGCACATTTTTATTTTCATCATTTTTGCAGCCTAATGTTAATGTTGCATGAGAAAAATGTGGTATCTACAAATTCTACATGTAGGAAGAAATCTGAAGGTTCTGTTGAAGCATGGTGTAAAGTTAGACTTCTTAGCAGACTTCTTAGCGTTTTGTTATTGTTTATTACTTATTGGTTCGGGGTATGCCCCTATGAATTATGTATGTACATTCACATTCACATTTATGTGAGAATTTGAGATATAAATAAAATTGTTTAAAATTTTAATTATTTATTTATTATTTATATTTAATTAAATAATATATTCCGTTTATTTATATATTTATTGGAATCAATGTATCATGTATGTTTTCATGATACAAGTGTGTCAGAAAGTTTTGTGATACCATAGTGTCATAACTTTATACGACATAATAGTGTCACAAATTTGCGACACTTTTAGTGACACTTTGTTTAGTGTCACTAGCCGACACTTTTCCCGACACTTTTTTAGTGTCACAGAAACTTTCAGTGACACTAATTTAGTGTCACTGTAAGGCACTTTTCTAGTAGTGGCTTGAGGAGGGAGTATTACTTTTGTGAAAGTTTACGGTACTAATAAAATGATATGAGCACACATTTGTTAACAAGCATAAATTAGATCGATATATATACTTGAGCATATCTATATATCGACCTCATCAAATGCTCAAATCAAACACCGATGAACTATCGAGCCAACATAGGAACCATCTTTTCTCTAAATATAATACAATAATTCATTGGGATACTTTTAGTATATATTATTTCAGACAACTACTGTACGTAAGGTAATTATAGTTACAAAACGTATACTTCCTAGTAGTGAATTTTAATAAAACACAAGAAATTTAGAAGAATTTATAAATCATGTGCAACCAAATAATATAAAACTTACTGTTGGGAGTCGATTTCTTTCCGGCTCAGGTCTCCAACCCTTTTGCTATACTCTCACACACCACCCTAGGCTAGACCACAACACAACTCCAAGCTTCTTCTCTACCACTAAGGTATTCTCTCTCACACTCTCACACAAAGGAAATGGAGAAGAAGAAGGGCACTGCTCTCTCTAATATTTCACGCAGGCTACCTCAACAAGGGAGAAGCAAAGCTACTAAATAATAGGCTGGTAGACACAAGGACACTCACATGTGATGCAAAGACAAGGAGGGCAGCATAGGACAGCTCAAAGGGGTCACTCCACATAAGTCAAAAATGGCCATATTATTGGTTAGGAGAGATTCAAATAAAGAGGTGCCAAAGTGGGAGTAAACATGGGGTGCAAGTCAATAATAAAGTGGAAGGGAGGCCTTGGTAGGACCAATACCTCCAACATTCTCCACCTTATTGGTCCTAGGTGGTGTAGAGTAGCAATACAAAGTTGTGAGGAGACTCATCATCGCCGGATTATTACAAGTACATCATTGCGATCATACAAGTAATATATGAGAACCAAAGTTCCCTTTCGGACCAAGCTTACCGTGCAAACCCACTTCACGATGGACTGAACTCTACCAATCGGTCCTCGAGTTCAGAACCAAAACCATCACAAAACTATTAACAAGCACAACACATGTTAATAGACCACGCAAGCAAGCATCCGGGAGAAGTTGGGGATTCCAACTAATCCAACAACCACACAAAGCAAGTACAAAGAAAATAAAAGAAACAATATTATTTCTATAACTAGCACAGGCGGAGCTCACATAATCACATGGTATCACATTTTCAAAACACAAAGAAAATAGCATACCAAATATCACAAAGATTTTAATTAAAAGAGAATTAAGCACATTTAAAGCAGACTCAGTGGAAATATAGTCAAACACATTGCACATATTATTTCTCACATGCTTCCTAATGTCTCTATCTCTAATAACATGGCAATCACGCAACTCAAGCATATTGCACACAACATTCATATCATGCTCCACCTTAATAGAAATATTATTTTCTTTATTTTCAACATGAAAATCATTTTCATCCACAAATTTGGGTTCGGTTTCAACAAGTAAATCGGAATGAACATCAGGCAAATGAGATTCAACAGGCAAATGCTCCACCTCATTTGGAGCAACATCAGGAGAAACAAGCAGGCAAGGAAATTCATTTTCAACAAAAATGACATTTCTACACATCAACACATTGAAACAAGTTTCACTCCTACACCAAAGCCTATAACCTTTCATGCAATCATGATATCCTAAGAAAACATATTCCTTAGTCCTAGGTTCAGATTTATCATTCACACGATTCACATAAGCAGCACAACCAAACACTCTCAAATTTGGCAAATTAAGTGGTTTGCCCATGAACACAGATTCAGGGCATTTCCCTCCTAAGGGAACAGACGGGGACAGATTAATCAAATCAACAGCATAACAAATAGCTTCCCCCCAGAACTTATTAGAGAGCCCAGATGAAGCTAACATAGCCCTCACCCTCTCTAATAAAGTTCTAACCATCCTCTCAGCAACCCCATCCGGTTGGGGTGTGGAGGGAAAAGATTTATGCATAGAAATACCCCAAGTATCACATAAATCACCAAGCTGACTATCACAGAAATCAAAATTGACAGTGGTCCTTAAAAAATTAATTTTCTTACCGGTTTGTTTTTCAACAAGGGTTTTCCAGTTTTTAAACTTATCAAAAACTTCAGATTTATTCTCAATCAACAAAACCCACACTTTCTTTGAAAAATCATCAATCAACGTCAGAAAATAATTTTTCCCACCATGAGTGGAAACACTATAAGGACCCCACAAGTCAGCATGAATACAATCAAGCACATTAGTACACTTAGGCAGATCAGGAAAACCAACTCTAGACTGTTTTCCTAGCACACAGGGTTGCACATAAATCACAGAATCAAGTACGGGTTCAGCATGACAAACATACAAGTTGTTCTTCATCTCAGCTTTGAAAACAACTAAACAACCCTTCACAACTTTCATGATTCCCTTTCCCCATTTTCCCTTCAAACCCACATTTTCAAGAGAAGCACAAGATAGCAAATTACAGCATAGCTCAGGAACATGCCTAACATTCTTCAAAGTAAGCACATAACCAGAAGAAAACCTAAGGCATACATCTCCTATTCCTAGCACATTGCATTTCTTCTTATTTGCTAAAGACACAAAGCCATGCTCAATCTCTCTATAGTTTGAAAAAACATATTTCAAAGGGGACATGTGAAAACTACAACCAGAATCTACCACCCAATCTGATTTACCCAAAGAATCAGATATCACAGAACTCAAATAGTCATAATCACATAGATTTTTCATCATAAAAACATCACCTAAATCATCTACACACGTAGTCAAATTAGCATGCTCACTATGCTCATTTTTCCTAGATTTAGGACAGTCTCTTATGAAATGACCAGATTCGTGACAATAATAGCAACGCCTCGAATTAGACCTAGACTTAGATCTATGTCGTCTACTATTATTTTCTCTACCCCTCACATGCATAACCTCCTCGGATTTTCTACCCTCACCCATCTGTTTTAAATCTAATTCCTTACTCTTAAGACCATTTACCACAATGTCAAGAGTCACATTATCTCTACCATACTTAATAGCAGATTTCACATCACTAAAGGAATCAGGAATAGCATTTAAAAGAGCAATAGGGGAATAATCATCTATATGTTTATCACCACACAACTTAATATCCGAAATAAGTTTGGTAAAAACATCTAGATTTTCTTCAATATCTATAGACATATCTAGTCTAAATTTGAAGAACTTTTCAAGTAAAAATATCCGGTTAGGCAAAGAGGTTTCGGTATACAGTTCATCTAATTTATTCCACAGAATTTTAGCACTCTCTAAAATTCCAACTTTTCTAATCACAGAGTCAGATAAGTTCAAATAAATCACAGAACATGCATTTTCATTCATTTCAGCCCTTTTATCTTCCGTGTCAGAAATTAAATAGGTTTCGCCAACTGCTTTAAAACATTTTTGTTGTATTAAAATACATTTAATTTTTTTGCTTCCAAATGCTAAAATCAGATTTTCCATTAAATGGAGCCATACCATACTGATTATAAGCAGACATTTTCACAGAGAAAAATAAGCAACAAAAGAAAATGTAAATTTTGCTGAAAAACAATTTAAATATTTATAAGGCTACAACTATACGGAGCAACTAGCACGAACACATGGGGAGTATTAATGAGCACCAAACTCAACTTCAAACCCCTTGTTCTTCCGTATAAGCACAAATAAATAATAAATTTTCAGCACAAACACAATACAACAATTCAATCAATTTAAAAGCAGTAATAAACCTAAAACATAATTTCTACACAATAAAAGACTAAAAATCACTACAAAAGCGATAAAAGGGATAAAAGTCAATATACCGAAGCGAAACCCTAGGAGAGGCGTTTCGACCTTACCCACCCAATTAAAAAATTGGGATTTTTCGGAGTTGATGAACTGTTGACTGCCTTTTGACCGCGTTGACCGAGTTTGACTAACAGTTGACCAGCTTAGTTCTCAGCTACAGGTCCAGCAATCTTGATTGGGAGCACTGTCCGGCCCAAGACTTCAAGCTTCAGGTCCAGCAGCCCAACAAATGAGCAGCCCAAAGTCCAGCAAGGAGCTACTTCCTTCCTCTGCTATCCTTCTGCGTACAGGTGCGACTCCAACTCCCAGCAACTCCACGTCAATCAGGTACACCTCCGTTGAATTTCAGCTTTTGTTCCAGTGAATGCGCGCAGCAACTCCTAGAAACCCAAAACCTTCGTCCTTGTGCTTCGCTTTCTGCGTCCAGGAGTCCAAGGCCAGCAACCTCCAGTGACGGCTTCAGCGAAGGATTCCAGATCCGGCCTCGAGCTCAGCAAACCAGCGACGAACGACGAACTCTCTCTCCGGCGACGACTCCCAGGTGGACTGAGGCTTCAGCGGCGAATGATTTCAGCGACTTCCGACGGACGGATTTGGGCACAAAAAGCACCAACGATGGCTTCTCAGACTGCGAATCAACGGGCTTACGAGCTGGAGACCTCCCAGACCTCGAATCGGCGGCGGGCGGGGCGGCGGCGGACGGCGGCGGAAGGCGGTGGACGGCGGAAGCCGGCAAAATCGACGGCGACGACAACACAAGCTCTGATACCACTGTTGGGAGTCGATTTCTTTCCGGCTCAGGTCTCCAACCCTTTTGCTATACTCTCACACACCACCCTAGGCTAGACCACAACACAACTCCAAGCTTCTTCTCTACCACTAAGGTATTCTCTCTCACACTCTCACACAAAGGAAATGGAGAAGAAGAAGGGCACTGCTCTCTCTAATATTTCACGCAGGCTACCTCAACAAGGGAGAAGCAAAGCTACTAAATAATAGGCTGGTAGACACAAGGACACTCACATGTGATGCAAAGACAAGGAGGGCAGCATAGGACAGCTCAAAGGGGTCACTCCACATAAGTCAAAAATGGCCATATTATTGGTTAGGAGAGATTCAAATAAAGAGGTGCCAAAGTGGGAGTAAACATGGGGTGCAAGTCAATAATAAAGTGGAAGGGAGGCCTTGGTAGGACCAATACCTCCAACACTTATAAGTCTCGAAGTTGAAGAAGGGTGATTGGAGATACATATTTAGGATCTCCTTGGAGAAGTTTATTGGAAATAAGGATATTAGCAGCCTCACTCGGGTGGTAATGATCCCAAAATACATATTTGTCGCGATCTCGACACATATTTGATGCTGGTCCGCATGGAACTATCCATGCATATTGCCCGCCTGTGTTTCCACAACAAGCCATAGTGGCTGTGGTAAATCCTGCACAATTGTAGTCGTAGTTTTATACAGAGTACTAATTAATTAAAAGCTGATGCGAATGGTGACATTCAAAGTTATGTATGAGCTGAGGGTTAGTTTTGCAAATTCAATACTCCCCAACTAATTAATAGATTAGATGGGGGTGTAGAGAACTTTCATGGAGCTGTATCTCATAATAACAAATCCAATTGGTGAAATATCATGAAGATGAAATGTAATTCTTTCTTGAAGAATCAAATGTATGAGTTAATAGAAAAAAATGTATGAGAATAAGTGTTTGATAATAAAATGGATTTCAATTGAAAATGATTAAAAGTTGAAAATGACAATGCAAATGATGAAATTGATAAAGCGAGAATTACTGTCAAATCCCATATGAGTAGACTATTGTCATCCTTAAACCCTCATTTGTTAGTTGGGGAGTATTAAATGTGGGGGTGTATTAAACTCCATGAAAGTTCTCTACACCCCCAACTAATAGAAAAATTGTATGAGAATAAGTGTTGGAAAAATATGTTACTCCTATTTAGGGAAATCACATTTTTTACTCGGTACTTAAGAATATTTGTAATATTATATGTTGAAACTTGAAGGGACTTATGTTTTAATTTTTGCATAGGAGAGAACAAAAAAAATCTCACCGTATTTGTGGGGGTTTATGATTATTTCCATGAGAAGATCATAAACATTCAAGTGTACAAATGTGGCACCAGGGAGACTCCGGTTCAAATTACTCAGCAAGTCCTTCAAACGGGAATTGTATTGGAGAGCAAGCTGGTTTGCTAATTCTGCACATTCATTGTCCCTCAACTGATTAATATTCTTTTGGTAAGGAATGCAACCAATAGGGCCAATATTTCCTATAATAAATTTCCTTGCATCCAATCGGTAAAGCCTCTGCATATGGAAATTAAAACATTATCAAATTTCTGTATACTGTATAGACGGATGGGTAGTTAGAAGAATAAATTAAATGATACAGATGGAGTAGTTATAAACATAAAACTTCCATTTTTAAACTTTTATGTTCAATTTACCATTGAAGTATCTTTTAGCTTGAAAGTAGTTTTAAAATGAAAAAAATACCGGTATGTCATTTATGTGCAGTGAAGAGAGATATAATAATGGGGTGTTTGGAAATGACATTTCAGCCAAAACACTGCGATTTGATTCATTTTAACATTTTCAATATGCCAAAAAACTGTTTGCTAAATAGATGTTCAAACCTAGAATTTTTGGACGAAACTGATGAAATGAAAACGCTGCAAATACTAGAGTTCTGGGTTAGCATTTTGAAATATGTCGCTTTGTACTAATTTTTATAACCAAGCAGCTAAATTATCAAATATCTTATGACAACCCGCTAATTTCATGTTCGCTAAGCGCTAAATATCAAACATGCCCAATATCTTATTTTTAAAACACTCTTACCTACAAAAAGTAAATTAAGAGAAATAATAATTGGATTATATACCATAAGTTGACCCCTAAAATGAGAAATAAGCTGGTCAATGAAGGCATCCGGAGTTTGGTTGAGTCTTGTACCAATAGAAACTACCGGAAGTAAGTAATTGTTGAGAAAATCATTGGACCCAAGGGTGATGGAAAATATGGCTTTCTTGGTGATAAATTCTCTTGCCTTTGAGGCACCAAGCAATTTATTGATTTCTCTCATTGTTATATTGAAGTAATCAACTTGGATATCCATCGACAACCTATTCACCTGCAAGAATTACACCCACTCAATGGGAAAATCCGATCCTATATTATCGTTGTTTAAAGTTGGCCCACACCACGTAAATTCTAATTAATGGGAAATTCTTGTCATACTAATATTGTTGAAGCATTTGTCCCACACCGGAGAGCTATAAAACAATCAAACACTATATAAGACTTTGAGTTACTCCTATCAGGTTGACCTTTTAGGATGAAACCGGAAACCCTGAATCTTAACATGGTATCAGAGCCAATTCCGGTTGTGGTTTGACGGCTTGTTTAGCACCCATGATTAAGGGTAGCTTGTTAAGGATTTGTTTGGCCCGTTTATACACCGCGATATTGTTCAGCCCGGTTCGGGCTGGGGGGAGTGTTGAAACATTTGTCCCACACCGGAAAGATATAAAACAATAAAACACTACATAAGGCTTTGGGTTACTCCTCCTATCAGGTTGACCTTTTAGGATGGAACCCTGAATCTTAACAAATATAGTAGTACTATGCACAAAATTTGTACAAAGCGTGTGTATATAGAGCCATACATGCAGTTGACAGACAAAGATTTTTTTAACGAATTACCTTGTATACTACAATCAACTAGAAGTGCGTACAATTTGTGTACTAATTTTGTGCAAAAATGTAATTTTCCATAATTAATACACCATTGTGTGTGGAATCGCGGATAAAATGTAAAAATGCTTCATGCACTTCAACCACAAGTTTCTAATTAAGGACATAGGTGTATCAGTGTATGTGTGGTATAAAATAAGGACAAAAGAATTGAAATACTTTGGTGTGTAAGAGATTGGTGTTTGTTTAATTGCTTACAAATATGGATCCAGTTGCGTTCAAAATTCCACCACCTCCCGATGCGTAATTGACACCGTGTAGTATGGCTTTTCCGCTACAATTTGGAGCTAAAAATGGCGTTGAATAGTAAGACTGTCCCAGTCCCTCTCCTGCACGACAGCCAACAAGTTAATTGATACAATACAAAAAGTTAACAAACGTTTGTATTGTAATTTCTTTGACAATTAATACTTGGAGTTGGAGATTCTTTTCATAATCGTTCGTTTTTTAAAAGTTATACTCCGTAAATCCGTAATTATGGATGTTTTCTTTTTTACTGAAATTTGCTGGTCTGGTCTGGTCTGGTTTGTTTAAGTCTGGTCTGGTCTGGTCTGGTTTGTTTAAGTCTGGTCTGGTTTGATTTGGTCTGAACTAGTCTGGTCTGGTCTGGTCTGGTCTGGTAAACGTCGGGTCTTTGTGTATTTTATAACTATGAAAGTCATGTCTGGTCTGGTCTGGTCTGGTTTGTTTAAGTCTGGTCTGGTCTGAGACTGAATATTGGGACCTCATGTATTCATGTTCATTTTAGTGTTTATACTTGCTACCTAGTTTCTACTCTCTGTGACTTTCCCATTTGAAAGCTTGTTTGGAAGCTAGAAAAGTAACTTTATCTACTCAAAGAGAGAAATAAAATAAAAATTGTGTGGTTGAAGTTTGTGTCAAAAGGAGAAATATCATAAGAATCACAAATTATCTGCCGCTTAAAAGAGGAAAGTGTCAAAAAAATTTAGAAAATAAAAAAGAATTATGACAAAGTTATATGGGGAGGTGAAGTATTGTACAAAACAGAAAGGAAAAGAAAAGTAGAAAAAGTTAGGAGAAATATGACATAAAATCCAAAAATTAATTTTTCGTGCGAAACGAAATTATAAGATACTGACATCATCATATTGGCATTTTAAAATAAAACATCATGTCTGAAAAATTACAATAGATTTGTATTCGAACACATTTTCATTAACTTGTCTCTAAGTTTCTAACATATACGGAGTAAAAGAAACATGTGCAAATATGATAAAGAATGTGAAAACCATTAATCATATTTTAGCTTCTGTCTCTAAGTTTCTAACCAGGGCCGTTGTTTAGGGGTTCAATAGGTTATCCAGAACAGGGCCCCCAAATGTATGGGGCCCCAAATTTTTAAAAATTTATTAATATTATATAATAATATTATATTACTAGAGTTACCAAGTAAGGAAAAAATATAGACCCATCATTTTTTCGTTGATCCTTTTACTCTTTTAGTACATTTTTTAAGCAATATTCAATTAATTTGAGTACAAGTATTTAGATTGAGTTTTTTAAAAAAATATGTTATATTAATGTGGGGCCCCGTATTTACATATTGAACCGGGGCCTCCAAATTCATTAGACGGCCCTGTTTCTAACATATACCGTATATGATATACGGAGTAAAAGAAACACGTGCAAATATGATAAAGAATGTGAAAACCATTAATCATATTTTAGCTTCCTTTACTTTTTTAAAATAAGGCCAACACTGACATTTGTAACTTTTGTGGTATCATTTCAGTTTAACGAATGATTGAGATACTCTTACTTGAATTTGTTACCCGTCTCCTACCCAATTATAAAATTTGTAAAATACACATGTACCTATCATACATTTAGCAAATTAGACTAAACTATAAAATTTGGTTATCTTTGCTGAGAAATGTCTCAAGTATGATTATTTTACGGTTGTCTAAGTTTGGTCTTAGCTTGTCCGATTTGATCTAGTTTGTCTGGTTAAAATCTGATACGGTCTGATTTGAATTAAAAACGGTCCAACTGAAAATATCATAAGAATGTGCAAGTACTAGTTTTCCTAATAACAATTCAGATCAATGATCAAAGAAGCAAATGATTCTATGTGCATGTTTGGTATGACATAAGTAAGTACCCTATTATTTTGTACTGTTTGTGCCCTAATTATTTTGTACTGTTTAAAAGTCTCTAAAAGTTTCTAGTTGTGTATTTGACATGACAAATTTAATTTTAAGAGCTTTTTCAAAATATAAAAGATCTTTTTGAGATGCTACAAGGAGTAACATCTGAGAAAAGTCTGTGACTTTTAGTATTAATTTTTTCTAACAACTTGTATATCAAACAGATCTAAATCAAAGAGTCGGCTTTTTACCAAACATCTACCACCTTTTCTTTTTACGATCTTTTTAGTCACTAAAATTAAAGCTAACCGTTCCTAAAAAGTTCACAAGAGTGTCTTTTCAGCTAGTTGTGCCAAATATACCATATATGTGTATATACTATGACGTCGAAATTAAAGGTTAGTGTTATATACGGAGTAATTACTTACCAATAATATCTCCGATGGTTCTTCCATTGGTGAATCTGCCGGTAGGGTTACCGCCTGAGGGTTTAAAGTCTATGCCATTAGGAGGAGTGTCAGCTTTGGACAAGGTAGAAAGGTAGTTATTGTTTCCAGCGTCTACCAAAGAATCTCCAAAGATGAAGGAAGCTCCCATTTTCCAGTAATCCCCACTATTATTATTGCTATCTTCATAACAAGCTATGAAACTTCCGGTCAACCCAGTAACAAAAAGCACAAATATGGCCACAAAGTATGGGTCTCTTGCGCACATTATTAACTTATAGTCCGATCTTGATGAATAAGCTGGCATGCAAAGAGTTTGAAACATCTTATAATATAATGCATGAAACAATTAATATAATGAAGATGGATGGTTTTATTAGCTCCAGCTATGTATATATAGTAACTCCTGTGCCCAAGTAAACCTCAAAGAGTTTGACTTCTTTCAGACAAATTTGATTTTTCTCAATCCTCAACCTTTGATTTTTGTTTATTTATGAAGTATATAAGTTTATAATATCGAAGTACTTTTGACCAAATTAATTGGGTTAGCTTAACTAACATAGGTTTTTTTGTAGACTTGTAGTTGCAATTGTTGGTTGGCCAACACATATCTGTGATACATAAGTAAAATTGTTACTTGTGTTATAGTAAAGTTGTATAAACGTGTCATCATGTCATGCATTAAAATCACCTCGACGCAAGTTTAATTAAAAGCATTTTACGTTACATAATAAGATAAGATTACATAATCCAACAATCTCAATTTAAGGTTCTCAAACTATATATATTCACATCATCAATCTAACTCTCTTTGAATTTTAGTGTTTTACAACAAATAAATTTGCATAAAAAAATCATCGGAAAGGAGTATAAGAATATGAAATATAGACATATATACCGTTAAAATTAAATTAAAGTATATGGATAAACATGTGACCACTTTAGTTTCTATTGATGAATTGGGTTTGTTTCTTGTTCAATTGTTTGATAAGGCAGGTTACCTGTTATATCTTGTACGTTTATACTACGTATATGAATATATGAGCAGCTAGAGTGTATAAAAAAAATCCAGAATTAGGTAGACAACAACAATTCTGAACAGAAGTACAGAACCCGACGTGCATCAGCCTCGTCAAATTACTGGTTCTCTATGTCATTAATTCGAAAAATAATTGGTCCGAGTACTACTTAAAACTTAAAAGTAGAGTGTGATATTGCCTTTTTTGTTGATGAAAGATACTCTCTCCATCTCATTTTATATGTCTTACTTTTTCTTTTGGATTGTCCCAAAATAAGTGTCAACTTTTCCTTTTTGGAAAGAAATATGTGGTTCACAACATTTCACTTTACTATACTCAAATCATAACCACAACTTTTACCTTTTCAAACAATTTATTAAAAATTGTGCCAAAAGTAAAGAATACACATAACATGGGACCGAGGTAGTACATATATTAAGAAGCTAATATTATTATGGTTATACTCCCTCCGTCCCCGAAAGAAGTTCTCACTTTCCTTATTTGGAAGTCCCTAATTTAAGTTCCCATTTCCTTACATGGAAAGTTATCTACATCAAAACAGTACAAAACAGTGTCAAACAGTGTCGAAACAGTGTCAAACAGTGAAATTTACCCCCTGGTAAGTTTACTTGCATAAAAGTGTGTGAAAGTCAAATGGGGAACTTCTTTCGGGGACGGAGGGAGTATGTCCCAAGGACGTACTCCAGAAATCAGAAAACAGACCACCAAATCAACAATCCACATTGTCTTACACATTATCTTATTTTTATCAGTATCAATAATGATATCATCAGACTAATTGTTAAGACTCGGGGTACATAATGTATTGACACCCTTATATAAAGAATTGACACAGACAAATGAATACTCATTAAAAAAGAACTAAAAGAGTAAAAGGACCAACGAAAACATCATGAATTTATATATTTTTTCCCTTACTAGTTGTATTTTACAGATTAGTATTAATACTTCGTATATAATATTACTCCGCACTATATAATACTAAAAGAAATTTAAAAACTTGGGGCCCCATAAATCTGGGGGCCCTGTCCCGAATAACCTATATTGAACCTCCTAAAAAACGGCCCTGCTGCTGCCCCTCCTAGCGGGAATTCATGCGTCCGCCGCTGCACCTCGTGCAAACTCGTGGTAAATTTGGCATTTTAAACAATTAAACCCAAACCTATTTTTAATTTAAATACACTTCTTAAGTACCGCAATAGGTAGAATTGTAGAAAGAGTAGCGTATTAGCTCGAGTCGGCGCCTAGGGTTATCCCTAGGCTCGAATAGTTTCTCCGGCGGCAGTGTTGCTTGTCCGGTTGATTTTTTTAATGGCGTTCATCCCTCTCGTTACGGTTTCAAGTTTCTCCGCAGATTGTCATTTCAGGGATCGTGCGGCTTCACTTCAGCGGCAACGGGCAAATCACTTTGCATATTAGCGAAAGAATAATCGGCAGATAGGGACGAAGATCCTTGCAGCGTAGCAGAGACAAGGAGGCACTCTAACGAACATGGTTGGAAACGCCGGACTAATGGAAAAGTTGATCGGGCAATGCGTTGTTTTGGAGATTGGTACTGAGGACGATGAACTGGTACTCGATGAGGATGATGATGCGGATTGCATGGAGCAGACGCTTCCGGGGGATCGTCCCCCTCCTGAGCCGCCATCATGGAGTGCAAGAGAGTCTAGAGTTCGGAAGAAGATGAATGAATTCTGTTTTAATTCCGTTTTATTTTGTTTGTGTTTTTCTTTCAAACGTTTACATGTTGTTTTGAGTGTGTTCTTTTTTCCTAACAGAAAGTTTTTTGCATCTAAGTCAGGTGATGAGAAGTCCGGTTTGCCTGTCATTGGCCCATTATAGGACCGATTCTTATTGTTTCTACAGAGGTGATAGTTTCTAAGTTTGTTTCAAGGGCGGACGGAAGACAGAAGATTTTTTATCTTTTTGTTTCCTGTTTTATCTCTGATTGTATTGTCAGCCATAAAAATTCTCATTGTATTGTCAGCCAGCTGGCAAATGTTTTATTGATTTAATATAAATTGTCTATGATAAAAAAAATTAAATACACATGTTTCGACGTGCATGTGATCTCATTTGTTTTCCTTTAGCTATACAAACATGTGTAGGTGAAAAAATTAATTATCCACACATAATTGTATGTGTAGATAATAACCTTTTTCTATGGTTCGATACCCACACATTGTGACACTTAGTTATGTGTGGGTAAAATGGTTTTTCCACATTTGAATGTATGTTTACCTACACATATGTGTATGCGTAAAATTCATAATTTCTTATAGTGACCTCTCACATAAGTTAATTTTACCATTGATTTAAATTTGCAACATCACATAAAATAATCAAAGAAAAATAAAAAGACAGTAAAAATGTTATAAAGTTTATATTTTTTATTCAAATTAAATGAGCTGTAAATTGTACACCATACTCTAATTAATTAAATACATATAAATGCAATATACTTCGTACTACTTTTACTGCCAAACGTCTTTTCATTTAAACCATAAGGAATATAATTTATTAGCTTTGTGTCGAAACGGATCGGAGTATAAAATATGTTAAAGCTAAAATGTTATAAACTACACAATTTTTCATATCAAAGTCATTTTTATTTATATTTTGAAAATGAATAGCGAACACAAGTACAAAGTATTTTAATATATATTTGTAGGGTTATGGGACGACAAGGTCCAGAGCCTAATCGGTCCAGGCCCCGAATTTGAGCTTGTAAGTCCATGTCCATGATCTGGACCAGCGGGCCAAGCCCATGTCCATTATCTCGTCAAGCAGCCCGTTCATGCCCAGCAACCCAGAGCTCGAGTTGGCCCAATCGATCAAGCCCATTAAGGAGCGAAAGTCCAACAGACCAAAAGTCTAGCAGAGCGGAAGCCCAAAACATGTTGTCTACCATAGGCCCGCCTACGGCCTACCGGAGGTCTGCCTTCCAACCTAGTCAGGAGTTCGCCTCCAGCCCTGCGGGGAGCCTGCTTTCTAGTCCAACAAGGAGCCTGCCTTCTGACCCAACCATGAGCCTGCTGCCTCCAGCCAGTGGGGAGCCTAGCTACCTTCCCGCCCAGCAAGAGGGAGCTCAAGCATCCGGCCTGCTAGTCAGATCGACCTGCCAGCTAGGAAAAGTAACGATTAGACATTAATGTGCTGTTTAATTATGTATTAATGTTGAAATTAAGTTAGTCACTATTATGTTTGACAATTACCATTTGCAACATTGGTGTCATATAAAAGATAATAAAAAGTTATGAATATTAATATTTTTTTGTAACTAGCTAGTACAATAAAAAATATATTTCACATTAAACAACTTTTTATTAAACTATTAATTTTCTTTTTTGTATATTCAATATTGATGTCATATGAAAAATAATAAAGAGTAATGAATTTTGATACAATAGTATATTTTTTGTAACACTTTAAAAATAAATAAGAGATTTTATTTGGGTGTATATCCTCACTAATTTTCTACTTATTTTGGTGGAGTATAATCTATCAAGGAGTATATTAATATACCAAGGAGATATAGAGGATGTTTGGTAAACGGCATTTCAGCCGAAAAATGGCGGTTTGGTCACTTTCAGCGTTTTCAATAGATGAAAAAGTTGTTTGGTAAACAGCGGTTCGGCACTAGCGTTTTTGGACGAAAACGTTGAAATGAAAACGCTGCTAATAGGAGAGTTTTGAGTTGGCGTTTTGAAAATAGCGTTTTCTACTAATTTTATGGTCAAACAGCTAAATTACCAAACATCTTCTAACAACCCGCCAATTTATTCCGCTAGTCAAACCCTCAGATTGAATCCACGTACTATTGACAACCCGCTAACATATCTGTCATCCACTAACCGCTGAGTGCCAAACACGCCCATAATATACTTCGTAAGAACTTAGGAAGGAGTTTAATACTACATATAAGAGAGATGCAGATTTATTACGGAGTATAAATTAGGGGGAACCTAGAAAAGTTTTTAAAAATAAATATGAGATTTTATTACTTTTTGCTATATGACATGACATGTAGCAAAAGTTTTCAAAATTGTATCTTTAAAATATACTATCTCCGTCCCCCTAATATTGGAATGGAAGAAAGTGTTGTGGTTTTTAATAAAATTTGAATTATGTCATTGATAATGAGTTAATAAAGAGATAATAATATAAGAATGAATTAGAGTCACAAAAATGTTACCAAATATTATACGGAGTACTCCTTCTGTCCCTTAAAACTTTGTCATCTTTCATCGACCACACAGTTTTTACTTTATTATTCTATGTGTTGGTCAAACTTGGCAAAGTTTAAAGAGACCGAGATAATATGAGACAATAATAGGGAGGAGGGGAATTAAAATACCCCAACTTTGAAGGGGTGTGACATAAACACCCCAAACTTTCATATGTGATGTAAATACCCCAAACTTTATATAAAAGGTTATTTTAACACCATTATCATCTATGGAGTATTATTTATTTCAAAAATGTAAATTTGTTGTGTTAATTGCATAATTTAAAATAGCAAATTTAAAACGTTGCAATTATTTATAGTGGAGGAATTTTTTTTTTTTACAATTAAAATTAGAATGTTATTTGTATCCTCATGAATGCTAAAACATTTTAAATTATAAAATTAACACAAAAGTTAACATTTTTGATAGAAATAATACATGACCATGGTGCTAAAATAACTTTTTATGTAAAGTTTAGGGTATTTAATTTACATATATACAAGTTTGGGTGCTTACCTGACATCCCATGCATGAAAGTTTAGGATATTTTAATTATTTTTCCCATAATAGGGGGCATCCAGAAATGGAAAAATGGGATAAGTATGGGGGAAGGAAAGAAGTACTCCCTCCGTCCCTTAAAACTTTGCTAATTTTCCTTTTTTGGATATCCCACTAATTTTGTCACTTTTTATTGATATCCCACTGAAATTGTGGTACCACTTAATTCTTTCTCTATTGCACTAACTTTAACTACATAATATTTACTTTATTAATCTCAGTGTCGATTAATCTTAGACAAATTTTTGAGAGACGGGGAAGTATTATTAATAGACTTTGGATCTTTTGGAAAAGTCTCAATAAATATTCCCTATAAGCTAATAGGTACACCGTACCATACTGTTAGTCTCTTTGATGCTCGCCAGTCTGTGGTCTGCCCAAATGCAGGGAGTGTTTGTGTTTACTTGTGCTTTTTAAAAGTGATTTATTTAAGTGATTATGGGAAAAGTGATTTGTAGTAAAAGTGGGTAGTGTTTGTAAAGAGAAGTGATTTTAATTAAAAGATATAAGTTGGAGTGTTTGATAAAAAAGTGATTGTGATATAACATTTGGATGAAAATACAAAAATGCCCTCAACCACATATAAATCATATGGTGCATATATTAGCAAGCCTCAAGAGTCTGCATACATCTTCCGATTTTGAATCTCCCATTGTTCAGACACATCGATTAATGTTGCAGGTCACATATATGTATGCCTATCGATGGTCAACAATGACAATTTTTGTTTCGTGTATGTATGTGTCGTCTCTTTTGCTTTAGTCCCTCTTAATTTACTTTCAAGATGTACTGGAGCATTAATCCTAATTAAATTACTTAAGCTATTTGTCCTTTATATATACTTCGTATATATGAAGACGTATTGGAGCTTTCAAGATGTACCACATCTTTGTGTGTGTGTGTAAAAGAGGTGTGACCATGGGGACGGGGTTGTGTTTGCCAAATTTCATCAACAAATTGGATTTGCCTGTGAAGATTGCATGGCCGCTGCAATAATTGAGACAAGAGTAGAGAACTTGTCTGTGGCTGCAAGATTTGGAGCGAGGAAGACGATGGAGAAGTAGGTTGGGAATGAAACGGATGAGAGAGGGGTAGAGTTGGACAAGGCTAGGTAAATTAGGTTAAAGATTACCCTCAAAAGTTGTTGATATTTACAAAAGAGCCTAGAAGCTATTAAAAGCAGCCTACACCCAGCTTCTACTTTTTAACTTAAAAGTGCTTTTTTTAATTAGAAGTTGTCATTACCAAACACCTTTTACAGCTTTTTTTAATCTAAAAGCTCAAAAGTGCTTAAAATAAGCTTTAGCAAACACTGCTGCAGTTGCACCAATTTCATAGTCGTTCTGCCCAAGATACCACCCTCCTTTTCCTGGCAAAACCAAAATCAATACTCTCAAGTCATACTCAGATCTCGTTTATTTTTGAGGACCTCACTAGTATGGCAAATTTTCCATACTGAAAATGTTAGAATACTCCGATCTTGTTTAGTGTTGGAATGAAAAATTCTCAGATTAAAAATGTTTGAAGATTTCTAAAATACGTAATAGAACTTTTATATTACCTTCCTTCCAAAAAACATTGAAAAACTGTACATTTTTATTATCAATCATTAATTAGGAGGTGGGAAAAAATACCAAAAAATCGGTATACCGTACTTATCGTAGCGAAAAATACCGGAAAATACCGTCATTTTTTGTACGATATCATACCGTACCGATTTATTTCGGTACGGTAACAGTAAATGTTTTCAAATACCGCGGTATACCGGCATAATACCGTACCAACTCCCTACCCAACAATTACTTTGAATTGTAAAATATTGTAAAAGTCCATTACAACTTTGAAGCTCAATATTAATACTTATGTTGTTACAAATACAAAATAAAGAGTACAAAAATAAAGGTCTAATTTCCTAAACCCATATAACCTTTTAGGCTTATACTACGTAACATTCAAACAAATTTACTCTAATGACTAATGAGTAATGTACTAATGTCCAGAACCAAGTCCATCTTGTTCCAATAGCTTGCGAGTCACGATGGTTATGCCGCTGAGTAGCTGACGAGTGAAAAGGGATACACTTATGTGACGAGTGTATCTACATAGAGATTCCGTGAGTCGAGGCACATTTTTTTTCAAAAGTCTTATTCAAATATTTTTTTTAAATTATAAAAATGACTAAATACACAATATCATATTAGGAATAAATGATTTTATATCCATTTCGTTTGAATAATTTTATTTATTTTTGTTAGAGATCACTGTTGTTTTAATTATATCTATATTGTTCGAATTATTTTAGGAGATTGTGTTATTTTTTAATGTGACATGTTGAACTACTTAAATATACTAATATCAATAATTGTTCAATGTTGAATATGACATCAATTGTATTTTGTAACATTTTAATAATGGATTAAATATGTCGCTAGTCACACCGGTTTAGTAGATTTCGTTAGTCTATGATAATTTGTTGTATTGGGAGACAAGCACGGTAATTTACCGATACCGTACCGTTATCGAACCGAAACTTCTTGCGGTATACCGAAACTTCGGTAAAGTAAAGGTATGCAAATTTTGAATACCGAAAGTTTTGATATGACAAATGTATGAGGGAAAATATTTGGTATACCGTACCGAACCACCCTATCATTAATAATATAGAAATGATATGTAAATGGTGTCTGTTAAAAAACAATCATAAAAGCATAATATTTATAACTTTCATAATGATATAATCCGTACTAATAAAAACCAAGGTTCCAATTTTATGAGTTGACAAAGTTCCTGCCTTCCTGGGATGAAAATAGTTTTTTTTTTCGAAATATGAGTAATATGACAATATTCACTCTATCTTAGAGTAATTACTCCTAAAATAGTTGGAGTACTATGCTTAAAATGAAAATATTTATGTTCAATCATCGCGGTAACGACCTTATTCGAAAATAATACAAAGTCATATTTTAAAATTTGAGAACATTTGTATTCATATTTATTTAAAACAACTTCCCTTACAAGCTACTAGTAATAATGCATTAATGCCAACAATTGTGCTTCGCACTGTGTAATTCTTTTGAAAGTATTCTTTTGCTTGGTTTCATATGATTTCTTTGAATTTGATCTGTATTACGAGTATTTTATAAATCTGATTTATCTATTTTGATTCGCGCCCAATTGCGTTGTTGATATCCTGCTAATTTTTTATAGGAGAAATTCATACTAATAATCCATACTTTAGTCCGTTCTACAATATTAAAGGAATATTACCTGAAATAGGACTAAAAAGTTTGAAATTACAAAATATGACTGTTATGTTTTTATTTCTTAAAATAAGACTAATTACTGTCATATTTTGAAAATATCAGACTTCAAACATGGCAGTATTTTTCAAACTTGACAGTAATTAACAGGGCCGGCCCTTGGGCTGTGCAAGCGGTGCAACCACACAAGGCCCAAATACACGGAGGGCCCAATAGTTCTAGTATTATTCTATGCCATATAAAAAACCCTGCAGCATCTGGGAATCAAACCCACACCACCTAAGGAGAGACGCTAGAAAGTTACCATCTTACCAACTTAGCTTGTTGGAACACATTGATAGTATTTAGTACAAATACCTTTAATGAAACTAATAAAAGTTATTGTGTCACTATACCTATATACTTGCTTATTGGTAAGGTAGCTATAGTGTACTACTGTACTCCATTTATAGTTTTTTCTTTTGAAACAAAGTACTCCATTTATAGTTAGCTATAAGTTATCTATATTAATTTAAAGTTATTGTAAGTTATTTCCTTATAGTTAGCTACATCAATTTTTATTTATTTGGATTTCTTTTATTGTGATATTTTTTATAGCAATCAAAATAAGTTTTTTTATTACATTTTATACTTACTTTTTTTATTTTTAGGTTTATTATGTTCACTACATGTGTTATATATAACACAAATTGAGTTGTGAAATTGATGTTTATTCACTTAATTGGGATATCAATTCTTAATTAAATTTTAACTCGAATTTTGAAATTGTATAGAAATTTTAACATAGTTTCTGAATATGTAAATTATAATTACTTTGTTATAAAATTGAATTAATTATTAATAGAGAGGATTTAACTTTAGCATGGAGATGGGGGTGGCTTTTTTAAATATAATTTAGGGCCTTTTATTTAATTTTGCACAGGGCCTTCGATATCTCAGGACCGACCCTGGTAATTACTCCTACTTTGGGAATAAAAAACATGACAAACTATTTTAGTCCTATTTCATGAACTTTCCCAATATTAATCCATACTAGAAATATTAATGAAAATAATCCAAAGTGATAAAGTTATCTACGCAAGTACACTAGAACCGTGTTTGCTATTGCTTTAAATAAGTGCTTTTCAGATTTTAGATTAAAAAAAAGCTAAAAATGGTGTTTGCTAACCACAACTTCTAATTAAAAAGGCACTTTTAAGTCAAAATCTAGAAGCTGAGATATACTAGCTTCAAAGTGCTTTTAGGTATTTTTGCAAATAAATCCAACTCAAAGGATAATCCTAATGACTTATTTTTTCACTTCAACTCAAAATATCCTCAATTCTTCCCTATTTGCTCTCCCCTACGTTCCAATATCCCGTCAACTCCCCATTCACCTTTTCTCTTCACCGCCCCTAACAACCTGCACAAATGCACATTACTCTGTATTATATTGGGTCGAAGTGAAAAAATAAGGTTGCTTCGATTCTGCCGTCCTTCGATTCAGCCGTCCAAAACGCCGCCGCCATCCAAAACCCCGCCGCCGCTATTGAATCACCGGCATGGCGACATCGCACCTGCACTTGCTCCTACCTTCGATGCAGCCGGAGTCGTTCAGGCCGCTTTAATTTGGCACCTCTTGTTGCTGTGCCTTTTGGATTGCTCTTCTAAGGATGTTTTTACTTGGACTGTAATTTGTCCCAGACCAGACCAGTCCAGACCAGACCAGACCAGTTCAGACCAGACCAGACCAGACTTGGATAGTTATAAAAATACAAAGAAACCAGACCTTACTAGACCAGACCAGACCAGACCAGTTCAGACCAGACCAGACCAGACCAGCAAATTACAGTCCAAGTAAAAACATCCTAAACCGTTCGTCGGGCGTTTGTGACTTTTTGATTGCTCTGGTTTTTTTGATAAATGGGGTTGTGGCTGGACATATGGTCGTAGGCTTGGATAGTTGGAACTAATAAAACACTACAATAAAAATCACTTTTTTATCAAACACTCCAACTTTAACTCTTCCATCTTAATCACTTCTATCTTAAAACACTACCAACTTTTACTAAAAAGCACTTTCTCCAAAATCACTTACAAATACCACTTTTTTTAAGTTGAAGCAAACACAAACAGATGTTACCGTTTTATGTTACCCCTTAGGTTGATTGCAACCCATGGGGTCAAAAAGCAATTTTGATCTATTCACTCCTAAAAATTCCACAACCCTTGTATTTGTAGAGGCTAAGCCTGGATAGATGGCATCCCATGGGTGGAAATTAGATGAGCTTTTTCACTCTCACCCAATTCACACTTCGCTAGAGAAAAGCAAAAAGGAGCAGCCGCATCAAATAATAACATGGGTCCCACTCAAAATGCAAATCTTATTTTATTTTTAAAGTGTTTTAACTTTTTTTATTTATACTCCCATTTTTATAAAAAATATATCAAAATTCTTAACTTTTTATGACCTTTCATATGACACCAATATCGCATATGTAAAGTAAAATGAAAAAAGTTGAAGTTTCTACTGATGAAAGATTTCAGACCTAATTTTTTTTCCTAAATAGATTCAGTTGCCAAAATGAAGATTTCACAATTAAATTATTTTTCATCTTTCAAATATTTTTATTTTAAAATAGCTCTAAAGTAACAAAATTAAAATTAAACTTCAAATTTATTTACAAACAACGGAAAGAAATGATATATAATAATAAATGTTAAGATTTTAATTAAAAAACTTTACAGAGTGAATATATTGACGGTGCTGAGTTGTAGGGAAAAATGGTTTGACTGAGTGAATACGTATAAAGAGCTGTGGAATTTGATTTATTGACGGAACGGGGTTGCGGGCAGCCTTACGCATGATTGCATGAATCCCACCATACATTTTCTGCAGCACACCAGTATCTGTCTTCTTGTCGTGGTCTTTATCAACAAAAAACATCTAACAAAAATTCATTTACTTTTTCTTCTACTCCTAGGGTGAGAAACCCGAGAGTACGTAGTGCTCTCTCCGTCCCGCTAAGATTGTCCCATTTTACCTTTTCGGGAAGTCCCACTAAGATTGTCTCATACCAAATTTGGTAAAGATTGTGTGACTATAAACCATTCTTACTTTATTCTTACTTTATCAATTTAATATCAACCACACAAACCCACTTTTCTTAATAATCGTGTCACCTTCTTCCGTCCCAATGTTAGTGGGACGGAGATAGTATTATATTACTCACTCCATCCCGTAAAATAGTTTCCGGTTTCCTTTTTGGGCCGTCCCAATAAATAGTTCCCATTTCCCTTTTTGGGAAGTTTTTTGTGGCTATCATTCATTTACCGTTTTCTTAGTCAACCACAACCACACACTTCCACTTTATTCTCACTTTCTTAAACTACGATCTAAATCAATGCGGGAACAATTTTATGAGACGGAAGGAGTATTATTTATTATTGTTACTACTGTCATCGCATATTTTCATCATCTTGTTTGATCATCGAAAACAGGGTAGAAGTTTTGGCACTAAGAATAGCTACAAATCATTCCATAGTTGGATATGTGATCTTTTGACTTTTTTCAAAAGAGATGGATTTCAAATCACTTTTTTTTTTTTTTTGCAAATATGGATTTTAAATCAGTTAGGATTGGTGATTTAATGAAAAAAGAGGAGGAAGTGCTTCTAGCTACACAAAGGGTAGTGTTCTGGCGATTGGTTTGTGATTTGACTTCGTTTAGTTTCATCTATTCATGAATTTCACCTAAAAAATGCTTGAGCTTCAAAATGTGTACACATTTCTGTCTTTCACAAAAATTTTGTCTTTCACAGACAAAAATTGAGTTGTCTGTGAAAAACAAAATTTTTGTGAAGGACAGAAATGTGTACACATTTTGTGTACCCTAGCAAAACTCATTTTACCTTTATGAAGTGTCTAAGACAAGTCTGACTCTAATTTTTTTTATCTACCGAATCAATTGTATTTATTTCAGTTGATTTAGTTGGATACCAAATTAAATTCAAATGACCACGTCCTAATTAAGGGGTTATGTCTAAAATAATAGTAAAAAAAGAACTATAGACAAAAAAGAGACCTTTTTTTCCCTTTCCAAAAAAAGGGACCTAAAATGGGATTAAGACATACGTACATCCGAAGAAGTGATTAACCTCACACCATCTTTGCAAATGTTTACCCATACTGCCCATAGTGCTATGTGCTGCCCAACATTGCAATGTAAATTCATGTTTCTTTTGATTTTTATATTAGTTCGTATTTGCACCAAAAAAATATTAGTTCGTATTTCTCAAGATATCTATTTCATTGAGATGAATATAAGAGTAAAATATTTAAATTATTATACAAAAATTTTGTAAAAATTATTTCAGTTATTGTTCCAGTATAGTCACAATGAACAATAACAAATTAATAATACAGTGACAAAAAATCGACGAAAAATCCAAATTCCGCCAAGTGACAAACGTTCACCCGTCTAGTGACCAACGTCCGCCCACACAGTTACAGTTATCCAACTCGTCCAGTTACAGTTACCCGATCCGTCCAGTTACAATTACGTGATTCGTCCAGTTACACTTACCCGACCCGTCCAGTTACAGTTACCCGACCTGTCCAGTTACAGTTACCCGACCTGTCCAGTTACAGTTACCCGACTCATCCAGTTACAGTTACATGATCCGTCCAGTTACACTTACCCGACCCGTCTAGTTACAGTTACCCGACCTGTCCACTTACAGTTACCCAATCATCCAGCTACAGTTACCCGATCATCCAGTTACAGTTACCCGATAAGTCCAGTTACAGTTACCCGATAAGTTCAATTACAGTTACCCGACTCGTCCAGTTACAGTTACCCGACTCGTCCAGTTACAGTTACCCGACTCGACCAGTTACAGTTACCTCACAAGTCTAGTTACCTGACCCGTCCAGTTACAGTTATCTCACCCATCTAGTTACAATTACTCTACCCGTCCAATGACCAACCCGCCTAATGACCAAATCATCCGTGACCAAATCGACCAATTCACCCGTGACCAAACCGTCTGCGACCAAACCGACCTATGACTAATCCACCTGTGACCAAATCCAACAAGTGGCAATGATCAATCCGATCAACGTCCCGACGAGTAACCATGACCAATTTGATCCTGCATTGATCGTCGCTGCCTTTCGACGGGGATAGCTGCCGCCACCCGGAGGTGACAGCCACCACCCCTCACCCACCAGCCCCCCTCCCCAGCCCCCACCTACCCCCAGCCCCCTCCAGCACCTTCCCACAGCCCCCACAGGCCCTCCAGCACCCTCCCACAGCCCCCAGCCCCTCCAGCATCCTCCCACAGCCCCCAAGCAGCCCCCAGCCCCTCCCACAACCCCCCTTCAGCCTACCCCCACCCCCAACACCCTCCCACAGTCCCCTCTAGCCTACACCAACCAGCCCACTGCCACCCCCCGTCCCCCACCGCCCTGTCCAGCCTTCATCCCATACCTAGTCGTCGCCGCCCTAAAGTATTCATCAAATTGAAGCAATTGTCATACTTCGATCTGCAGCACCATATGGAGCGACGTCGTGGGAAATGGTCGGCCGCAGGAGCGAGATCTGTGGTGGCATTGGACAAAAGAGCAGATGTGATGGAGATGAGATGAGGTGCGATGTAGATGGATGGTGGGTAGATGCGTTGAAGATGGAAGGCAACAGATGCGAAGATGTTGGAGAAGGAATGTGCAGATGTGCGGAGATACGCCGCGGAAGAAGGAAGGCGACGGGTTTGGTCCCTTTTTTGTCTAGGTTTAAACGGGTCTTGTTTTTGTCGAGTCAAAATTCACTGGTCCTGTTTTTGCCATTCTTTCCCTAATTAAACACTCCTCCGTCCCTAAATTATTTTTTAAATTTCTTTTTCTTTTCTTTGTCTGAAAATAATCTTCTTTTTCTCTTTTTTAACAAAGAATGTGGTTCCCTGCTTCTGCTATCGACAATTGTTGAGGAGTAGTTCGGTCCCCTTGTGGTTTTTTGAAGTACCGATTCGGGCGATAGCCTTGGTTCTTCGTGGCGTTATTGCATCGCTTTCAGGATCACTCGGCTTCTTCGTGACAGAATTCTTAATGTCTTTATACTATATTTTCAACGCTGATGATGAACTTAACTACTTCCTCTGTTCCAAAATTATCTTCATACTTCCATTTTCCGTCTATCCCAAAATTATCTCGTTTTTCCCTTTTGACAAAGAATTTGTGGTTCAAAACATTTCTTACGCATTCTCACACATTTTTCTCTCCTCAGCAGAACTCTCCATCACTATTTTAATATCTGTGTCAATTGTTCTTCAGGATATAAATATGAGACGGGGGAGTACCTAATAATTAATTAACAACAATGTGTTTGTTAAAGAATGCAAAAAATCATTTTAATCTCATTATGTGCAAACTTAAAATTATTTCATGTCCTAATGGCCGCAATACGCATCGCGGTGGCTACATTAGTCGCAACCGCAGTAGTCACAGTAATCGACTTCACATTAGTCGCAACCGCTACCACAACCGCAATTTATTAAAACCATGATAGGAAGTAAATGAAAGTCATAAAACACCTGTTTTCCATTAAAGAAGCTCTAAATAAAGAAACGGGTCAGAACTTCAATTGATATTTAAAAAGTGGTACTCTCTGGAGATTATAGATTACATCATGGAAACAGGAAATACTGAAAATTTCCTGTCATTTTAAAATGCAGAAGCAAAATCCTTCGTTTTTCAAGATCTTAGTAGGCGATTTTGCCTCTGCTCTGGTAAGTTCTCAAATTCCCCATTGTACACAATCGATTCCGTGAATGCATGTGTCTAATTTGCCGTTACGTGCAGCGTTTACCACCGCTCTTTGTGGAGGTTTTTGGGGGAAAGCTGCCGCCGACGCTGTCACTCGAAGTGAACGCCGCCGCGGCGCCGGAGAAAAAATGGGCCGTAAAGCTTGAGAAGAGCGGCGAGCATTCCCTGTTTGGGGAAGGATGGGGTGCATTTGTGAAGGATAACGATTTGGCGGCCGGAGATTTCGCAGTATTCTGGCTGATGGATAACTACTCTACTTTCCAAGTTCGACTCTACGACTACACTTGCTGCGAAAAGCAACTATCATCTTCCCGATTCTCCCCTGGTATATACCTACAACCTACTCTGTGAGCAAATTCTACAAGTTTGAAGCTTGATGAAAGATTTTTTTAATCAGATGATCTTTTTTTGTAAGTAGTTCTTTTTATACATTTAATCTTTTTTTCTTAAATGTGGATTGTGTTTAGACTGATCAAGTTTAGTGAACAGAGATTTGTATACAAACTTGTACAATTCACAATTGTTATGCTTTTCAAAAGATTTTTCTATAACAAATGAATAGACATAGCTAAATCTGTTAATTTGAATCCGAATGAGTTTGTTATGTGTAATTATGAATTGATTTCAGGGCATACAAAAACATGTATATTGTTTGAAATAAATAGACATAGCTAATTCGATTAATTTGAATTGGAATGAGTTTGTTACGAGAAGTACAATCAAGGTTTTAAATAGCGTTAGCGGCAACGGTCATAGCGGTAGCTGCGGTGTGAAATATTTTAAAGCGCGCAAATCAAACCACATTTACGCATCAGCCACCCCACAATTAAGTATTGTTGACTACATGTATGCATCATCCATGCATTTGGGACTGCAGTACACCGTTGGAGTCGGTGGCGGCATTGTTGAAGCCGGTAGCGGCGTGTAGCGGCCCGATGCGGCGTAGCGGTTCTGTCACGGTTATGTAGCGGATTTCGTCGTGATTCCAATTCACACCACTATAGCGGTGTGTAGCGGTAGCAGAGCCTACCGCAACCGCTATATAGCGGCCGCAATAGCAGTAGCGGACCGCTATTTAAATCCCTGAGTACAACAACATATGTATATTGTTCGAAGAAAATGTGCATGAGTATAATATAGGGATAAGGGTCAGATAGGGCCTCGAACTTGGGAAAAAATGTCAAATAAGGCCATATTTAGGATGCTCTGTCCGGCCGACGCCATTTGAGGCGGTTCCCGATGGAATTTTTTGATGAAATTTTTTGAGAATCTTATTCATTAAGTCTAGTTTACTCATATGAAATTTGAACTAAAACTTCAATCGGGAAGGCATTCAAATGAATTCTTGAAGATAACTGTGCAGTTAAAAGCGCAGTAATCTTCAAGAATTCATTTGAATGTCTTCCCGATTGAATTGTTAGTTCAAATTTGATATGAGTAAACTAGACTTAATGAATAAGATTCTCAAAAAAATTCATCAAAAAATTCCACCGGGAACCGCCCCAAATGGCGTCAACCGGACATAGCATCCTAAATATGGCCTTATTTGACATTTTTTCCCAAGTTCGAGGCCCTATCTGACCCTTATCCCTATAATATAAGTATAATATTATAAAATGATTACAATAAAGTTTGTATGTCTAGATTAAGAAATGTATATTATTTTTCTTCATAAAACTACCATGTATCATCATACTTCGCATTACTAAATCTATTTCCAAGACGGGATCAGATTACTCTGGGTATAACCCGATCGAATAGGTTGGACCGAATTTGAATTTTTAATATAAAAGTTTCTTTTTAAAAGTTGACTTTGCTAACTAATTGTTTTTTATATATAATTTTTTATTCTATAAGGTTTTAAATAAATTTGTATAAAAGTTTACACTTAAACTTTGTTAAATATTAATACATTTTAGGTAAATTACCTGTTTAAAAATAATTTTATGGTTTAATTAGGGTCTAATCGGCTGTGACCTTGTTATTTCGAGTTTTGGCTCTAAGTAGTAACTTCAATAGTCTTGAACATAATTGAAAATGTTATGGCTCGTAAACCTTTTTGGGTTGAATATGAACCAATCACTCTAGAGCTAAATTTGCTCAGTACTGCTACTAAGAAGAATGTTAAACTGTTCTACTCATACCATAAATTAGCAGGTGTAAGATCAACTAATGTTGATCGCAATGTAAGGGAGAAGAGAGGAGAGGAGATGGATGAATCCACTAAGTCAGTCGCCCTTCCACCCCGCGATAAGAATGTGGTATGTATCTTTCTCTTGAGAGGCTACAACTCCATGTAATTTTATTTTAAGAAAGGATGCATTCCATTGTTTAAGTCTGAGTTAGAGATACCACTTGCTGATTAAAGTTGCCCATAACGTAATTGTCAGAAATTGAAACTGAGAAAATTACCAAACTAAAACATACGTAGTAATAATTATGCGCAAATAAGAGTTCAACTTTTCGTTAGGTAACTTAGTAGGAGTAAAAAAGAGTGTCCTGATTGCCTGAACTAACAAACTACTGGAGCTTTTGTCTGTGTAAGCCGTAAATGAAGTGGATTCAGCTAAATGAATTGGCGCTTGAATTAATCAATCCAGTCGTTTGACACTTGAATTAATTGGGAAATCTAAACATTCAAACCTTCGAATACGCAAAGCCGTTAGAGTCGGAGAACGAAAAATAAAAGGAATCATCAAAAGCAATGGTAAAGAAATAAAAGCAAAACACAGAACTAAGCTTGAGAACAACGAAATAAGAAGATATACAATGGTGGGTTCCGACTTTGAGTCAACCGATCAAAACGTTAAAATAAAACTAGACCTGGTACGATTTTAGGCTGTTAATGTTAAATTAATTTGATTTTACTTATATGGAATTAGTGTCTAAGATATATGGAGATGTTTGTTGGAATATTTGAACTCACGAATGACATTTTTTGCTATTAATTTCATTTTTGTGTGATGAGTTCTTCACCAATGATAAATTCTGAGAGAAATGACTAATACATGATATAAATTTTTTGTTAGGGCCATATACTACTAATGGTTCTATAAAGATTGAATATTTAAGTTATGCAAGTGTTACTCATGGAATTGAATACGCTGAGGAAGAGACCATATAATGATATGTGTGCGCTTACGTGTTTTAGATGCAGTATTTGAGTTCGTATTTGAGTGAAAGTGTTCTAAAGGATTATATTACAAAAAACATTTTGTTATTGAGTGCCATCTTATATGGTAAAATATGTCAAAAATCAAATGTATTAAACTAAATGTCATTAGAACGACAATAAGTACCATAGTGAAACGATGTGTAGTTAGAAAAGATGAATTAAATATGCATATGCTCTTTAAATGATCAGTGTATTGCTAAAGTGTCAATTCTTTAACATATTTAAAACAACTTATTCCTGTAGGAGGAGCTATTGAGTCGAAATGGCATTAATACACATCATACTTGTGTTTGTGAAAATCTGTCAAAAGAAAACCTCATAAACAAGAGCATTGTTGGATGAGAATGCTAGAATAAAAGACTTATAGATGTCATTAGGATGGCAATCAAGTGCCATAATAAGTACCATTTTTGGCAATGAAGTGCCATAAAGTAAATTTAGAAATGTTTATTCATAATAACTACATAATAATCATGTTTAATTATTATTACAGGCCATAACAAGGACTTGTGATAGTGGACTGTTGCAGAAGTTAGAAAAGCTTCGTGTGAACTGCTATTGCAATTTGAGTGAAGTAGCTAAGCGAATAAAGGTCCAACTCAATCAACAAGAAATAGAACAATTCAGAGACACTGTTTTCGGATGGATTCTAGACATAGAACATATGCCAAGAATAAGTGGGCAATTAAGCATAGCCTTTGTAGCGAATTACATCGAAGAGTTCAATGGGACAACTGAAAAAACTATAATAAGGTTTCACATAGGCAATAGCGTGATTGGTTTTACAAAGGATGATTTAGCAATAGTGACTGGCTTGAACATAGGGAGAGAATTCCCTAATATTCTTGATGTCCCAGGAGGGGATTTGTGTCGAAGATACTTCGGTAGTAAGAAAATAATACTTAGACAAGATATTATTCAAGCAATGGAGGAGTACAATTCTGAATATCCTAGGACACAAAAAGAAGATGGAATTAAACTAGCATTATTGTATGTGCTAGCACATGGTTTTCTAGGAAATCAGTACTCACATCGTTTACCGGGAAAATATATAAACTTAGTAGAAAATCTAGATACTTTCAATTCTTACCCTTGGGGAGAGGATGTTTGGGATGACCTTGTAACCAATATGAAAAATAATGCGCAAGCATTGAAAATCTGCACAGGAAAAAGGGTTGCTTTCCCAGGTTGTATGCATGCTATACAAATTTGGGCATTTGAAACATTTCCAAGTTTGGCTAGTGCAGGATTGTGCAATAAAATAGAAGGGAAAGAAGATCAAATACCCCGAACTCTAAGATGGTCTTTTTTCAAAAAGCCATCAATAGAAAAGTTCTGTGAGCTCATCTTCCATAATATCGAGGTAAATGCAATGATATTACATCAAAAGAATTATGTATGGAGGTACAAACACATTTCGTATAAATATACTTTAACAAATAATATAGTAATATGTTAACTTGAAATGTTAATTTTGGCAGTTTGAGTGGATAAGAATGGTTCCAAGTGCAGAGGAGATAAAATGCATAGAAGGGCTTCGTGGAAGGGAAGGAAATGAAGCATTCCAGGACTTAAGAATTGATCTAGACAGAGCACAAGCAAAACAGAAGAAAAAGAATGCAGAAAAACAAAAAGGAAAGAAGAAAGAAACAGAAAGTGTTTTAGATGGCAGATGCAACAGAAAAAGTGCAAGGAATAAGAAATGTGCAAGCGAAAAGAACAAAGGAGATTGTAGTAAGCGCGTATTGAGGAAAAAAGGGGAAAATGCGGATGATATTGAAGATTCTAGTTCCCATGAAAGTGAAGATGCGGCAAGGCCAGGAAAAAATATAGTGATCAAGACACTAGCCAAACACTCCAAAGACACCGCCAAAATACTTGGAGAGGTAAAAGAAATACAAAAAATGCAAAACAAACAGGATGCAGTTTTAAAAAAGATTCTATCTCTTGTAAAGGAAATATCAAACAAGAAAAGAAGGAAGCGGATCGCATTGAAGAGAAAGAGCAAGGAAGAGAAGTAAGCCATGATACATGTTTGATGAAAGATGTGAAGGATATGGAGCATGAAACGATGAAAGATATGAATGACGAGATGCATCATATTGGTGAGAATTGTGATCATTTGGACACAACTCAAATTGTAGAAAAGGAAGTAAAATGGACAGACGAAAGAAGAAGCCATGACTAGGAATAAGAGATATTGTTTTGGTAATTATAAATGATTTAGTTTTAAAAAAAAAATTATTCTGCGTTTATGGGTGTGACATGTTTATTTATTGTACATGTCAGAAGGTGCGCCTCTACAAGACAACAGCTAGGTCATCTTTCTTTTTTGTTTTCAGCCACCCTTGTCACCAGAAAGTTCACTAGAAAAGTGTTATTAGCGAAATCATTTTTAAAGAAGTATTCAAACAGATCCGAAAAATCCAAAGGCTAAGGTGGTTTGGAGTTCATCTTGGCGAGGCTCACCTTCTGGTATTTTTCTTTTAATTTTCCCGACACTTTTGAAAATCGGAGTTACTATTAACTGTCTTTCTCGGGCGTTTTTAACGGCGTGACCCTCTTGTAACAAGGAAAATGGGCCATTTTGATAAAAAATGAAACGCATGACCCTATATGAAAACAGGCTCAACCACAAGTATCTTTTCCGTACTTTTCCCTAGAATCTAAGTTGTCATGATTTTTTTATTTTAATTCACTAAACTCATAAACTTTTGTAAAGAAAAAATCATAAAAAATTAGCAATGGAATTAATAAAAAAAAAATTAACCATAAAAAATTAGCAATGGATTTAGCAATGGAATTAATAAAAAATAAATTAATGATTTAGGTCGTACATTGATAGTTTTCAATCATTTGAACCCTATACTCAAACATTTCATTTTTTCATGTTCCCACTACAAGAAAAAAGTCCATTAACGAAGGGAAAAATGGTCACAAAAGCATATAATATGGTCAGAAAAGATTATTTGCGACCACAAAATGTGGTCGTGTGTTGGTCCCTATTGCCCTAGTCGCAAATGACATTCTGCGACCAAAAAAAGTAGGTGGTCGCTAATACTTTTTGAGACCAAATATAATGTGGCCGCTAATGATACTATTAACAACTACATTGTAAAAGATTCAAATCCTAAATTTCATTCACATATCTTCATATTAAAGATAAAACACGATAACACTAAACATTCAAATATAAAATCCCACCTCAAAAAAAAAATATAAAATTGTCATTCTTAATATAAAACTAACATCAGATTGTTAAAACCAAGTTTATTATAGCAAGTACTATCTTTTCCTTAATTATATGCTACACGGCTATGAATGTAGTGCGGATAATAAAATAGGACTTTTCTTTTCAAAATGAAAAATAGGGTTACTTTGTTACACGCAGATTACATATGTTATACTTTCTTAACATCATATCATTTTACAACAATTGACACACCGTCGTTGGGGGAAGAATAATTCCACAACTATGAATAAGAGGAAAATATTAACAACTACATGAATATCCTACCGAAACCTATGTTGAAAGACCCGAACCGGACCGGGCGGGTCGACCCGGAACCCGGTCACCCGAACCGCAACTGGGATGGCCCAAACCTGGAAAATCAGCAGAACCCGGAATTATTTGCAAAAAAAAGTGCCGAAGGGCTTCGAACACGAGTGTTTCACTTGAATCCTATGCTTCCAAGTTCCAAACCACGAAAGTACACAAGCTCGTTTGCTCATGTTGATGTTTAGAAGTATATATTAGATACGGAGTATTATTGAAAACTTAGTGTTACTTGATAAATACTATCGTAACAATTATAATAATAACAATCATTATTACTAAATGCTTTCGGTCAATACATTAAAAGCTAAGAATGACTGAGATATATAAATAATAATAATAATAATAATAATAATAATAATAATAATTATAATAATAATAATATAAAATATAAAAACATTAATTCACTCTATGTATTACATAGACTTATTATAATAATAAATAATAAGTAAAGTTGTCTATATATAATAATTATTTTTTCTAATAAGCATCATACTTTTTTCCATTTAATTTAAAATACATTTTTATTTTGTAAAACCTTGTATATATATTTAGAATAATAACTTAATTTCAATGTTGATCGGGTTTTTCGGCGTTGACCGGGTTGACCCGCCGGGTCCGGGTTGACCCGTGACCCAGTTATTTGGCCGGGTTGCTTCCCGGTCCGGTTTTTACCACATAGACCGAAACCAATGAAATGGGACCTTTAAAAAACAATCAAGTTTTTTAATTTTTACCAAATGAGAAAAATCATTAATGAGCAAAAGTAATAATACAATTACCACATACAAAAGTGTTTCTTGTTTCAATCTTTTTGAGATGAAAATGTAGTTACTAAATAGAAGTGGATCACCCCAGACATCAATTCCATGCGTAAGTTACACCGTACAGTCGGCTGTACCGTGCGCATGGTACAGCCGGGCTTTTTGTTCCCTGTTCGCTGGGATCTCCACCTCTGTCGCTCGAATCTTGTCTCTTTCTTGTTGATGGCCTTCGCTCGTCGAGCTGCGCGCGGCGATGGAGAGGTTGTGAATGGGTTGCGCAGATAATGGCTTCGCTCGGGCTATGGATGGATGGATTGCGCAGATGCTGGGAAGATGACGCTATGCTCCGCTTTCTTTTCCTCTTTCTATTTTTCTGATTTTTTTTTAATTTGGTAGCTTTTGGGTTAGGGGATACCTAAATTGTACGGAGTACTTAGTTTTAAAGATATGAGCATGAACAAATAAAATTTTGAGCATGATAGAGTTTTAAATGAGCCTAAAAAAATGAGTGTACGCCTAAAAGAAATGAACTCACACAAATTAATATTAAACACATCGGAAATAAATTTTATGTTAAACTAAAATGAGTATAACATTCAAAATGAATGAGTATACACAAATGAGCTTTCGAATTTTTTATACTCATTTTGTAAGTTATGCATGCTCATTTGGTACTGCTTTACGCTCATTTTAAAATGATGCTCATCAAATATAACACCCAAAATTAATGCGCATACACAAATGAACTTTTGAATTTTTTGATACTCATTTTGTAAATTATGTATGCTCATTTGGTACTGTTTTATGTTCATTTTAAAATGATGCACATATCAATTACAACGCCCAAAATCAATGAGCATACACAAATGAGCTTTTGAATTTTTTGATACTCATTTTGTAAATTATGTATGCTCATTTGGTACCGCTTTATGCTCATTTTAAAATGATGCACATATCAAACATATCATATTACATTAGATTCACATATTAAAATTAATTATAAACATAATTTAAGAATTTTTTATAAACGAAAAATAATAAAAACAAACTGAATTAGAATATATGAAGCAGAGATCACTGATGCTCATTGTTAGGCTCCTGATACTCAGAAAAACAGACTCGATGCTCATCCAATTACATCAATGCTCATGTAAAAGAAACCATGAACTTCATCAAAACTACAAAATTGTCACCTGTTGTACGGTGCCAGCCGTACAGTCGGTTGTATGGTATATGCATCCAATTCCATGAAATACTCCAGTTCTAAATCAGTTTTTTTTTTTTTTTTTTTTTTTTTTTTTTGAAAGCAGTTCTAAATCAGTTTCAATTCGCATGAAATACCTGTTCAGGATTAAATTTGCAACATATTTCAGAAATCAAATAATCCCGAGAGGAAGGAAACAGGTTTTGTCCCATTAGAGGAATAAAAAATACGACCTAATAATATTTCAAGGAAAACTCTATTATCACAGTTAATTATCATACAATAATATTAGAACCCAAAAGCATATTAAACTAAATTGATAATTAGATATAATAGAATATGAGGGAGGAAACACGCATGCTATACGTGTATGGGCTATAAAATTGATGTAGTAGAGCAAACCCCTACATGGCAAGATGATCGGGCTAAACTTGCAAGTGTACAAGTGACGATATAGTAATAAATTCCGGTAAAATACCGGGTCGAATCCACAGGGAAACGTTGTTTAATTTAAGTCCGAGAGTAGATAATTTTAAATATTGAAATGAGTAAAGTGCAGGGATTTTGAGTTGTGTTTTATATTTTTGGCTTTTCACTTTTAATTCAAGGAAATAACCTTGATTAATTCGAATTTAAGATGAATGATAACAACCGCTAAGGCTTTGGGAATCACTTACATGCTTTAATAGGGTTTAATATTAGTTTCTTTACCAATAATTATGAATACGATGTCGCTAATATATTCTCAACTCCGGTTAAGCTAGCGAGAGCGTGGTTTTCGTTACGTGTAAGTCCCGTTACGACTTACATTCATCTACCGAAAATCTCATTGAATATCAAGACATCACACCTGTATCATATAATACCGGATATATTTCTATTCTCGGTAATATATATGTTTATCCTTTAATGTTCATAGTTTAGACTCAACGTTAATTGCAAACATAAACTAAATTTAACATACGTCTATGTTGTACAACATAGTCATAAACAATCAAAATGTAAATGATAAATCACAATTTATTGGTTTAGAACTTTTATCAAATACCTAGTGGGCATATAAGTTCATCCCTAGTCTTAGCTAAGAACTTAGCTCCGTGAGCTCATACTAATTACAAAAGTGTAACTAAGATAAAGGAAATACAATAACATACAAGAATTATTACCCAGAACCAATTGTAGAGGAGAGAAATAGCTTCTTCTCCAACTCCTCAAGAAAATGCAAAAGTAAAATATAAAAACTTAATTTTTAGCTCCAAAGATGGAATGATGATCTTGTTTGATGAATTGAGAGCTTTATATAGGCTAAAGATTGACATCTTTTAGTCTATTCAAGCCCAACAATTAGGCATGGATAAAATATTTGCTCAGATCATAAGGAAAGTGGGGTTTTCCCATCAAGATATTGTTGCACGTCTCCCTGTTTTGTGCAGAATCGGGATTAACCAGCGCCGGTTTTAGGCATTACCGGCGCTGGTTTTACTTCAGCGCAGCGGATACAATGAAAAATGTCATAATCGGCGCTGGTTATAGTGGTGGACCAGCGCCGGTTATGCTTCGGCCAAATGGGAATAATTCAATTTAAATGCAACCGGCGCTGGTTTTCAGGGCAGACCGGCACCGGTTCTCCCTTGCAGTGTAATACTCCATTTTTTGCTCCTTTTTTATGCCAGTAGTTGACCCCAAGGTGTCGGTTCTCAGTCCTTTTTTACTGTTGACTCCCGTTTCTTCATCTTTGACGCCTTTATGTGTTTTTGCTCAAATTGGGATTTTTAGCTGTTTCGTCTTTGAATATTTGTACAGATAATCATAATTACATATATAAAATATAGGTAACTATTGTGCTTATCACAAGACCCCCAACAGATTGAGATATATATTTACAAGTTTAAGAAACATCCAATAATAGTTCTTATTCATTTTGGAATACAAAAAGAACAAAAATTACTTGTGCCTCCATTCCAGAATGTAACTTGAGCATATAACTGAAGTATGAGAGTGTCCTATCCAATTATGCATATATTATCACCATTACATCTCAATATGAAAAAATAAGATTATTTTATTTGCTACTCCGTATTAGATAGAAATAGATTATCATATCCACTATTCAATTGCAATATGCATATTTTAGTGTACTTCAATTACAGTTAAGACAACACTCCCACAAGTATATCTTGATATAAAAAATCAAATATATTTATCTAGGGAAAGCTGTCAAATAGGTCCTCGAACTTTCATAAAAAGTCAAATAAGTCCTTATATAGGAGGCTCTGTATGGCCGTCGCGATTTGGGGCGGTTCCCGGTGGAATTTTTTGATGAAAATTTTTTAGCATCTTATTCATCAAATCTAGTTTAATCATATCAAATTTCAGCTAAAATTTCAATGGGGAGCACATTCAATTAATTCTTGAAGATAACTGTGCAGTTAAATGCGCAGTTATCTTCAAGAATTAATTTGGATGCATTCCCGATTGAAGTTGTTAATATATTGTTGGCCCAAACGTTTTTTGTATATTAATAATGGTTGACACTCTATTTAGCAGCCGCTACACCTCCTAGTCTTTGCATGTAGTCTGATATATTCCTATTCAGTTGTTCCGTTTGAATCATAATTGAGTTGAATTATCTCCTTGTACATACATTGTATGTATCCGTGGTTGTCCTGTTTCCTTTGCTAATAAGGCCAAAATCAGACCTTGTTATATGGGCAGACCTTTGCTGTCTTTGAGATAAGCCAGAGCTTCAATTAACGGACCTTTCTTCTTTCTGGCTGTAAGCCTCTTCCATGTGAGGTTATCTTCTCCTTCTTTGTGAAGTTAGAGAGCGTGAGTGTAGGCGTGGTTAATAGAGTAGTTGCTCCCTTAGCCTAGGTGTGCACAAGAGACGGTCGGAACCGAGCTCCGGACTGCTTGAGCCGGAATCCCGTGATGAAATCGATCCTCAACAGTGGTATCAGAGCCTGGTTTCCGTCTTCCGCCGTACTCCGCCGTCCGCCGCCGTCCGCCGCCGCCCGCCGCCAATTCGAGGTCTGGAAAAATCGTTGCTCGCCGATTTGTTCGCCGCTGGAGCCGCCATCTGCCTGAGAACCATCGTCGGTGTTCTGCCCTGCCTCATTCGTCGTCTGGAGCTTCTGCCTGGGAATCGTCGCATGGAGATCCATCTGCGGTGGAGCTGGTTCGCCGGAGGTAGCTGGAACCGTCAATCGCCGGTTGGTGCTGCTGAATCACCGTCCGGAAGTGAGTTCATCGTTGAGCTCTAGTTCGGATCTGGAATTCCGTCATAGGAGGAAGGCCGGAGTCCCGTCGCTGAGCTTGAGAAGCTGGCTCGAAGGAGCCGCTGAAGGCGGTCTATTGCTGGAAGCCTGGTCGCTCGCTTCGCTTGAACCTGGACGTTACTAGAGCTGGACGTGGACCTCTGGCGCAGAAGCAGAGAGTTGGTTTTGTCGCTGGCTTGAGTCTCGCTTGAACTCGCTTAGAAGGAACGCAAATTCCTGGATCGGAGTTTTTTTTTGGGCCGGAGGTGTTCCTGATTGACGTGGAGTTGCTGGGAGTTGGAGCCTCACCTGATGTTGGCAGTCAACTCAAGCCTTGGACTAGACCTGTACGCAGAAGGATAGCAGGAGGAAGGAAGTAGCTCCTTGCTGGACTTTGGGCTGCTCATTTGTTGGGCTGCTGGACCTGAAGCTTGAAGGAACTGAATTGCACAACTCTGGACGCTAGGAGCTGAAGAGTTGGACCTGGAGCAGAGGAAAGACTCGGTCAAAGCTCGGTCAAAGGCAGTCAACAGTCCGAAAAATCCCAATTTTTTAAATTGGGTGGGTAAGGTCGAAACGCCTCTCCTAGGGTTTCGCTCCGATATATTGACTTTTATCCCTTTTATCGCTTTTGTAGTGTGTTGGGCATTTATTTGCTGCTAGTTTTACAAATTTAAGAGGTCCCGATAATTGTTTTTATTCTCAAAATTGGCTCTTAATTTATTTTATTTTAATAAGAGGTCAATGTAAGCAAGTCATTTTTTTTAGCATGGTCATTTGACATTTTAGACAAATTTTATTTAGTCTTCTAAGTGGGAGCTAGTGGCTGTGCACGTGCCTTTCATTTAGATTAGATAAGGATTCTTCTTTTCTTTTACTTGCAGCAAAAACGCACAAGCCCAAGGAGGAAGCCAACGTTTAGACAGAAGGCAAGAAATCAGGAAGGAAAAAAAGAAAAGAAACGGGAGTTTCCGAATCAGTTTTGATCGGTTGAGAAAGTTTCGGGATTGCAGCAACTGAAAGAGGGATTTGCGAGCGGAGATGAAGGGATTCGAATAGGACGGCTGCAGCAAAAATAAATAGAGTAAAGAAGAAGAAAAAAACGCAGCAGCAAGGTCAAGGAAGAAGAGAAGAGAGCAGGGGCGCAGACCAAACAAAACAGCAAGCCTATCGTCATCCTTCGGGCAGTTTTTCCATCTTTAATTTCTGCAATTTTCAGTTTAATTTGATTGAGTTTTCATTGCTAGATGACTCCCAGTAGCTAAATCTTAGATTTTCCGATTCCAAGTTAATACTATGTAGTTTAATTCGTGAGATTTTTGTGCTTAATGATTTATTTGCCATAGTATTCTATATTTTTGTGAATCAATTTCAGTTGAATTCATGAGATTAGTTAATTTGGATGCATACTTATTTACTATTCTTGTGAGTTTATTGCTAGTTGAAGTCTGATTTGTTGAAATTAGGGTTCATTATAGTAGTGACTAGGTGCTTACGAACCATCTAGAAAAATATAGATATGAATTGAATATTCACCCGTTTGGGAAATATTATTCGTGTTGGCTGAAAATTCACAAAGATTAATGCGATTGAGCCTTGAATCTTAAACATTTGTTCTAAGATTGGGAATTAATTAGACTTAATTGAGGCGTTTGTCGCTTTTAGGTATAATAATAGGTGAATTTGAGATTAGTTTGCGTTTGCAATTGATCTACGCCAACTATTATGATGAATAAATTTCCTTTGTCAATGATCGATTAAACTTACATGGGTTAAAACTTGGAATTGGAAATCTCTTTTTATATAATCTAAACCTCTACTTATTAGTTAATCAATTTTTTTTTACATACTTTGCATTTTTAATTTCTTTCGATTAAAAAAATCTTTGATTCTAATAACTTGAGAAATAGTAGTTAATCATCCAAACTCTCTGTGGGATCGACCTGAACTTTCACTATCTACGTGTTAGTTTAGTTTTTTTTTATTTGGTGTTAAAACGACACGCACCAAATTTTTGGCGCCGTTGCCGGGGAGTTAAGTAGATTAGCTAGTACTCTCTTAAGTTACTAGTTTTTTTCTAAAAAAAAACATTTTTTTCAAGTTATTTATAGTTTTAGTTTTTTTTTTGTGCTGATTTTATTATTAAAGCCTTTGTCTATGTACAGATTGAGATAGTGCATGACCAGAAGAACTGAGGGCCTATCTCCTGAAGCTTCGTTGAATCCTGAAATTGAATCATTTTGTAGGAGACAGAACGCTCAAAGAAGGAGAGCCCGTGCAGCAGAACGTGAAGCAATGGCTAACGATGCGAATCGAACCATAAGGAATTTGGCAATGCCAAACCTGGACAATCAACCGCTTTGCATTCAATATCCTGAGCTCGAGGCTGCCTTGGAACTTCGGTCAGGCCTAATACAACTTCTGCCTAAGTTTCATGGACTGCCAGGAGAGGATCCACATAAGCATTTGAAGGAGTTCCATGTTGTTTGTTCCACCATGAAGCCTACTGGAGTTCCTGAAGATCATATTAAGTTAAGAGCTTTCCCCTTCTCACTGGATGGTGCAGCTAAAGATTGGCTCTATTACTTGCCAAGCGGGTGCATTACCTCTTGGAATGATATGAAGAAAATGTTCTTGGAGAATTACTTTCCAGCCACCCGGACAGCTGTTTTGCGGAAGGAGATTTGTGGAATCAAGCAAATGCCTGGAGAGACCTTGTATGAATATCGGGAGAGGTTTAAGAAACTATGTCAGATCTGTCCTCACCACCAATATACTGAAGTTCAATTGATTCAGTATTTCTACGAGGGCCTACTACCTGTTGATCGAGTGATGCTTGATGCTGCAAGTGGAGGAGCTCTCATTGATAAAACACCAGTTGAAGCTTGGAGACTGACCGATACTATGGCTGCTAACTCACATCAATTCGGCATGCGCCAGGATGTTGGCGTTAAGCAAGTGAATGAGATAGCAAGTTCAAATCTTGAGCAACAACTTGCTGCCACAAATCAGCAACTTTCGCAGCTCACTGCTTTGATGATGACTCAAATGAACCTGCAGCAAACTAAAAATGTGTGTGGTGTTTGCTCTTCTAATGCTCACTTCAGTGATCAATGTCCATTGCTTCAAGGGAAGATGGAAGAAGCTAATGCAATGGGGTTTCCCGGTTCTTCACAACGCAGATTTGATCCTTTTTCGAACACCTATAATCCAGGATGGAAGAGCCACCCGAATCTGAGCTATGGCAATAACAACAACTCAGCCTTTCAATCTCAGCCGCAACATATGCCTGGACCAGGGAGTTCTCAATCTGGAGCACCTAATCAGAACTCAACCTCTACACTTGAGGTTATGATGCAGAGGCTGGTGGACGGCCAATTGAAGTTAGAGCAAGAGAAGCTGAAATTTGAGCAAGAAACTAGAGTGGGAATGCAAGATTTAAGAACACAGGTGGGCCAGCTAGCTACATCTATGAGTAGACTTGAGTCCCAGCTCTTGAATAGGCTCCCTTCACAGCCTATGAACCCAAATCAAAGTGCAAATGCCATCACTCTTCGTAGTGGCAAGATTTTGAGTGAAGACAGAGCCAAGAAGGTGTCATTTCAGCTTGACCAAGAGAAGGAAACAGAGGTTAAAAGTGGTCTGGATGATGAGCCAGATGTATCCCAGCTGCTAGATCAGAAGAAAACAATGTCAGATGACCTCGTTTGCAAGCTGAAAAATGATAAAGAGGCGAGTTCTTCCATACCGGCTAATGTTCTTTCCCCCCCCTTTTCCATCAAGGTTGGCTAAAAAAACAGAAAGAAAGTCTGGAAAAGGATATTTGGGATACTTTTCGGAAGGTGGAAGTGAACATACCTCTCATCGATGCAATCAAGCAAGTTCCGCGGTATGCAAAGTTTTTGAAGGAACTGTGCACAAATAAAAGAAAACTTAGAGGGGATGAAAGAGTAAGCCTAAATGAAAATGTCTCTGCCGTACTCCAACGGAAGCTCCCTGTGAAGTGCAAGGATAAAGGCTCATTTTCCATTCCTGTTACTATAGGTAACAAGAGGTTCGAAAGGGCTATGTGTGATCTCGGTGCATCTATTAATGTTATGCCATACTCGGTTTATACTGCCTTGAACATTGGCCCCTTGATAGAAACCGGTGTGATTATACAACTGGCTGATAGGTCAAATGTGTATCCCGAGGGGCTGGTTGAGGATGTTTTGGTGCAGGTGGGTGATCTGGTTTTTCCAGCAGACTTCTTTGTGCTAAAGATGGAAGATAATGAGTTGGACCTTACACCGATTCCTCTTTTGCTTGGAAGACCTTTTCTAAGAACGGACAGAACTCAGATTGATGTGTTCAAGGGGATTTTAACAATGGAGTTTGATGGGAATGTAGTGCGCTTTGATATTTTTGAGGCCATGCGTTATCCCAACGATGTTCATGCTGTTCTTTCCATTGACGCGCTGGATGTTATTTCTGAACAAGTGATGGAGTTTGAAGCAGCCGATAGCTTGAGTTTGGTGTTGAGAAATAGCTTTAACAACCAAACATATAATGCACTCGAACTAGCACCCAAAGAAGAAATTGAGGAGATGATTGCAGCCTTGGAAGCACTCCCGATGAAATCTGGGAAATTTAACTTATCTTATATTGATCTTCCAGTCCCAACCACCAAAATCCTCCCATCTATAGTGCAGCCCCCTGAAGTTGAACTTAAGCCACTGCCTTCTCACTTGAAGTATGCATTTCTGGGATCAAATGATACCCTTCCAGTAATTATCTCGAATGAACTTACTCTAACTCAAGAGGATAAACTAATAAGAGTCCTGAGAGAGTATAAAGAAGCTATTGGGTGGAATATTGCTGACATTAAGGGAATCAGTCCAGCAATTTGCATGCATAGAATCCTTCTGGAAGATGGAGCTAAACCCGTTAGGCAGCCTCAAAGAAGGCTGAATCCTCTTATGATGGACGTGGTAAAGAAAGAAGTAATGAAGCTCCTAGAAGTTGGAATCATATACCCCATTTCAGACAGTGAGTGGGTGAGCCCGACTCAAGTGGTGCCAAAAAAATCTGGAGTGACAGTGGTGAAGAATAAAGATGATGAACTCATTGCTCAAAGAGTTCAGAATTCCTGGAGGGTATGCATTGATTATAGGAAACTAAATGAAGTAACAAAGAAAGATCACTTTCCGTTACCCTTCATGGACCAGATGCTTGAGAGGCTAGCGGGGCATGAGTATTACTGCTTCTTGGATGGCTACAGTGGATACTTTCAGATTGTGATAGCACCAGAAGACCAAAGTAAAACTACATTCACTTGTCCCTTCGGCACATTCGCATACCGACGTATGGCATTTGGATTGTGTAATGCTCCAGCTACATTTCAGCGATGTGTGATGAGCATTTTTCAGGACTACGTTGAGGAAATCATCGAGGTATTTATGGATGATTTTTCAGTTTATGGTGATTCTTTTGATTCTTGCTTACATAATTTATCTTTGATTTTGAAAAGATGTGTTGAAACTAACCTTGTTTTGAATTCAGAAAAGTGTCATTTTATGGTAAAACAAGGTATAGTTTTAGGTCACATTGTTTCCAGTAAGGGTTTAGAAGTTGATAAGGCCAAAATTGATGTTATTCACAATCTGACCTATCCTTCTTCTGTGAAGGAAATTCGTTCTTTTCTTGGGCATGCAGGTTTTTACAGGAGGTTTATCAAGGATTTCTCCAAGATAGCCTCTCCATTATGCCATCTGCTACAGAAGGATGTTGAGTTTCAGTTCGATGATGCGTGCAAAGAGGCATTTGATACTCTGAAGGCAGCACTCACAACTGCCCCTATTGTTCAATCACCGAGGTGGGACCTGCCATTTGAAGTGATGTGTGACGCGAGCAACAATGCAGTTGGTGCGGTGTTGGGCCAAAGGGTTGAAAAACGTTTGCACGTGATCTATTATGCCTCTCGCACATTGAATTCTGCACAGCGAAATTACACGACCACGGAAAAAGAGCTTTTAGCTATTGTTTTCGCTTTAGATAAATTTCGTTGTTATTTGTTAGGTGCCAAAGTTATTGTGTATTCTGACCATGCAGCCTTGCGTTATTTGTTGGCAAAGAAAGAGGCAAAACCCCGCTTGATTCGTTGGATTCTTTTGCTACAAGAATTCGACTTGGAAATCAAGGATAAAAAGGGGGCAGAAAATTCAGTTGCTGATCACTTGAGTCGCCTGGAAGTTGAGGGCGATGTCGGTCCAATAGGTGATTTCTTTCCTCATGAGAGTTTACTTTTGATTGACACAGAGTTGCCTTGGTATGCTGATCTAGTAAACTATCTAGTTTCTAGGCAGTTACCTAGTGATTTGAGTAAGCATCAACAAGAAAAATTGAAAAGTGATGCTAAGTTCTATTTGTGGGATGAGCCTTACTTGTGGCGCTTTTGTTCTGATCAGATTATTAGGAGATGCATTCCACAAAAAGAACAACCGGCCGTTTTAGAATTTTGTCACTCTCATGCATGTGGTGGTCACTTTGGACCTAAAAGAACTGCTATGAAGATTTTAGATTCTGGATTTTATTGGCCCTCAATTTTTAGGGATGCATATTTGTTTTGCAAGTCTTGTGATAGGTGTCAAAGAATGGGAAATCTGTCTAGAAAAAATGAAATGCCTTTGTACCCGATTATTGTTGTCGAAATTTTCGATGTATGGGGCATAGATTTTATGGGACCATTTCCTAATTCTTTTGGCAACTTTTATATTCTTTTGGCTTGTGATTATGTATCTAAGTGGGTGGAAGCTAAAGCTACCAGGACTGACGATGCTAAGGTTGTTGCAGATTTTGTCCAAAACAATATTTTTTGCAGGTTTGGCATTCCTAGGGCGCTGATTAGTGACAAAGGCACACATTTTTGCAACAAAGTGATAGGAGCTTTGGTGAAGAAGTACGGGGTTACTCACAGGGTCTCAACGGCTTACCATCCCTAGTCCAACGGTCAAGCGGAGGTATCCAACAGAGAGATAAAGCAGATTCTGGAGAAGACAGTGAACCCTACAAGAAAGGATTGGAGTTTGAGGCTGCCAGATGCACTGTGGGCGTACCGGACAGCCTATAAGACACCAATCGGGATGTCTCCATTTAGGCTTGTGTACGGAAAAGCATGCCACTTACCAGTAGAACTTGAACACAAAGCGTGGTGGGCTGTCAAGCAATGCAATTTCAATGTTGATGATGCCGGTGTTCACAGAAAACTCCAAATTCAGGAGCTGGAGGAAATTCGAAATGATGCCTATGAAAATGCTGCGATTTATAAGGAGAAAACAGTCAAATGGCATGACAAGATGATAGCGAGGAAGTCATTCAGAGAAGGCCAGAAAGTATTGCTCTTTTATTCAAGGTTGAAACTATTTCCAGGGAAGCTCCGCTCTCGTTGGACTGGTCCGTTTGAAGTGGTGAAGGTTTATCCACATGGTGCGGTTGAAATCAAAGACCCAAAGACCTTGAAAATAATTAAAGTCAATGGGCAACGATTGAAGCCGTATTACGAGGGTCTCCAGGCACATTTGGTTGAGTCGGAAGATTTAATTGATCCAAATCATGATGGTTGAAGTACTCAGTTGCGTCGAGCCAAAGACGTTAAACAAAAGCGCTTGTTGGGAGGCAACCCAATTCCATATTCACTTTTTCTTACTTTTCTTATTTTGCTTTCAGCTTTTATTTAGATTTAGTTGCTTTTTATCTTTTTTTTTTTCTCTGTAGTGCAGGTTTTTAGATACCACCGGGCTGCTCACTTTCAACTTGAGGAGTGCTTCAATAAAATCAGGGGAGTTTTACTATGCTTGCTGCTATCCTACTTTTCTTTTTATCAATTGAGGACAATTTCCAGTTTGAGTGTGGGGGTGGGGTGCTAGTAAAAGAAATACCCAAAAAAAAACAGCTCTCTTGGCATTCTTTTTCAAAACCACTTGATGGTTATATTGATTGGGAGCTAGATTCATGTGCTTTTAGGGATGCATAATATGATTGCATGTGTTTGGCTGTGTGTATTCTTGCATAGGAGCAGGTGGTTAAATTTTAACCGTGAGTTTTTGAGCCTAATAGTTGCCCAGGGCAGCTTGTTTTCTTTGTGAGTGCATGATTCCCTTCTCTTGGTTGTGTTACTTCTAGAACTTGCTTTAAACCATTTCAGAACCATGAGTTGTGTGCTTGCACGAGAATGATTAAGGCATTAGAGTTTCACCCAAAAGGCCTTAAAAGATCACCTTCTCACGGTGTGCATTTTGTCCCCTAGGCAGCCCCGTTGAGCCATGAAATAAATTTGACCAATTTCTTTCCTTAGTCACTTCCAAAGAACCCAAACCCATGAGAAAAAAAAATCTCTTTGACCCATCCATGAGTCAAGTGAGCCTTTGTTTGCAAGCTGGTGAAAAGGAAAGTGTGGGGGAGATGCAAGTTTCTTTGCTAGTGTTTGGATAATGGCTAGTTTTTGAGGTATAAACATGAATGTGAAGTGATGAATATGAGTTGATGGGATATTTTGTCCTCAACTTGAGTTAGTAACGGTGGAGTTTCTTTGAGGTATTATTGCTCATGAAGGAGTTGTGTTCAGTTTTGTATTCTTGAAAAAAAAATGAAAAAAAAAATAAAAACGAAAAAGCATTTCAGAAGTTCTGCCTTGTTTTGAGTTTGTCATCATGCTGCTTTGAGCAACTGGAAGGTGTGAAAGCGAGAAAATAAGCTACAGTTTATGGAGTTTGATTTAGAGCATTTTGTTCTTTTCTTGGAATCCAGTTTGTGAACATATGCTTAACTGACTTGTGGACTTTGCTTTCCCTTACTCCCATTCTTTCTTAAACCACTCACCCTGGCCCCATTACAACCAAAACAAAGACCTTTTGACTCGTGCCTCACATGTACTTAATTGGTGCAGATTTGGTAGACAAGCAAGCATATGGTAAGTGCACTTTCAAGAAAGGATGTGTGTGAAACCCTACCTAAACACTTGAGTGAAGAAGAGTGAAACCTGTGAGGACTGCTTGCTCTATTGTCTGGGATGCATATGGTTCTAAACACTCATGAACTATTATGTGTCTGCTAAGGCTCTAGGATTGAATGCCCAGTTGATGTACTTGACTAGTGGTTTTGTTCTGTTTGCTAAGGGACTAGCAAAGTGCAAGTGTGGGGGGATTTGTTGGGCATTTATTTGCTGCTAGTTTTACAAATTTAAGAGGTCCCGATAATTGTTTTTATTCTCAAAATTGGCTCTTAATTTATTTTATTTTAATAAGAGGTCAATGTAAGCAAGTCATTTTTTTTAGCATGGTCATTTGACATTTTAGACAAATTTTATTTAGTCTTCTAAGTGGGAGCTAGTGGCTGTGCACGTGCCTTTCATTTAGATTAGATAAGGATTCTTCTTTTCTTTTACTTGCAGCAAAAACGCACAAGCCCAAGGAGGAAGCCAATGTTTAGACAGAAGGCAAGAAATCAGGAAGGAAAAAAAGAAAAGAAACGGGAGTTTCCGAATCAGTTTTGATCGGTTGAGAAAGTTTCGGGATTGCAGCAACTGAAAGAGGGATTTGCGAGCGGAGATGAAGGGATTCGAATAGGACGGCTGCAGCAAAAATAAATAGAGTAAAGAAGAAGAAGAAAAACGCAGCAGCAAGGTCAAGGAAGAAGAGAAGAGAGCAGGGGCGCAGACCAAACAAAACAGCAAGCCTATCGTCATCCTTCGGGCAGTTTTTCCATCTTTAATTTCTGCAATTTTCAGTTTAATTTGATTGAGTTTTCATTGCTAGATGACTCCCAGTAGCTAAATCTTAGATTTTCCGATTCCAAGTTAATACTATGTAGTTTAATTCGTGAGATTTTTGTGCTTAATGATTTATTTGCCATAGTGTTCTATATTTTTGTGAATCAATTTCAGTTGAATTCATGAGATTAGTTAATTTGGATGCATACTTATTTACTATTCTTGTGAGTTTATTGCTAGTTGAAGTCTGATTTGTTGAAATTAGGGTTCATTATAGTAGTGACTAGGTGCTTACGAACCATCTAGAAAAATATAGATATGAATTGAATATTCACCCGTTTGGGAAATATTATTCGTGTTGGCTGAAAATTCACAAAGATTAATGCGATTGAGCCTTGAATCTTAAACATTTGTTCTAAGATTGGGAATTAATTAGACTTAATTGAGGCGTTTGTCGCTTTTAGGTATAATAATAGGTGAATTTGAGATTAGTTTGCGTTTGCAATTGATCTACGCCAACTATTATGATGAATAAATTTCCTTTGTCAATGATCGATTAAACTTACATGGGTTAAAACTTGGAATTGGAAATCTCTTTTTATATAATCTAAACCTCTACTTATTAGTTAGTCAATTTTTTTTTTACATACTTTGCATTTTTAATTTCTTTCGATTAAAAAAATCTTTGATTCTAATAACTTGAGAAATAGTAGTTAATCATCCAAACTCTCTGTGGGATCAACCTGAACTTTCACTATCTACGTGTTAGTTTAGTTTTTTTTTTATTTGGTGTTAAAACGACACGCACCATAGTGATTTAATCTTTTATTGTGTAGAAATCTATTTTAGGTTTATGATTGCTGTTAAAATTGTTTGAATTGTTGTATTGTGTTTGTGCTGAAAATTTATTATTTATTTGTGCTTATACACGGAAGAACAAGGGGTTTGAAGTTGAGTTTGGTGCTCATTAATACTCCCCACGTGTTCGTGCTAGTTGCTTCATATATTGATAGCCTTATAAATATTTAAATTGTTTTTCAGCAAAATTTACATTTTCTTTTGTTGCTTATTTTTTCTGTGTGAAAATGTCTGCTTATAATCAGTATGGTATGGCTCCATTTAATGGAAAATCTGATTTTAGCATTTGGAAGCAAAAAATTAAATGTATTTTAATACAACAAAAATATTTTAAAGCAGTTGGCGAAACCTATTTAATTTCTGACACGGAAGATAAAAGGGCTGAAATGAATGAAAATGCATGTTCTGTGATTTATTTGAACTTATCTGACTCTGTGATTAGAAAAGTTGGAATTTTAGAGAGTGCTAAAATTCTGTGGGATAAATTGAATGAACTGTATACTGAGACCTCTTTGCCTAACCGGATATTTTTACTTGAAAAATTCTTCAAATTTAGACTCGATATGTCTATAGATATTGAAGAAAATATAGATGTTTTTACCAAACTTATTTCAGATATTAAGTTGTGTGGTGATAAGCATATAGATGATTATTCTCCCATTGCTCTTTTAAATGATATTCCAGATTCATTTAGTGATGTGAAATCTGCTATTAAGTATGGTAGAGATAATGTGACTCTTGACATTGTGGTAAATGGTCTTAAGAGTAAGGAATTAGATTTAAAACAGATGGGTGAGGGTAGAAAATCCGAGGAGGTTATGCATGTGAGGGGTAGAGAAAATAATAGTAGACGACATAGATCTAAGTCTAGGTCTAGTTCGAGGCGTTGCTATTATTGTCATGAATCTGGTCATTTCATAAGAGACTGTCCTAAATCTAAGAAAAATGAGCATAGTGAGCATGCTAATTTGACTACGTGTGAAAATGATTTAGGTGATGTTTTTATGATGAAAAATCTATGTGATTATGACTATTTGAGTTCTGTGATATCTGATTCTTTGGGTAAATCAGATTGGGTGGTAGATTCTGGTTGTACATTTCATATGTCCCCTTTGAAAAATGTTTTTTCAAACTATAGAGAGATTGAGCATGGCTTTGTGTCTTTAGCAAATGAGAAGAAATGCAATGTGCTAGGAATAGGAGATGTATGCCTTAGGTTTTCTTCTGGTTATGTGCTTACTTTGAAGAATGTTAGGCATGTTCCTGAGCTGTACTGTAATTTGCTATCTTGTGCTTCTCTTGAAAATGAGGGTTTGAAGGAAAAATGGGGAAAGGGAATCATGAAAGTTGTGAATGGTTGCTTAGTTGTTTTCAAAGCTGAGATGAAAAACAACTTGTATGTGTGTCATGTTGAACCTGTTCTTGATTCTGTGAATTGTGTGCAATCATGTGTGCTAGGAAAACAGTCTAGAGTTGGTTTTCTTGATCTGCCTAAATGTACTGATGTGCTTGATTGTATTCATGCTGATTTGCGGGCTCCTTATAGTGTCTCCACTCATGGTGGGAAAAATTATTTTCTGACGTTGGTTGATGATTTTTCAAAGAAAGTGTGGCTTTTGTTGATTGAGAATAAATCTGAAGTTTTTGATAAGTTTAAAAACTGGAAAACCCTTGTTGAAAAACAAATTGGTAAGAAAATTAATTTTTTAAAGACCACTGTCAGTTTTGATTTCTGTGATGATCAGCTTGGTGATTTATGTGATACTTGGGGTATTTCTATGCATAAATCTGTTCCCTCCACACCCCAATCGGATGGGGTTGCTGAGAGGATGGTTAGAACTTTATTAGAGAGGGTGAGGACTTTATTAGCTTCATCTGGGTTCTCTAATAAGTTCTGGGGGAAGCTATTTGTTATGCTGTTGATGTGGTTAATCTGTCCCCGTCTGTTCCCTTAGGAGGGAAATGCCCTGAATCTGTGTTCATGGGCAAACCACTTATCTTGCAAAATTTGAGAGTGTTTGGTTGTGCTGCTTATGTGAATCGTGAGAATGATAAATTTGAACCTAGGACTAAGGAATATGTTTTCTTAGGATATCATGAATGCATGAAAGGTTATAGGCTTTGGTGTAGGAGTGAAACTTGCTTCAATGTGTTGATGAGTAGAAATGTCATTTTTGTTGAAAATGAATTTCCTTGCTTGCTTGTTTCTCCTGATGTTGCTCCAAATGAGGTGGAACATTTGCCTGATATTCATTCTGATTTACTTGTTGAAACCGAACCCAAATTTGTGGATGAAAATGATTTTCATGTTGAAAATAAAGAAAATAATATTTCTATTAAGGTGGATCATGATATGAATGTTGTGTGAAATATGCTTGAGTTGCGTGATTACCATGCTATTGGAGATAGAGACATTAGGAAGCATGTGAGAAATAATATGTGCAATGTGTTTGACTATATTTCCTCTGAGTCTGCTTTAAATGTGCTTAATTCTCTTTTAATTAAATTCTTTGTGATATTTGGTATGCTATTTTCTTTGTGTTTTGAAAATGTGATACCAAGTTATTATGTGAGCTCTGCCTGTGCTAGTTATAGAAATAATATTGTTTCTTTTATTTTCTTTGTATTTGCTTTGTGTGGTTTTTGGATTAGTTGGAATCCCCAACTTCTCCTGGATGCTTGTTTGCGTGGGCTATTAACATACCTTGTGTTTGTTAATAGCATTGTGATGGTTTCGGTTTTGAACTCGAGGACCTTATGGTAGAGTTAAGTCCTTTATGGACTTAGTAAGCTTGGTGATTTTACCCCGAGAGTACTTGTGTCTCTCTATTACTTGTATTGTCTTTGTGATTATACTTGTAATGATCCGGCAATGATGAGTCCGCGGTTCCGTGAATTGTCTAAGTGCACTACCTTGGGCCAAAGGTGGAGATTGTTAATATATTGTTGGCCCAAACGTTTTTTGTATATTAATAATGGTTGACACTCTATTTAGCAGCCCGTTACACCTCCTAGTCTTTGCATGCAGTCTGATATATTCTTATCTAGTTGTTCCGTTTGAATCATAATTGAGTTGAATTATCTCCTTGTACATACATTGTATGTATCCGTGGTTGTCCTGTTTCCTTTGCTAATAAGGCAAAAATCAGACCTTGTTATATGGGCGGACCTTTGCTGTCTTTGAGATAAGCCAGAGCTTCAATTAACAGACCTTTTTTCTTTCTGACTGTAAGCCTCTTCCATGTGAGGTTGTCTTCTCCTTCTTTGTGAAGTTAGAGAGCGTGAGTGTAGGCGTGGCTAATAGAGTAGTTGCTCCCTTAGCCTAGGTGTGCACAAGAGACGGTCGGAACCGAGCTCCGGACTGCCTGAGCCGGAATCCCGTAACGGAATCGATCCTCAACAGAAGTTTTAGCTGAAATTTGGTATGAGTAAACTAGACTTGATAAATAAGATGCTCAAAAAATTTCATCAAAATATTCCATCGGGAACCGCCCCAAATCGCGACGGCCGGACAGGGCCTCCTATATAAGGACTTATTTGACCTTTTTATGAAAGTTCGAGGACCTATTTGACAGTTTTCCTATTTACCTATAACCAAGTTAGAATCTAAAAAATCAAACAAAACTACCAAAACCATCGTTAACTTAAAATTTAATTTTTTACTGTGATTAGAGTTCATTAAATAACTTTTGTATATGAATTAACTAAGAATTATGGAATTACCTTGATTAAGGAACTTCAATATCAAATTTAGAATTCTGCTAAGCAACCTACAAGTAAACTAAAAAAAAAAGTGACCAAATCAATGAAGTTATAAGAAGAATATTATTCGAGGACTAGTTAAAAATGAGGTAACTAGAACAGATTGAAATGAAGTAGATATTGTCCTTTAAGAATAGAAGGTTATACCTTGTACAGAAACCTTCTAATGCGACAATCTTGATCCAATTTCCTCACATTTGTTCCTCTTTTCATGAATCCTTAATTTTGATATAATAGATACCTTAATTTTGATATGGAGCATTTAAAAAAAGGTTCTTTAATTCAAAAACTCCTTCATGAATCTTTGTAATCCTAGATTCCTAGCATTTAGGAGGTAGTGTAAGTGATACGTTATTATTTAAGGTTGGAACTCTGTATTAATACTTCAAAGTCTTATTTGACTACGATTCAACATATTTTGAAAGCAAAGGTGCCCAACGCAAGGGTTGGGCCCCCTTATTATATGATCTAATATGAATTTATTTCAGTACGTAATTGACTAGAAATAGTGTTCTTATCATAGAGAACATAGGTAACCTGAAGTCTAAATTAATTAGGCATGGCAATGGGTCGGGGCGGGGCGGGTACTGCAAGACCCGGACCCGCCCCGTGACTTGGCGGGGCGGGTCCGCCCCGCCCCGTGACCTGCACGGGTCCAAACTTGTTGACCCATGACCCGTCCCATGCAGGGCGGGGCGGGGCGGGTCCGCCCCGCCCCGCCGCAACCTAATTAGCTAGTATGTATTTTTATTTGTGGGAAGTCATTACCAATTGAATCTACATAAAGTTTATCTTTAAATAATAATTAAAAATCAATATATTAAATCAAATTCGTGATACGCTAAAAATTTCAAAAGATAAGGAAAAATTACTCAGACTTGAATAGTTAATCTAATTAGTTATATTAATAATTGAATATATGTATTAAAATTCTATATATAAAAAAGACATTGATAATCCATTGTTCATCTCATTCTAATATATATTCATATATTATAAGATCAAAGAATTTATGATTTATTGTATACACACATATGTATGTTGAAGTATATTTGCAGTATAATTTGAGAAAAAGTATGTATACTTATATATTGAGCGGGTCGGGTCGGGGCGGCACGGGTCAATTCTAATACCCGGACCCGCCCCATTTTATAGGCGGGGCGGGGCGGACCCGCCCCATTTGCAAGACGGGGCGGGGCGGATCCGCCCCAAATGTCTCGGGTCAGGGCGGGTCATTGCGGGTCGGGTTTTTTTGACATCCCTAAAATTAATGTGCCTCAACTCCCTCAAGTCAGCCTAAAATGCCATTTAGAACCATGAACGATTTCCCTCTTATAGTAAAGCATTTAGGAATATGCCAAGTATACACACCATGTACACAAGTTGTACATGGCATAAAAGCCAAAAAATCTCATTTCCTCCTCCCTCTTTTCCCTCTCTCGGTTCTCTCTTCCTTCTCTCTTCTTCCCCTCCCCCTTCTCTCTTTCCTCTTTACCCAATCTTTTCTAAAATTCTCAACAACAAAAAAATTATCTTCTTCATCCTCCTCTTTCCTTCTTCATCCTCTTTTTCTCTACCTTTATTTATCAATTTTTTTTTGCATTATTTGCACAAAATCAACTTATTCATCTTATTTCATATATTTTTATAATGTTTCTATTTTATTCAAATTAATGTAAATTGATTACACATACAACTACATCCTTCATTTGGACGTATATAGAAAATTGAGTTTTTTGTTCACCCAGACAAATAAAGTTGATCACACAGACAACTATTGTCTGTGAAATGCACAACTATTGTCTGTGTGGTAAAAGTTGTTTGTGCACATAGACAAATAATTGTTTGTGCAACATGAAAATATTGTCGGTGCACACAGACACTGCACATATATTGATTGATTTGCAAGCTGATGTCATTGTCAGGCGGCTGTCAGCGTACTTTTTACAAAAAAGTAAATGTCTGTGGTGTTGGAAATATGCCCTAGGACAATCATAGTTTATGATTTATCAATAAATATTTAATGCTCATTAATTAATAAAGTTGCAAACTCATTTTATGTTAATTATTATTGTGAGTTTTCTTTATTAATATTTAGTCCCTGAATATTCTGTTTAGTAGCTAATTAAGTATGTGACTTAATTGTGGAATGCTACACTTTAAAATAAACATAATATTCTAGTTGTCTCTGGTCTAATATTATTAATTTGGGACATTAATAATTAATAGACCAGTATGTGGATTAACTGATGGCTATATTCCACTAGTCATGGGTATAGAGATATCAAGTTAATAACATAGATGCTTGTTAGGGAACAAGTTCATTGGACAGACCCAACTTGGGGACACTGTTAGGTTATATGTCATCAGTGTTGTCCTCAATAATGATGAGGTGCTATATTCTTATACTTGAGATAAGCATGGTTACTAGCATGAGAATTAATATGTATTAACACCATTAAATGTTATCTTTAACTGGATAATTATAAAGGTGGTGATTGTACATATTATGAACCATGTAGTAGTATGTGAATTATCAAGATAGTTTTTGTCACTCTTGTACATCGAGAGAAAGATATCTATTGGGCCCCTTGACAAGTAAGATTAATTAGCATGACCATGCTCAAATGAGGTGTCATTTGATCAAGATTAATCTTACTTGGTAATCAAGAAATATTAATTGAGAATAACAAGGATGACACGACCTAACCTTGTCTCAATTAAGATATCGTTTGACAAAAGAGAATTGTTAGCACAAATTAATCATTAAAAGGTTATGTCAGATTTAATTGACATTTATATATTTTGGATAGTCATAATGCCTTGCTAGAGACCGCTTATGATTTGTGAAGCTCGAATTAATTTCTAGCCCACTACCAATAATATATAAACCTACAGGGTCACACACCTAAGTGATTTGGATCATTAATGTTTGTTAATAACATTAAAATAGCTTGATTAGCCCAATTCGAAATAGGTTTTCGAATGGTATTGGGCTAGGGCCTCTTTAAGGGTTTTATTAGCCATAAAACCCCTTCTTTACTCCTCTTATAAATAGGGCCATATAGACCCACGAATTTTAAGAGTTAAAATTCACTTCTCAAACCTAGAGTAGAGAGGAAGAAAGAAGAGAACGCTAGCACGTTCCCTGCGGCCGATCCAGTCACGTGCGTGTGGATACCGGTAGAGCTCGGGATCGTTTTCTCGGACTGTCTGACATCCTTGATTAAGATTACTATGTAAGTCCCTCTTATGTCTTGTAATTTCGTTTATAATATGAACCTCAGATCCGATTGTTTACTTTTGGGTAGTAAATTTTTCGTTTATTCCGCTGCGTTTTTCTACCCGAAACCCAACATGTGGACACAGACAAAAGTCGTTTGTGTACATAGACAACTCTTGTCTGTGACCAAGGACAATTCCATATCAATTGTCTGTAACCGACATTTTGTGTTCAAATTGTGTACATCTTGTGTATCCTTAGCATGGTTGAAGGATTTATGTTCACTCTAGTTGTTCAAAATGATTAGGACCGTTGTGCATCAAATACTATGACTGTAATAACCACCATGAGTGTCATATCACCCTGGCATCACTTAGGGGCTCAGCTGAATCCAATATCCTATTTTAAGACCATTTGTAGTGGTGAAGAGTCCAAATTGTTAAATTTGGACTCCGTTCATATGAAAATAGTGTTTAGACTCCGTTAATACTGTTTTTCTCTGCATCCGTGCACCGTCAATAAAATACACTCTGCATATTTTTTACATATCAATTTAGTAAAACATTAATTAAATTATTATTAGTAATGTTTTACTTTTAATTTTTTCCGTGAATAATTATAAAACAAAAAATACACATTTCGATGTAAAAAATTAATTTTTTTTTTAAGTTTTTCGATTTACAAACTGAGTTCAAGCACATTGGAGCGTTGGATTCTCTTCTCAAGTTGTGTATCCATCCATAGCACATTAAATTATTTTCTAAGTTAGTATCGAAACTTAGTAATAGCACATTCTCTTCTCTTCTCAAACTTAGTAATATTTCGAAATATTTATTAAGTATCGACTATTAACTAAAAAAAATGGATGAGTGAAATAACAACACATGGAATTTAAACAAAATATGAAGAAGAATGAGATAGATGGGAGAGGTGTGATCAAAATAGGAAGAATAAGGGTGTTTATATAGAATTTTCTGATCAAATATTAATTAAAATAATTGAAAAATAAAAAAAATAATTTGAACCGTTAGATTTTAATTTTGGCCGTTGGATCTTTTTTTTTGTTGTTGGAACAGTGTCAAAATGATCTCAACCGTTGGACTTTTCAAAAAGTTTTTTTAAAAAAAAATATCTGGCCATTTGATCATTAATTTAGTGCGCGGTGACATCATCATGACGTCACCATGATGCCAGCTATGTTTTCTTTGCAGCTCTGCGCAGCGTACGAAGTTGCAGGTGTACTGGTCCCCCTATTTTCTTTTCTTTTTCATTTATTTCTGCTCTGTCTATCCCTCCCTCTATTTTTACACTCCTCCACTCCCCTTTCCATTTTTACTCCCTCTTTTAATCCCCCACTACACACAAATAAGAGTCTAAAACTTCCAAATTTAATCTTTTGACTCCTAATCCTTAACCACTACAAATGGTCTAACAATGGCTCCCAATTTTTGAACAGTAAATCTAGTGGTGCACTGGACTGCGTGATGTTACTCTTTGGTACTTGGTACTTGGTGCATATTGTTATTACGTAGTATAATGTTTCGTTTGCTGTTTTTCATATACTACATGTTCTATTTTAGTTGTAACATTGGACTTTTTACACTATTCACATATTTTACTTTGACTACATTTTATTAATTGATGTATTATAAATTAAATTTTTAAAAAATATTGTTAAATTCTTCTCATTCTAAATTTTCAAAATATGATTTTTTAAATTTTTTTACTAAAACGGAATGAAATATATTAATGGTCAAACTAGTGCGTTGGCAAACGGGAAATGTTGACTATTGCGATTAAAAAGAAACGGAGGAAGTATATATATATATATATATATATATATATATATATATATATACAGGGACGGATCCAGGATTCTGAGTCAAGGGGGGCAAAATTTTTCGTTAGTGTAGGGGGTGAATTTTTTTTCGTTATTGTAGCGGGGTGAATTTTTTTCCCCTAGTGTAGCAGGGCGAAATTTTTTCGCTACTGTAGGGCTATGCGGCTATTTTTATTCAAAAAATGACATTAATACATGCACATCCCGAACGGCATTTAAATCTAATACATTTTAAGTTTAGACGATGACAAAGACATCAACCAATACATTTTTAATAACTTCTACATTGTTTAACCTCATAAATCGGTTATTGAATTGTAATTTTTGTCCACCAAGGAGGGTGTTCGTGAGTCATGACTCATGAGAAGTTTTCTTAATATTACAATAGTTTAAAGTTTATTATCCATGCAATAAATTATTTTCAGAAACCAAGAAGTAAATGAATTATGTAATCTAATGTCTATAAATATTTATATTTTGGATTCATTTCACGTGATCTAAAAATTGTGTAATTAATGTGTCTGGTATTTAATATTGTTTGATATATGTTTTACAAAATCCAGTACTTGTTATCTAATAAAGATAATTAAACATTACAAAACTAGGAATTCTTATATAATAAGTATCCTAAATCTTAAATAACGAGTTACTCTATTGTTTATTTGTTTAAGTTATGTAAATTATTTTAGATGTTTATTCTTTCAAATCTCCAATTAAGTATTATATTATGTAAGACTATATACTAACTTTGAAAATTAAAAGCTAAGGGGGGGCGAATCTAATTAAATTATGAAAGTTTTATGAAAATATTACATATATGGTAAAAAAAATTGAATGTCCAAGGGGGGCGGTCGCCCCCCCGCGCCCCCCCCCTAAATCCATCCCTGTATATATATATATATATATATATATATATATATATATATATATATATATATATATATATATATATATATGTGGTGTAAATATGAAATAACAGTGACAATTTGTTTATTCGTAAGTCGGTTTCTCGACTAAGCAAGTTCAAGGTGTTTCCCTGTTTTTTCCTTAAATAAACTAACTACTCCCGTAAATGTGAGGCTTTAAAAAGTGTATTACTATCGTATTATGTTAAAAATAGTACCATGTTGTTCAATCTCTCACCCAAATTATTTCTTAAGTGCTAGCGCAAATAGTGCCTGTTTAAATTGTTTTCATTGCTCGATAGTGATGATAAAGAATATATGGAAAATAACAGTAGCCTTTAAAATCCATTTTTGAAAACACAATAATAGCAAATGAGGTGGAGTAAAGTGAGTTCTAGATGAGTCAAAGGTATGCTTCAAAATTGAGTTGCTGTTCAGTAAGTTTTATCTTTGTATTATTATATGAAAGATACAAAGCAATGTTGTTCTTTATGACCACAAAATATTTTAAATTAAGAAATGAGGATGGCGATGATGTTAGAAGAAAAGAAAAGAAAAATATCTATGCGGCCAAAGGTGCAGCTCATGTTCATTACCCATTTATTTTTCTTAAAATACTATCTATATTTAAGACTTGCACTAACATCATTATCAATAAAAAGGAAAAAGGGTCAAATAAACCCATATATCCCAAAAGAATCATCTAAGCCCATCTACTCAAAAAACCATCACATGAGTATATTTACTATTTAAAAACGATCAAATAAGTCAACTGACCGGAAATCAACGCCCTGTAGCCGGTTATTCTATTTTTACGTTTTTTTTCTTCTCTTGCGCGCTGCGGACTACTCCAATTGTTTAATATTTTGTTTCTTTTTCATTTTCTCTTCTTCCTGAACTGTGGCCTATCTTACGATTAGGGATGGCAATGGGGCGGGGTTGGGGCGGGGGTTCACTCCCCCATCCCCCGCCCCGTGTCTAAAAAATCGCCCCCACCCCCGCCCCATCCCCCACTACTATTCGACCCGCCCCATCCCCGCCCCGACCCGCTAGACCCACGGGTACCCAACGGGGAAGTACTCGTCAAAAATTAACATCATTTTAGACTCTGACAATTTTTCAAAAATTTAACAACACTTCTAGTAGCCAAATTTTTTTACTTTTTAAGTGTCAATGTAATCTTAAATCTCATTTCAAATCTAGAACACATTATACACGTTTTAAATTAGTAATTTTTATCAAACTCTAAATTAGCATTGATTAGCTCTATAATATTTTCTTAAACCCTGCATTCAATCAATCATGGTCATTTGACGGCATCTAGGATGACATATGATCACCAAATTTTAAGAGCCCTAACTACAATCATAAAGATGACATTCAAAAGAAAAGAATTAATGCATTATAATAGTAAAGGAAAAAAACTTTCACACCGTGCCTGAGGCGTTTAAGCTAATACTATCGTATCACTTTATAACTTTCCCAAATTCATTTTATTTTATCTCTAAAAAATTCATTTTACTTTATGATTTTGATAAGCAATTTTACAAGATAGCTTAGTTATTAAACAAGAATTAGATAGATCCATTACGCACAATCCATTAGATAGGAAACCACTAAACCCACCGGACCACCATGCTATTTTAATTACTTCGTATTAGTATTACTATTATTATTAGTATTATTATTGAGATTATTATTATTAATTATTACGGGGGACGGGGCGGGGACGGTGCGGGGGGTGCATAACCCATCACCCGCCCCATATTTTTGCGGGGAGAAAATATCTCCCCCACCCCACCACCCGCCCCACCCCACCACCCGCCCCAACTCCCCCCCACGGGGCGGTTCCCCACGGGCCCCCGCCCCCATTGCCATCCTTACTTACGATTCTTATATAAATTTTTTCTTTTCCTTCATCCTATATTCCTATTATTTCATGTTTTTAATGTAACTGTTTGCATTTTTAGTTTTTTCTTCCTTTTAATTTCCCTTGTTTTCTTTTTTATTCGCTGTCTTTCTCCCAAGAAGTATGTCGTGACAGTCCGTGGAGATGATTTCAATACATTATTATGACTCATAAATGAAATAATTACATACTACTTTTATTTGGCGAAATATTTCTAATAACTAAAATCAATATTTTTTTATAAAAATATGACTAGTGACTAGAATAATAATTAAATCGTAGTAACATATATTTATTTTAAACTTAAGTTATAATATTGCTACATTGTAGTAACTATTAGTCATGTTCATTCTTTGAAAAAAGGGAGTTATTTTTTAATAAAGATTCTCTTATTTTTAAACAAATTACATTTTAAATCTCTCAATTAGGGGTGACAGCGGGTCAGATTTATACTGGGTGAAAGTCATCCACGTCCACCCGTGAATTTTTTATATTCCAACCCGTCAACCATTTATTTAAAATTACTGCCACATCCAACCCATCCGGCCATCACGAACGAGTTATCGACGGGTAGATCGACGAGTCACATTTATATATGCTACACCATATAACAAATACATATCTATTGATATATTAATATTAATTATTATATACAATGATATATTATTAAATAAATATTATATGTATATAAATATATATTTATATGTGGGTGAGCGGATGGATGGATGGAGCGGGTCACGGGTCGGGTGATGGGTTGGATGAGTATTCAGTCACCACGCACCCGTCTTTCAACCCACCGTCATCCATTTTCCATCCATACTTTTTTGAGTTTTCGTCCATATTTCCAGTTCGGGATGACCAGGTATCTGCGGGTGCGGGTGATATTGTCAGCCCTACTCTCAATTATTAAATGGAGTCTTATTCTTAAATTTGAATTAACACCGTTAAGATTGTAATTTTGTGATTTTGACACGGTTAAGATTGTAACTTCAAACACAATAAAAAATTTAAGAATTCCCGAAATATAAGTAAAAATGTTTTAAAATTCCAAAATAGATTTGTCATATTTTTATTATCTAAATAGGAGTGATTACTACAAATTCGGAAGATGCTTCCATATTTGAAGTCTGATATTGTCAAAACATGGAAGCAATTACTTCTATTTAGGAAATAAAAACATGAAAATCATATTTTGGCAGGAATACACAAACATTTTTACTGCTATTTAAGGCCAATTTCCCTTAAAAAATTATACACTTCGTACACATTTCTAAAAAACCACATTACCGATATTTTGTCACTAAAGTTAGGCCATACAACAAAAATGTCAATCATAAAATTCAAATTTTATAGATAATAATAGTGTGACACAGACGAAAAATGTTACATTTGGAATACTAGGTAAAAAATTGTATACTTTTTTTCGCATTTTTAAAATCCACACCAACAATTTTTGTAGGTAAGTATAGGCCACAAATAAACACGTCGATTAGAGAATCCAACTTTAATAACAACAAATTTCTAAACAAAAGATATTTCAAACACGATAAAAAATTGTACGTGATGGATAGTCTACCCGGGGGGTATCTTATCCGAGGGGTTATTGCGGGAGTAACTTAGAGAGAAGTCAGAGCAAAATAGGAGGAGAGAGAGTCGATTTATTAAATGAACTCGAGATATCAGATCTTGGATCTGGGATCGTTTACAAGGAGAAATGGGCTGCTATTTATAGCAGCAATAAATGCGATGAGAGTACACGTGTCAGTAATCCAACGGCCGAGGGGTCACATCACTCAGGTGGCACCGGCAGCGGCATGTTCACCGCATTAAATGCGGTTGGCGGATGTGACGCGGCATTAAATGCGGTGGTTGGTTGTCTCCAAAAGGAATCTTCGATGATTGAGCATGTTTGGCCGAAGGCTCCTTGTGTAGCCGAAGGCTCCTTGTGTAGCCGAAGGCTCCATGTGATCAAGGACCCCTGCGTAGCCGAAGGTCTTGTGTGACCGAAGGCTTGATTCAGCCGAAGGCTTTCCTGATGCCGGGGGCTTGATAATGCCGAAGGCTCATGTTTTTCGCCATTTTCTCCCATAAGCTTCTTATGCCAGAGGAGGCTATCCTGTGAGTTTTGGAGCCTTCGGCCAAGGAGGCCGAAGGCACCCCGGTGTGTATTCTGGGCTACTTTGAGGCCTGGGCCGTTGCATTTGGGCCTGAGTTGTCCTCCGGGCTCAACGGACTTGCTTAGGAGAAGTAGGAGTCTATGGGCCGGGGGTTCCTGGGCCATATACTCCATCAGTACATTTTTTGCCACACATTTCTAATTTGTAAAAGTGGATATTGTACTTTTTTATCTGTTCTCTAACTTAAAAAAGAATATTTGAAGAAGATAGCAAATAAAAAAGAAACAAGTGAAAAAGAACAAAAAAAACTAAATATACAAACCGTTGGAAATATGAAATGATAGGATGAAAAAAAAGACAAAATAAACATAACAACGTAAGGTTGTAAGATAGTAGGGGTGGGCAAAAATATCGAACCGACATGGTACCGAACCGAACCGGTATGGTACCGGACCGAAAAACGGGGTTTGAAATGGATCTCAATTTTTTTGTCCCGAACCGGACCGTACCGGTTCTAAACCATGCCATGAACGGTTCTCATAAAATGAGAACCGGTACCAGACCGAACCGTACCGAATTATGATTTAATGATTTAAATTTACATTTATACCATTAATTTGACTAGTGCCTTCACACTTTCACCGTCTTTGCTAGTTCATATGAAGCCTGGAACCGGACTAATGTATGGTATAATTATTTAAATTAGTACTACTTTAGTTTATTTGAAATTTATGAATTATTTAGTGCTACCTCCGTCCCAAATTGATTTGCAAAATTAACTTTACTTGGTCAAATAGTTTCATTTTATTCACTTAATTAGGAAGTCGATTATTAATTATATTTAATATGGAGTTTGCAACTTTGAAGAGAATTAATTTAATTTAGTTTCTCAAAATGTAAATTTTAATTGTTCAATAAAGAGAATTTAACTTTAACATTGATTGACCAAATCTATTGACTTTGCAATTTGCATATCAATTTGGGACGGGGAGAGTATGAAAATTGATAAATTATGTTGATTTTTGGAGGATGGCTAAACTTTAATTTCCGCTTAAACATTAGAAAAAAATGGCATTGTTTGGTATTGGTATGACATGGTACCGTCCCGTTTGAAAATGGAACTGTACCGAACGGGTTTCGGCCTAAGAACGAACCGAACCGTTTGAATAGTAACGGTACGCGTACGGGTTCGGCCAAATATTGGACCGGACCAGACCGCGCCCACCCCTATAAGATAGGCCACGATTGAGAAAAAGAAAAAGGCAAAAGAAAATCAAAAAAACAAAACGACTGAAGGAGTGCGAAACAAGAGAAGAAGCAAAAAGAAAAAGAAAAACTAAAATGAGAGTAACCTGCTACAAGAGGTAGGGTTCCGGTCAGTTGATGCATGTGATTGTTTTTTACTAGTAAATGCACCTATGTAATACGGAGTAGTTTTTTTAGTACAAGGGTTTAGATGATACTTTTACAAAAGTATATGGGTGTATTTGACCCTTTTTCCATAAAAAAACCAATTTCAGCAATTTCATCGTTGGAACTAACATTGACAAAATAAAGATAATGAAAGATTAGCTCGAAATATTATCAAATTATTAGCTGAGGATTAAGTATAGATACACAAATATAATCAAGCTCTAAATTTGGACTTAATACATGAAAATACTTCTCAGTTCTTAACCTCATTTAAAGAAAGCTACGTTCCTGTGAGATATAAGGGGCACTTTTTATAATAAACTAAATAAGTTTTTCATCTCATCATCATAAACTAAATAGATCGACACGGTGTAATTTATTAGGATCGGTCATTGACCTGGCAACAACTATAGGAATAGTGTTAACACTTGGAGTTCCATTCTAAAAGATTAACTTCATAGGATTAGTGGCTGAAAATTTTAAAATAGTGTTTAATTTAAAAATATCTGGTTTGGGACAACAACACTACCCTCCTCACAATCAGACACTTCATCTAGAACATGCCGTCATCCATTTTTTTCATCGATTCATCATTGTCATTTTTTAAGTAATTGTGTTGTCATTTTTCACATTTTTCATAGAAGGCCCGCACCATGTTGATGGATCAATATGACTCTGATACCATGTTAAGATTTGAAGTTTTATACTAAAATGGCAACCTCATAGGAGGAGTAGTCCAAGATCTTAATACCCCGTATCATATTTATGAGTGATAGTTGGTACTACGTATTATTTAACACTCTTTTCCCTTTAAAAAAATAATCTAAATATATTTTCTTTTTAAAGTAGCTATACTAAAACTTTAAGGGATCGTTTGGTACAAAGAATGTCAAATTAGTATGACAATAGTGCATTGTTGGGTATGTTAGACTGATGAGAATGTATTCAATTTATTCTCATTTGTGTTTGGTGAAGATTATGAGAATGTTGAATTAATTTATTTGATTGAAAATATCTTATATTTTAGATTTGGTGAATGTCCTTTAAATATTTTCTCTTAACACAATTGATCTACTATATAACCTACATCTAAAGTAATTGAAATTAAAGAAAAAATGAAATATCTTTATAAGAAATAAAAATCTAAACAAATTGAATTATACATAGTATTCTAGTAAAATATATTTTACGTTGACCGGAGAATAGTGAACGAGAACCTTTAAGTAGTAGAGTCGAAAAAAAGTTAAATGAAAAGAGATGATTAATTGAAGATATTTTCGAAATAAATTTAGGTGATCCCCAGGAATGTTAGATAGCCTAGGACATATATGGGTTTAACATTCCCCTCCATATTACATCCCCGAAAATGTAACTTTCTCGATTTTTCTTAATCAAACATGGACATCTAATATTTCTTGGATCACATTCCGGCCTTCATTTGAGATCTCCAAACCAAACAGACCTTAAGGTTTACATAAATGTTACAATACCAAAAGATATTTTCTTTTTATAAAATGTGTAGTGCACGGACAAACCCTTCTTAGGTTACGTGAAAAGTCTAATGTGACCATTACTTTAAAATGAATATAGTATATTAAAATCTGTAAATTTTTTCACACAAAAACAACAATTTCCGAACATATATTTTGCTTCCACAAACAAATAGTCTGTAGTATCTATATGAAAAAATATGAAAATCTATAATTTTTTTAGATATATGAAAATCCATAAATTATTCACACCAGGAGTCTGTTTGGTGATTCTGTTTTTTGGCTTATAAGATTTGTAGTCATTTGTTTTGCAAACATGTTATTTTGATTTCGTGCGCTGAATTGTGCAATAATATGAAAACAAAAATGCTACTTGTTCACGCAGGCTTACAATACACACGGGTGTATTTTTTGTGCACAGACAATTGATTTTCATTTTAGTAAAGGAAACTGCTTGAGACTTCGAAAAAGTGAAATGTCAGTGCGCAGATAATTTGGAGTTATAGATAGTTCATTTTACAAAAATGAAAATTAATTTTCTGTACACAAACCAATAATGTGTAAATAGCCGTGTAAGCCGACGGGTACAAATAGCATTTTTTATAAGAAAATGTAAGGTTAGAATTACTTTTCTGGATGTATTGGTTGAAGTTACTTTAGAGGGTTATTTTAACTATTTTTATTTTTTTTTATTAATAAAAACTGTTTTGAATATTTTTTTTCATAATGCAGTCGAATCAGTCAATAGAGCCACTTCAAAAAAAACTTTATAACTTTCAATCAACTTCAAATGTTATTAAACACCCTCTAGGGATTATTATTTGTATGAATAACAATTAATTGACGCCCTGATAGACATTGATTATATGACCTTATATCGAGTAATTTTTTATCTGTGACAAGACTTTAATTACTCCAATAGAATTGCTCAATAAATACTCCAATAAGTTAATTAGGGTGTTTGGATCTGATTCTTAAAACTGATTCTGCTCCTTCAGGGAGCAGAAGCAGAAGCTGGAGTGTTGGTGAAAGTGCAGAAATGATTCTGGTGCTGAAATTTACTTCTAGAATCAATTTTTTTAGAAGCTGAGGGAGACCAGTTTCTGAAAACTGATTCTGATTCTGTTTTAAATCAATTCCAAACATCCTAGATACACACTGTTAGTCTGTTTGTGCTCGCCAGTCTGATGTCTGCCGAAGTGCAGTTACACCAACTTCATAGTCGTTCTGCCCAAGATACCCCCGTCCCTTTTCTGGCAAAACCCAAACCAATACTCAAAAGTCAAAACCATTATCCGGTCTTGTTACTGACTCCGTATTGATGACCTCACTATCTTTACCATGGGAAATTACCCAAACTAAAAATGTCTAAAAATTTCAAAGTAGATTTGTTATACTCAGTGGCGTATCCAGGAATTTTCGTCAGTGGGGGCGAAATTACGTTAGCTACCTCACACATATCATAAACAACGACCACATTAATAAAATATAGTGTAAAATCAATTTAAAATAACAAAATATTTGTGAGACAAAACTATAACAATATCATACTTAAAACTTGCATGCCAGATAAGTTTTCACTTGGTTAAAAGTAAAATTTAATCACATACTCCGTAGTTTGTATTTTGTAATGTATTCAAAATTATGTTAGCAATAAGAATCAAATAAGAAATGAATCAAATATTTATTTAGAATTAACTTAAGTTGTGAATGCATAAGTATATTTAAAAATAAAATTATATTAAATGTAAAATGTAATTGTTAAACACTTAAACTTCACAAACTATATGCGAAAAATTAAACTCCAATCATATTGAAGTACAAAAAATCCAAAATTTAAATACAACTTTTGGAATTCTAAAGTAGCTTTAAATTAGTTTAGTGCATAAAAATGCAAAGTAAAAACAAAATGAAAAAGGTTAAGGGTGAGAATCGAATTGGGAGCATAGAAAACACAAGTAAAACAAAATGAAATGGGCTAAGGGTGAGAATTGAAAAAAGATGCAGGCAGGATCCGAACCCTGCACCAATGTGAAGTATACTGAAACACGCACAAACAAATCACCACTCTGCCGACGCTTCCAGTTGTTACTTAGCTCGTTAATGCTATATAAGTTACTTATTTGTAATACATAGCTACATAAATAATTTAATATTTAATATATATATAGGGGTTGGGTGGGGTTGAGTGGGGGCAGCTGCCCCCCCTGCCCCCACGCTGGATCCGCCCCTGGTTATACTCCGTACTTTTTAAATGAGAGAAATATTTTACTCCATCCCTTCTAATATTATCTTCAAACATTATTTTTTCGTCTATCTCAAAATTATCTTCATTTTCCATTTTTGGCATAAATTGTTTAAAATAAGCTTAAAACATTTTGGAATTTAAAATAGGATTTCTATATTCTTATTTTCAAAATTAGAATCGTACTGCTATCATCGAAAAATATTACCATTAATTATAGTAGATAAAGAAATGGTAATAAATATTACTCCCTCTGTCCCTAATTTTCTCCTGAAGTACTATGAGATGGGGATTAAGATAGTAAGTATTATGTGGCGGAGAGTTGTACAGAAAAAAAATGTATAAGAATGTATATGTAATGCCGTGAACCAGGGGCGGATCCATGTAGAGAAGAGGGGGGCAGCTGCCCCCAATTAAGCTCTATTAATACCCCTTATTAGGATGAAAAACCAATCAATACTTTTGCCCCCAACTAAAAATTAAGGATGCCCCCTATAAATCTTGGCCGGCTCTCTCGATGTCTAGAGTAAAACATTTTTCTGCTTTACATGGTAGGCTTATATGGAAGAGAATAGATTTCAATTTAAAGGGATAAGGATCAGATGGGCCTCGAAGTTGAAAAAAACCATATTTAGGATGCTCTGTCCGGCCGACGCCATTTGGGGCGGTTCCCGGTGGAATTTTTTGATGAATTTTTTTGAAAATCTTATTCATTAAGTCTAGTTTACTCATATCAAATTTAAACTAAAACTTAAATCGGGAAGGCATTAGAATGAATTCTTGAAGATAACTGTGCAGTTAAAAGCGCCTTCAAGAATTCAGTTGAATGCCTTCCCGATTGAATTGTTAGTTCAAATTTGATATGAGTAAACTAGACTTGATGAATAAGATTCTCAAAAAAATTCATCAAAAAATTCCACCGGGAACCGCCCCAAATGGCGTCAGCCGGACATAGCATCCTAAATATGGCCTTATGTGACATTTTTTCCCAAGTTCGAGGCCCTATTTGACTCTTATCCCCAATTTAAATGATTTAGATTTCTAAGAAAATAAAAAGATAGAATTGGATGCCTTGATCGAATTATAATGCCTGGAGTATAACCTATCTTTATTTATAAAAATGTTAGTTACCCAACAGGTTAATAATGTTAATCTTTTATCCTATTCTAAATTCAACTACATAGTAACGCAATTAACACCTTTATGTTAGTCTGCAAACCAGGACTGCATCACCTAAGTACGTACTCGTTATTTTATAGAGCTAATAAAATACGGAGTATTAAGATTCATAAATACTATCGTAGTGAATAGTACTCCGTATTACCGTATATAGTTATCAAAAAAATAAAAAACATTACTCACGTATTATATCTCTAGGGCTTTCTAGCTGCTAGAGCCTTTTTCTCCGGCGGCGATCAATTCGGATAGTTGGTTCCGGTCGTTTTTGTTCGATCTGTGTGTCTCTGTTTGGCTTACTTCGTCAGGATGAGCGCTCGGTTGCTATCGAACGTTGATCTGCTATGACGTTTCCTTTCGATTTGATCCCAGGTAATAGGCGATCCGATAGGTTCTCTTTTTTTTGGGAGGAAGAATGAGTTTGGGCAGCAAGGGCATGGCAGCGATGAAGATGATCGCTAGCGGTGGATTTGCTAAGAGCGCGGGACGAGGAGAGCTGCGCGGCTTTCAAGCAGGTCAGATGACGATTGACAATGGAGGGTCAATTAGAATGGTACCAAGGATATGACCTCCTCCGGAACCACCGCCATGGGTTGTACGAGGTGATAGAGTCTGTGAAAGTTTTCCATTAATTATTATTTTTTTGTCATTTGGATTCTTGTTATCGTCTCTATGTTGTTAGGTTTGTCAGTTTGTTTGGGATTTCAGGCTTTTTTATGTCATTGAGTATGTTTGGATCTATGGGAACAAGGATAGCTGTGTCAAGCCCGCTACATGGTTAGCGATTCGCGTCGCTCTTCCAGGGGTGACCGTCTCTAAGTCTGATCATAGAGTTTACGGTTGTAGTTGTTGGAATTTAATTGGTGTCAGTTTTGTTTTTTCTTTAACTGATGTAATGATCCTGAAATTTATGATATGAAAGAAGGCTAGTTGACGATAAAAAAACAAAAAAAAACATTAATTTTTTATTTTTGGTCATTCTTAATGAATAGATAGTTGAATAAAACATTTTTATTGCCACTGGCATTCAAGTATAAATGTATATAATAGACTTGTAGTGCTTTACTGCCATGAGAACTTAATTTTGATGGACTAATTTGAGTAATAGAATGGATGAACGATTTTTTACTTACTGTCTAGTTTGTTTATAGAGGGAGATATATTTAATAGTCATAATTCACAATTGAAACTGTAATAGACCACTTTCAAAAGATGAAAACCTGATGAGAGCAATTGCGATCAACTTTATTATGGGTTTTTATATTGTTCTATGCTTGATTTGATTTGAAAATATTCTCATGTACCGTATAATAAAGTTTAATGTATAACAAATACTTTAATAGGTTAGAAAGCACTTTCAAAAAATACGATGTAAGAAACAAATTTTGCTATTTGGTCTAAGATACTTAATGAAAGTTTTTTTTCCTTTGAGGCATTTTTTCTATAGATGTACTTCATTTATTATTATGCCCCCAATAATTTTTATTCCTGGATCTGCCACAACTGTGAACCACAACATTTTTGCAATAATGATAGCAATTATACGTAAAACTATGAAATTATTTTGGAAGTGTTTTTTTGCTTGGTGATACACTTGTAATTTCCGTGTGTATGTTTATGTTTTTAGCTAGTTTTGGTTGTTTAATATTTCGGAAATTACACACTTTTGGTGTAATAGTTTAGTTTGTTAAATTATTGTAAATTGTTTAGATTAGGATTATTCTGAGCTCAAACAGGTCTACTATCACTCAAAGGATGGTTGGTGAACCCCAAAAGTGGAAGGAAGGTGCAAATCACAAGACAAAAAGGGAAAATCCTGATTTTTGCCTATACTCGGTCGAGTATTACCTATACTCGATCGGGTATAAGGTTGAAACTTCAAATAAAATCGGATCCGAAGACAAAGGAACATGCCGGGAAGATTTTGACCACGATTCAATGTCTGTACTCGATCGAGTAAACCGACATACCCGATCGAGTATGCCTTTGAGTTTAACCCGAAATCGGTCGAGTATGGCTCGAATATCACTTTCTACACATACTCGACCGAGTATGAATATATACTCGATCGAGTACACCTTTGATTTTTAAGCAAAAATCGATCGAGTATACCTCGAATCTGGCATTTCACACATACTCGATCGGGTACTATGTATATACCCGATCGAGTACTCGAGTCCCATCCCAAAAGCCTATAAATACACCCCCTTTCCTTCACAATAGATCACCAATTCACATATACTTCTTAGCTCAGTTTAGACAAGTTCTTTCTTTATATTTTTCATCATGTTTAGTCTCCAAATGAGGAGCTAAACTCTTCCATCTTGGTTTTGCTACTTTGAAGCTTAATGATTTGTAAGTTGTGAGTTATTTTCTTTAATCTTCTTCCTTGAATATTAATTACTTCCTATTCATATTCCATATTAATATTTTGAGCATTACTTAAAGGATCAATTAGTTTTGTTTCATATATTAATTATTACTAGAATCAATCGGTTAATACGCTTGTTCTTAATTCGGTTCTTTCAATGGTAGTAAACTTGGGTTGTTAATGCATGCTTCTCATGGTTAATAAGTCAAGAGGAATTAATTATATTGATTAAACCAATAAACCGCTTGTGTTGAGGTTACCAATCTCAATCGTTTTCATCTTAAGTTCATTGCTACTTGTTAACATATGTATTTTACGTATGTCAAATTTTTGGCATGAGTATGCATGGCTACACTTAATCAGATAAGCATCACCTCAACTGACCGCACTACTCATCCGCATTAGAAGCGACCGGATACATTGTACATTACTTGTTGATTAATATTTAATATTATTGTTATTATCCTTTCCTCTTGTAAACAGTATACGGTTAGCATTAGATAAAATTATTAGAAGTGTAGATAGCTTGTAACTCTTTGATACGTTGGCTATTTAAAGCTGCTGAATGAGATTTATCACCACGGTGAATTTTACATCATTTAACTTGGTATCAGCCTTCTTCTTTCCTATGGCCTCTCAAAAGTCTTCCGCTTTCCACCCGGCCTTAGCTATAACCAACATCAAAAATTTCATTCCAATCACACTTGATATGGAAACTGTTGAGTTCTCATCTTGGGTAGAACTTTTCAAAATTACCGCTAGAGCCTACCAGGTTCTCGATCACATCATCCCTACCCATGATGTCTCCGACTCCAACGCCTCTGCAGCCGTCATGGATCAACTTACCCCTGAACAAGTTCAGGCCGCCGCCGCCGCCAAAGCTGAGTCTCTCTCTCTCTGGAACCGTCTAGATGCCATTGTCCTACAATGGATCTACGGTACCATATCTCACGATCTGCTGCACACGATCATCGAGCCCGACTCCACTGCTCAAGAGGCGTGGGATCGCCTCACGGATATTTTTCAAGACAACAAAAACTCCCGGGCTCTTCATCTTGAGAGTGAATTCTCTAATACTCGTCTTGAAAATTTTCCCAATATTCGTTGTAATAAATTATGTTCTGCCAGTTGTATTTCATGCCAACTTGGCAAGCATCATAAACTTCCCTTTCAAAGTTCTAATACTAGTACGTCTTTTCCCTTTGATATCATACATAGTGATATTTGGACGTCTCCTGTTTTAAGTTCTTCTGGACATCATTATTATGTTCTTTTTCTCGATGACTTTACTAAATTTCTATGGGTATTTCCTCTGCATCACAAATCTGAAACCTTTGCAATATTTTTGCAATTTCATACTTATGTACGTACACAATTTCACCGTACTATTAAAACTTTTCAATGTGATAATGGTCGCGAATTTGACAATTCTTTATTTCGTGATCATAGCATTAAAAATGGAATGCAATTTCGTTTCTCATGTCCATACACCTCCCCCCAAAATGGCAAAGCCGAACATACAATTCGGTCTTTAAATAATATCGCTCGTACTTTACTTATTCATGCATCTCTCCCCCATACTTTCTGGCCTCACGCCATACAAATGGCCACTTACCTACATAATATTCTTCCCACACATTCATTATCCAATGCCTCTCCCATAGAAAAATTATACCATCAAATTCCCGATTATTCTCATCTACGAGTTTTTGGTTGTCTATGCTTCCCTCACACTCCGCCTTCCACGATTCACAAATTACAACCCCGGTCCGTCCCATGCATTTTCTTGGGTTACCCACTCAACCATAAAGGTTACAAGTGTTATAACCTCCAAACCCGGTCCTTAATTATTTCTCGCCATGTCACTTTTATTGAGAATAAATTTCCTTACCAGTCTCCACCAGTGGATCCCCATACTGCTCACCCCCCCTCTAATGATCCCACATGTCCATATTACGTGTTTCCCACCCTTCACCAGTCACGCATGCATGACTCTTCTATAGACCAGCCACTTACCACTTTTCCCTATTCCACACCATCAACTCAACCCTCCTCACCACACGTGTCCAGTCCACTCACCCAAGCTACATCCCCTCCTACGTCTCCTAAATTATCCCATATGCCACCTCTTGCTTCTCACAATTTTCACCCCATGATAACCCGTAGCCGTGCTGGCATTCATAAGCCTAAACCCACTTTTAACCTTACTGTTTCCCATCCGGCCCCATCCCCATCACCCATCCCTAAATCACCTATTCTAGCTCTTAATGACCCGAACTGGAAAGCCGCAATGTATGATGAATATAGTGCTCTCATTAATAATAATACGTGGGAGTTGGTTCCCCGTCCCGCTAATGGCAATATTATTCGTTGTATGTGGCTCTTTAAACACAAGTACAGGTCTGACGGCTCTCTTGAACGGCACAAGGCCCGCCTCGTGGTCAATGGCCGATCTCAACAACCCGGTATCGATTTTGATGATACTTTCAGCCCTGTTGTCAAACCCGCTACTATCCGCACTGTTCTTAGTCTGGCCCTTCATCACTCTTGGCCCCTACATCAACTCGATGTCAAGAACGCCTTTCTACACGGAAATCTCCATGAAACTGTTTACATGCACCAACCACCTGGTTTCCGAGATTATACTCATCCTCATCACGTATGCCGTCTTCTAAAATCTCTATATGGCCTGAAATAGGCCCCTCGCGCCTGGTTTCAACGTTTTTCCTCATTTGTTGTTACTATGGGTTTTCGACATAGCATCTCCGACAACTCTCTGTTTGTATACAAACATGGTGGTGATATTGCCTATCTACTTCTGTATGTCGACGACATTATTCTCACTACTTCCACGGATGCTCTTCGCCGCTCAATTATTTCTACACTAAGCTCAGAATTTGCCATGACTGATTTGGGACCTCTTTCGTATTTCCTTGGCATTGCTGTCTCCCGTGATTGCAATGGTATTTTTCTTTCTCAAGCTAAATATGCTACTGAAATTATTTCACGTGCAGGCATGAATGATTGCAATCCAGTAGCCACCCCAGTTGACACTAATGCTAAACTTAGTGTTTCAGCCGGTACATGTGTTCCCGATGCTACCCTCTATCGTCGTCTTGCCGGTGCACTACAATATCTCACTTTTACCCGTCCCGATATCTCCTATGCCGTTCAGCAAATATGCTTGTTTATGCATGATCCTCGAGCCCCTCATTTTCATGCTTTAAAACGCATATTACGTTACATATGTGGTACCTTAAACTACGGCCTCCACCTACAACCATCATCAATATCTTCTCTCATTTCCTACACTGATGCTGACTGGGCCGGTTGCCCCGATACTCGTCGGTCCACTTCAGGTTATTGCGTTTTCTTGGGTGACAATCTCTTATCATGGTCTTCCAAACGCCAACCCACCATTTCTCGATCTAGTGCAGAAGCAGAATATCGTGGTGTCGCTAATGTTGTTGCCGAAACTTGCTGGATTCGCAACTTACTTCTCGAGCTCCATTGCCCTATTCACCAGGCTTCTATTGTTTATTGTGATAACATTAGTTCTGTGTACATGACTGGTAATCCCGTTCAACATCAACGCACCAAGCATATTGAATTAGATATTCATTTTGTCCGGGAAAAGGTTTCTCAAGGGGATATTCGTGTCCTACATGTTCCGTCACGTCATCAATATGCTGACATTTTTACCAAAGGACTACCTCGCAATCTATTTGAAGAATTTCGCTCCAGTCTAAACGTTAGGCTTCCCCACGTTTCAACTGCGGGGGGCTGTTAACATATGTATTTTACGTATGTCACATTTTTGGCATGAGTATGCATGGCTACACTTAATCAGATAAGCATCACCTCAACTGACCGCACTACTCATCCGCATTAGAAGCGACCGGATACATTGTACATTACTTGTTGATTAATATTTAATATTATTGTTATTATCCTTTCCTCTTGTAAACAGTATACGGTTAGCATTAGATAAAATTATTAGAAGTGTAGATAGCTTGTAACTCTTTGATACGTTGGCTATTTAAAGCTGCTGAATGAGATTTATCACCACGGTGAATTTTACATCATTTAACTCTACTATCAAGTTAATATATGGCGCTTGTTCTATATTAACTCGATAGTAAGTTTTATTAATGAACGCATCTCGTTATTGATAACTACCCTCGATGAACTGGATATACTCCTCGATTGAGTATTCGAGAGGAAGATAGTTGAAGATATAACCGGGATCGACGAACATTTCATTAAGTGGATAAAAGCAAAGCCAAGTCTCCTTCTTATTAATTAAACCACATAACTCGTTCATCTTCGTGCTTAAATATAATTTAAGTTCATCTACCAAATATAAACCCCCCCCTGTTATTACTTATTTATTTCTATAAAAAGAGAAGTGTTCATTTCCCTGTGGATACGAACCTTACTTCGTTATACTACGTATAATTGTTGTATTGTATTATTATTTTGAGTGCACATCACGACAAAGTGCACGTCACTTGGCTTCATTTGATTTCCTTAAATTGTATCCATATTACTCTATAAGTCTGATTTATCTATTTTGATTCAAATGACGTAGTTGATATCCTGCTAATTTTTATCATGAAGTTCTTCAGTGGTATTTGGAACTGCTTCTTAAAATTGCTTTTGCTCCTTCAGAAAGCAGAAGCAGATCGATATTGGAGTATTTGATTGAAAGTGCAAAAGTATTTCTGGGTGTTTCAATTTACTCCTATAAGCAGATTTTAGAAGCTGGGGGGACCAGCTTTTGAAAAACTGAATTTGATTCTGGTTTTGCGTTTAAAAGAGAAGCAGAAGAAGAATCAGTTCCAAACATCCCTTTCATCTGTATCATAATAAGAGTCTTGTTTTCCCTTTTGATTCGTATCAAAATAAGTGTCTCACTTCCACTTTTATAAATAAATTTACCTAAAAAGTAGCTACAGTACACTTTAATAAAGTAAACAGTACGTTTTGGCCGTTGGAGTTACGCTGTCCGCTTTCGGCCGTGGTCGAGGAGCGGTTTCTCCCCGCTTCGCTTGGACGGATCTCCGAACAGGGCTTGTAGGGGTTGTTGGCTTGTGAGTCGGTGTCGCAAGGGAGTTCGCTGGCTTTGTTGCAGTGTTGGAGGTCGACAAAGGAGGATAGCAGATTGGTTTAGAAGGGCAGCGGAGCGTCCGAAGCAGGCTCTGAATCCTTGTTTTGTGAGGTTTTTCCAAGTCGCATGGAGCAAGTAGTGAACCAATATACACAAATGCAGAATCGGTGAAGACGAGGATGAACTGGATCTAGATAAGAGCGTATATGGCGATGCCCTGGTGGTGGAGGTGCGACTGACTTACCCGGTGGTGGGGGTTCTGCTGACTGATGGGAAAATCAAATTTCCTGTGCTCAGAGATCTGATGGCTTCATTGTGGAGACCGGGGAAAGGTATCGACATCAAAGAAATCAACGATAAGAGGTATATTTTTAATTTTTATCACCTCGTTGATATGAAATGTGTGATTAATGGTGGTCTATGGCGGTTTGAGAGAAATTTATTAGTGTTGAAAGTTCTTGGTCCACATGATATTCCACATAAAATCTGACTGAATGAGGCTCAGTTATGGGTGCAAGTGCATAATGTCCCTTATAGTCTGATGAACTCGGGAACAACAAGAAGGGTGGGTAATTTTCTTGGAAAATTTATTAAATATGATGATAAACAATTTGGAGAAAAATGGAAATCTTATTTGCGGGTTAAGGCATGTATGAATGTGGAAAAGCCCTTGAAAAAGGGCACTACTCTGAAGAAAGATGGCATCGAAATCTTATTGGGTGGATTTTAAGTATTAGAGGCTGCCGAATTTCTGCTTTGTCTGCGGAATTATTGGTCATTCTGACAGATTTTGTCCATTGGCGTATGAAGAAGACTTAATGCTGGAAAAAAGTTTTGGTGTACATCTTAGAGCAGGCAGCGGGGTGAAGACTAGCCCAACAGGAGGTAGGAAGTGGTTGGTGGACAGGTCTTCTAGCTCGAGCCAAGGCCCTATTGTTGAGGAAGACAACCAATCAAACGGAGGGGCAGAAGGAGGAAAGGATCTCACAGTGGGTTCCGATAGCAGTTCAGCGAAAGATGGGATTTTGGGGGTTAACGAGGAGGCAACGGGAGAACAAAAACGCAGACGCATTTGGGAGGCTGGTGAAAGAGAAAACTAGGTGGGATAGCATGGCTCTAGATGGGATAAAGAATGGGGAGGAGGCAGGCTTAGATGGTTAAGCCCGCCATCGTCAATGATGCATGGATCTACACCCGGGATACGGCTTTTTGGCAATTTTTGAAGAATTAACGAAGACCTTTATTTTTATGTTTTTGTTTATTTTAGTGGATGGTTTATGCCAGTTTATGTTTGGTTTTTTTATGTCGGTTGTAAGATGATGTTTTTATCTTTGGATGTGGGTGATGATTTGACCGTGTTGACCGTCTTTGGCTCACTTGTGTCCATTAATGAATCAGCGAGTTATATTGATGCGGCGATTAACTCTGAGTCTGGTTCGAGGGACGGCGATTTTCTGGAGTCTTGTTGTCGATTTACCTACTATATGAATGATGTGTTATCAATATAAGCCCATTTCTGTCAACAACAAAAAAAGTAAACAGTATTGCTACAATACCAAAAAGTCTCTTTTAAAAAAATTATATGAACCTAAAATTATCTTAAACTACGCAAAAAGCTTAATGAACCACCTTTTTTTATGCATAGGTAGTAATATAAGACAAGTCCAATTGTCTAATTTTTTATCTACTGAATCCTTTGTATTTAATTCAGCGCAAATTATACCATGGGATCGGCCCACCATGCTCATGGTGTGCCGATCCCAAAACGGTGCAGTTTTATACTCTATTAAAAACTTCCGGTCATCACTCTTTCCTCGTGTATGTCGCCGATTTCTGGAAAGCTCTCCGCCACCTCCAATATCTTTTGCCAACATGAATCGACTATTTCTACCCGGACTGTAGGAGCTTTGTTGTCATTCATAAAGCTAGAGACATAATTTGGTCTCGCAAGCTGCAATTTTGCAGGTAAGGGCCGGCTGTTGGCTGATGAGCTCGCCCACTTGTTTAACCAGTAAGACGTTTTGGAGTGTGTGGAAGCTATTAAAGGATTTTTCTTAATTGTTTAAATGATGAAGAAATTAAATGGTTCAAACTATCATTGATCGCCTTACTTTATACGAAGTACATCAGATCATTTACATTTTGACTTAGATTCAAGTTACATTTCGTTTCAGCACGATTTACATTTTTTTACATGTGAGTTACATCATTTTATGTACGAGTTACATCAATGTAAGTGAAGTTACATTTATCTTATACACGAGTTGCATTTGGACTTGCATTAGCAAATTACATTTTGCATACACGTAAGTTACACTTTCTATCAACACAAGTTACATTTAGCCTAACACGAGTTACATCACAAATAACCTCTGCTAGTGAAACAACAAAAAAAGTTTTTTTTTTCAAATAATTTTTATGTCTTTGATATTAAAAACAAAACATATTCACTATTTATGTAAAGTAATCGAGCAATTAGACTCTTTTTTTCATTGTTAACATTGAAATCAATGTTTTTATTTCTTATACTATGTATTTGACAAGTTACATTTCGACTGGACTTGAGTTACATCGATCAATAACGTAAGTTACATTAATTTACACGCGAGTTACATCATTCTTGTTACTGGGACAAAAAAACAGTTATTGTTCACCCGTTATTGTTCACGCGTTACTGCTCACGCGATTTTTTTTAATTGTGTGAAACTACGTCGTTTTGAGTGTGGGAGCACGGTGCTCAGCGTGGGGTGATATCACGGTATACGAACTAGGGGTGGGCATGGGTCGGGACGGTTCGGGATTAGGGTTATCCCAGTCCCGTCCCAATTAATAATAGCGGGACGGTACGGTACGGGAGAAACCTTTGTCCTAGTATTGTCCCATTTAAATCGGGACGGGGATGATTCGGAACGGTTCGGGACGGTTCGAGACGTCCCAAACAAACAAAAAATAATCATTTACAATTAATATATATTTGCATTTCTAAAGTATCATGCAGCAAAAAATTAACATTTTAAAAGTTAATTGATGTTCATCACAAGCTAAAAGCTACTACGTATTAGATTTTAGTTAGGTTTAGCAAAATTTTGAAATTAAAATTTAAAACAAAGCAAAAATGAATTAGTTTATTCAAAATCATGTGTTCTAGTTGTGAGATACTCATATGTAGATATATAAAGTGAGATAAAAACCTATGTTAGTAAATATTTATGTTAGGTATTATTTTTAATTTAAAAATTGGGCTTGAAAAACTAAAAACATGTTATCATTTATTTTTTGAGTTGACATTACAAACTAGTCACATGCTACAAAATCTATATAGTTATTACAAACGGGACAACGAGACGGTTCGGGATAACCTTCCAATGTCCCGGTCCCGTCCCGTTTTAAACCGGTACGGGACCGGTGCGGGACAAAATCAATGAGACCCAAACGGAACGGGACAACACCGGTACGGTTTCGGGATATACCGGAATGGGACAACGGGACCGGGATTCTTGCCCGCCCCTAATACGAACTGTTAATCAGTTTGATTTAGTTCGAGACCTAATTAAATTCAAATGACTGTCCTTATTAACCACCCCTTAACTGTATCATTTAAAACTTTCCAAGTTTTATCGGCACGAAAAAAAGTATCAAATACAGAGCACTTTGTATGAGAGAAAACGTAAATATAAGTCATTTTAAATATTTATTTCTTTATGTGAATATATATTGGTCTCATAATTTTGTTGGTTTACTACTAGAAAATAAAATAACCTAAAATGTTATACATGCCCAAATGTTTAAATTAATAAAAAAAAATGATAGTTAACTACATTTTTTATGTATCATTCACTTGTTCAATGTTAAAAAGTTAATTAATTTTTAAATGTCTAATAAATGTAAATCATACCTGAGATCGTGAATCAATGAATGTAGCTTTCTTTTTTGATAATGTGAATGTAGTTAGCATGTAGGGAAATTATATTTCTCTAATCTTATTCACACTCTAATATTATTAATGTATGGGGAATTTCTTTTAAATAGAACTAAAAATATTTATGCATTAAAAAATAGAAATGATGGAGTTTAATCCAACTACGAGAGTTATATCTACGGGAGCAGATGAAATTTAGGCAGCGTAAGACAGTATTATTATTCCGGAATTCGGATCCTTGGTAGGATATGTACATGAAGTATTTATTGAACTTCGGTTCTAGTATTCTAGGAGGAAACTGATACATTAAATGTTATTAATTGAAATAGTCTTGTAACGTCTCGAACGTTGTGCAATGATCGTTTCCTTCATGTCCACGTCCCTTCCGTTATTTCCTGCCGCTACCAGATAGCTATGCTTGAATGATAGCCAGCCACATAAGCCCTAAGAAGAGTCCGACCTCACTAGAACTCCGTTCAGGCTTGAGGTCTGTTGTCCAGCCCGACCTGGTTGTGAGTTCCTTTCGTGAGTCTGATTCCTAATTAGGCCTCACGGCTATTGTTTATTAATCGCGTTTAATGGGCTGATCCCGTTAATGGGCTGATCCCGTTGATCCGCTCTATTCTATTTCAGTCTTGGGCCATCGTTATAATCCATGGTACCATCAAGAAATATTAAAATATTTTTTTATTCTCTAAATATTAGTAATTATTGACATGTCACTTTTGCCGTATTCATAGTTTAGGTATGAGAATATTTTTGAAACTAGATACGGAGTAATAATTAATTCAATGTAGAAATTAAAAAATACTTCATCCGTCCCATAAAACTTGTCAAATTTCTTTTTTCCAAAAATTTTGTCATTTCAAATTTTCAATTTAAAGTAAGGAATATACTGTTAAAGTTATTTGTCTCTTGCACCAATTTTAATCGCACCATTTTTACTTTGTGGGAGAGAGTAATAGAATGTCATGATTGATTCCCATTTATTGAAATTTTCCCATTTATTACTACAATGTCTGACAAAAGTGTTGCTTCATCAAAACCTAAGTTGTGATAAATGAAAGCCATAAAACACCGGTGTTTCCATTAAAGAAGCTCTAAATAAAGAAACCAGTCAAAACTTTAATTGATTAAAGAAGCTCCAAATCTTTTTATTAATTAGAATACATGGAAACAGGAAATACTGTAAATTTGCGGTAATTGTAAGATGCAGAAGCAATATCCTTCGTTTTTCAAGATCTTAATTGGCGATTTTGCCTCTGCTCTGGTAAGTTCTCAAATTCTCCGATGTACACAATCGATTCCGATGGCAGTGTCACTGTTATTGCCGTGAATGAATGTGTCTAATTTGCCGTTACTTGCAGCGTTTACCGCCGCTCTTTGTGGAGATTTTTGGGGAAAAGCTCTCGCCGACACTGTCACTCGTAGCGAACGCCGCCGCGGCGTCGGAGAAAAAATGGGCCGTAAAGCTTAAGAAGAGCGGCGAGCATTCCCTGTTTGGGGATGGATGGGATAAGTTTGTGAAGGATAACGATTTGGCGGCTGGGGATTTCGCAGTATTCTGGCTGATGGATAACTACTCTACTTTCCAAGTTCGACTCTACGACTACACTTGCTGCGAAAAGCAACTATCATCTTCCCGATTCTCCCCTGGTATATACCTACAACCTACTCTGTGAGCAAATTCTACAAGTTTGAATCATTTTAATAAATTTAAATCATAGGAGTATGATAGATTTTTTAATTAGATTATCTTTTTTTTTACATAATTAATCTTCTTTTTTTCATAAATAAAGTCTTTTTTTCTTAGATGTGCATCGTGTTACTGGATGGTTGTGACTTGTGACTTGTGATTGCTTTTCCTTTAAAAAATGACTTTTTAAAGTGATTTAGAATAAAGTGTTTTTTTGGACAGAAATTTAATCTGGTCTGAACTGGTCTGGTAAACTTCCGGTCTCTGTGTATTTTATAACTACAGAAGTCTTGTCTGATCTGGTCTGGTCTGGTACTAAAAACAGTCAAAAAAATATGTGTTTTTTGTGTAATAAAAAGGTAAATAACAGTTTTTGCAGCTTTTATCTTTTATTTTCTAAGTGTTATATTAAAGCAGAAGTTGTCACCTAAAAACACTTATTTCAGCTTTTAAACCAAAAGCTGAAAATAACTTTTTTTAATTGTTTGCAAACATACCCTAAGAAGTTGTTCTCTTCACCTGATCTGAATCTTTCTGATCTGAACTTTTTAAGTTTTGATCTGATCTGATCTGAATTTTTCTGATCAGATCTGATCTGATCTGAATTTTTCTGATTTGATCTGATCTGAATCTTCCTGATCTGATCTGAATCTTCCTGATCTGATCTGAACCTTTCTGATCTGGTCTGATCTGATCTGAATGTTTCTGATCTGATTTGAATCCTTCTGATCTGATCTGAATTTTTCTGATCTGATTTGAATATTTTTATAATTATAATTATAATTATTATAATTACAATTGTAATTATAAATATAATTTAATTAAAGTTGTAAATATAATATAATTATAAAAATTTAATAATAATAATAATAATAATAATTATAATTATAATAATTATACTTATTACACTAATTATAACTATAGATACAATTACAATTGTAACAATATTTTTAATTATAATTACTTATATAAATATAATTATAATTAATATGTTAATAATAATTACAAGACAATAATGATAATATTAATAATAATTATATTAACAATTATAAATATAATTATAATTGTAGTTATATTTATAAATATAATTATAATAATAATAATAATAATAATAATAATAATAATATAATAAAAGTAATATAACCAAAAATAATAAGATAATACAAGAATATAATAATAATGATGATAATAATAATAGTTATTTCAAAAAAAAAATATAATAATAATAGAAAATTTATTATTATTATTATTATTATTATTATTATTATTATTATATTATAATAATAATATTATTTATATTATTATTATTATTATAATATTATTATTCTAATAATAATAATGTGAGTATTTTATTATTATTGTTTATATATTATTATTATTTGGAAAAAATATTATTATTAGTATTAATTATAATATAATAATAATAACTATTATTATTATAATTAATATAATAATAAAAGTGATAAATCATTTTTGAATTTTTTTGATCTGATCTGATCTGATCTGAATGTTTCTGATCGTCTGGTCTGATCTGAATCTTTCTGATTTGATCTGAATGCTCCTGATCTGAATCTTGCTGATCTGATCTGAATTTTTCTGATATGATCTAATCTGAATAAAATAAGAATAAGCAATAAGTAATAAGAATAAGACGAAGAGAACAGCTTCTAAATTTACTTCCAAGAGAGGATCAGATTACTCTTGGTATAACCGGACTGAATAGGTTGGACCAACTTTGAATTTTTAATATAAAGAATTTCTTTTTAAAAGTTTACTTTGCTAGCTAATTAATTTTTACATATAAAGTTTTGTATTCTATAAGTTTTTAAATAAATTTAAATTAAAGCTAATACTTAATACGTAGTATTTGTTAATACATTTTAGGTAAATTACATATTTAAACATAATTATATGGTGTTATTAGGGTCTAATCGTTTATGAGCTTATTATTTGGGTTTTGGCCGGAAGTAGTAACTTCAATTGTCTTGAATATAATTGAAAACTTTATGGCTATGTAACCTGTTCGGGTTGAATCTGAATCAATCACTCTAGAGCTAACTTTGCTCAGTCCTGCTACTTAGAAGAATGTTAAACTGTTCAACTCATACCATAAATTAGCAGGTGGAAGATCAACTAATCTTGATCGCAATGTAAGGATGAAGAAAGGAGAGGAGACGGATGAGTCTACTAAGTCAGTAGGCACTTCGAAGCGGAGTAACAATCCAAGTTTCGTAGTTGCCCTGCCACCCCGCGATAAGAAAATGGTATGTATCTTTCGCTTGAGCGGCTACAACTCCATGCCTTTTAGATTATCTCATTATCCATGTCTCTTTTGTAATTTTATTTTAAGCAAGGTGCATTACACTGTTGAGGCTCTCCTAGAACCGGCCGAACCATCTGCTGGGGTATTAAACTAAGTGAATCACAGTCTGGTCGATAGAGTTTGAAGTATGTATCTAGTACTTACAGAGTTACAGACACCACTTGCTGAGCAAAGTTGCCCATAACGTAATTATCAGGAATTCAAACCGAGTCTACCCTTATTATAAGGATTGTGTTCCTGTGGAACATGTGTTTACAGACCATTTTCGAAGTACAGTAAATTTAAAAATTATTTTCTGTAGTAAAGCAAACTCAAATCTTCCCGAACTTAACTTTTGGAGTGGCCGCTCTAGAAAATTTGTCTGATGTGTTGGATTTAAAAGAAAATTTGTTGAACTAGTTAATTGTTTGAGTATAATAACATTTTAATGTTGTGTCATTCAAAAAATCATTTTAATGTCGTTTAACCATATATGTCAACACAATTCTTAATTCTTAATTCTTAATTCTGTGATGATATCAATGTCCAATCTCTAATTTTAGTAGCCAGTGGTCTGTGAGTCTTTAACGTGGTTGTTTGTTTGTCTGGAGTCTGAACTCTAGACTCTGGACAAAATGAGTACTTTGTTGCTGCTGTATTTAGAGCTTTACTGTCAAGTGTTAGAGTAGCTTCATTAGAATATTAGAAAGACTAATGAGCATAATATACTTGGACCTTGGTTGAAATAGCTCAGAGGTAGGATTCAATTTTTTACAGAGTGATACATGATATATACAGAGTATTGTACTCCGTAACTAATATTTTAAATGCGACACACATGTATGTGTAAATTTTTACTTCACTATAAAATATAACTGTAGTCGTGTATGAAAACTGCACAACACTAAAACATGCTTCCCAGCTGTTTCATTTCTCTTCTTCTCTTGAACATATGTACAGATCATACCAAAAGGATTCGTTGAAAAAATGGGAATTGCGGGGGAGGGATGCATCCTGCTTGAGAATGCGCGAGGAAGGCGTTGGGAGATCCAAATACGCAATCAAGGTGGTGAATTTGCAATGTATGGCGGGGAATGGGAAGATTTCCGAAAAGCCAACAGGCTGGGTAAGGGATATCTTTGTTCATTTGAACTGGTAAGGAGGTATGGTGATCAATTTCTTCAATTTCATTTGGAGAAAAAAGCGAGAGGAAGACCGGAGGGGAAGACCACAAGGGACTGTTAGAAAAAGAGATTTCGAGTAGACAATACAAGCTGCTGCATTTACCTTCGATGTTGCTAACTCTGGAGTAATTATGTTGTATGATTAGCTTAACATTAACCATCTATGGAATGACTATCAAATAATGTGGTGTTTGAGTGTGCTGTGTGATGCTTTGCAACAGTTTTACACAGGGTATTCAATTCTGAAATACCATTTATAAATTTTAACACTCCCTTTATTTCAAGGTTTAGGCTCTGTTCGGCAAGCGCCGCAAGCCTATTCAGCTAAAAAAAGGCTGAATTGTTTAAATGCAGCCAATTAAATATAAAGTAGACATGTTCGGTTGAGCAGCTGAAGCCAGCTTAATGTCACGGGCATAGAGTCTGGCGCAGCGCACAGCGCCCGTGCGGCGTCCTGGGGTCCCTCACCCCGCGGACAAGCCTTGCTCTCATACGGAACCGGATTGGTTTCGCCTTGCCTTGGGCTCATCAGGGGAACTCCCTTTGACGCTATTACCTCCCCCATGCCTCGCCCATCTAGCTAGTCAGTCGGTCTGTCCCCTTCATTGAGCCTAACACGGTCACGAACAACGATCCGTGACACTCTCCCCCACTCAAACTCTAGCACGCCCTCGTGCTAGGGGAGATGACTCTGCCCAGGGACCGCCATGCTTAATATTGTCAACGCGCCGCATCACCAGGGCCGCCTCACTCTCAAGCAGCCCGGCCGCGCTGGTGGCCACCCGAGTCCCCATTCTTTCAGGAACTCATCCGCCCCTGCGGACCATCAGGAGTGGAGCAGTCATCAGCACGTACCAGCCCTAGAGCCACCATGCTCGCTGCTCGCATAGTCCTCGCCCCTCATGAGGACCCCACCACAACACGCGACAATATAAGCACGACCCGCTCTGATACCACTTGTCACGGGCATAGAGTCTGGCGTAGCGCACAGCGCCCGTGCGGCGTCCCGGGGTCCCTCACCCCGCGGACAAGCCTTGCTCTCATACAGAACCGGACTGGTTTCGCCCTGCCTTGGGCTCATCAGGGGAACGACAATAGCTCCCGACCAGTTGTGCCTTCAAATCCGCCTCCGTCTCCTTCATAGTCAAGCCCTACATACCCAACTCGGTCAGACCTTAGCGTCTAAGGCAAAACTCCCCTTGACGTTATTGCCTCCCCCATGCCTCGCCCATCTAGCTAACCAGTCGGTCCGTCCCCTTCATTGAACCTAACACGGTCACGAACAACGATCTGTGACACTCTCCCCCACTCAAACTCTAGCACGCCCTCGTGCTAGGGGAGATGACTCTGCCCAGGGACCGCCATGCTTAATATTGTCAACGCGCCGCATCACCAGGGCTGCCTCACTCTCAAGCAACCCGGCCGCGCTGGTGGCCACCCGAGTCCCCATTCTTTCAGGAACTCATCCGCCCCTGCGGACCATCAGGAGTGGAGCAGTCATCAGCACGTACCAGCCCTAGAGCCACCATGCTCGCATAGTCCTCGTCCCTCATGAGGACCCCACCACAACACGCGATAATATAAGCACGACCCGCTCTGATACCACTTGTCACGGGCATAGAGTCTGGCGCAGCGCACAGCGCCCGTGCGGCGTCCCGGGGTCCCTCACCCCGCGAACAAGCCTTGCTCTCATACGGAACCGGACTGGTTTCGCCCTGCCTTGGGCTCATCAGGGGAAGGGCGATAGCTCCCGACCAGTTGTGCCTTCAAATCCGCCTCCGTCTCCTTCATAGTCAAGCCCTACATGCCCAATTCGGCCAGACCTTAGCGTCTAAGGCAGAACTCCCATTGACGCTATTGCCTCCCCCATGCCTCGCCCATCTAGCTAGCCAGTCGGTCTGTCCCCTTCATTGAGCCTAACACGGTCACGAACAACGGTCTGTGACATTAAGCTGGAAAAAAAGGACTGAGAGAAACGTTTCCATCACCAACGTTTGTAATAAGTCTTCTGATTCCAGACTTCAGATTTCAAGTATATCCCTCACTATCGATTCCAGATTTCACGTTTATCCTTTCTTTTTGTTTATTTAATTTCTTTTGTGCATAGTAATATAGTACGGAGTGTGAATTAATACGTAGTAATTAATATGAAACATTAGATCGAGGATCAGAGTATTCTTTTGTTTCATTTATGTAATTTAATGGTAAATTTTGTATATTATATTATATTATATTATATTATATTATATTATATTATATTATATTATATTATATTATATTATATTATATTATATTATATTATATTATATTATATTATATTATATTATATTATATTATATTATATTATATTATATTATATTATATTATATTATATTATATTATATTATATTATATTATATTATATTATATTATATTATATTATATTATATTATATTATATTATATTATATTATATTATATTATATTATATTATCACTACACTTGTTCAGCTCTTTTTGCCAAACGGATATACTCCATTCAGCTAGTAATTCAGATTCAACACTTTCAAGTTCAGTTCCATACAATACAATTTGTTTAAGACAATAGACCTTATTTCAGACATTAGCCCCCAGTTCCAACTTGTTGTGCCAAACATAGCCTTAGTCGTTTAGATTCAGGGGCTTCACATTTTTATCAAAATATTGAAATGATGTGATTCATATTTAGTAAAACAATGAAATAATATCAACCAAACCATACTTTCTTATCTTATTTTAAGGTTTGATTAATGAGAAAATAATTTCTCACTATCAAAATTGTATGTAAAATTATACTCTGTATTAGAAGTTGAGAAAAAATACATTACTCCACAAATTTAGGTTAGGTGTTTTTTTTTTTGAAGAAATACATTACTCCACAAATTTAGGTTAGGTTGAATTACAAAAACTTAATTTAAATCTATACCGGAAATTTGATATACAAAACTAGAGATTAAAAGTGAATTTTTCTTGACTAATAAAACACTACGTATTAAATTGAGACAATTAACTTAAGACAGAAATAGTATGTATTATTTGTTTGAAATCATTTTTATTCCAAATTAGCATTTTTTTGGTTTAGTGTATGGATGGTTAGAGCAACTCCAATGCTAGGAGTGGATTACTGCTTGTGACAATAAAATGGAAAAAGTATATTTAACATGTGGGCCAATTATTTAACAAATGAGAGGGTCTATACAAATGGGTCTCCAATGCAAACAAAAAAACTCCAAACTCCTCCACCTCTGTAAAAGGAGAACTGAAACAAGAAAGAGAGCCAACCAACAGGGTGAGACCGAGGGTCTATATATAGACCTCGTGCAAGACCTTTGTCTATTTTCTTATTGCCAAGTCAGCTTGACTAGGCCCATATCTTTTTGCATTGGAAACTAGATTTTGAAATAGAGAGTCCATTAACTTATGTGGAATGCATTCTAAAGGAGTGTTTGCGATTGTTTGTACTTTTTAAAAGTGATTTTTTAATAGATTATTGGAAAAGTGATTTGTAGTAAAAGTTGGTAGTGTTTGGGAATAGAAGTGATTTTAATAAAAATGTAAAACTTGGAGTGTTTGATAAAAAGGTGTTTTTTTGTGTAATATATTGTCAAAATACAAAAATACCCTTATTTAATTTTCAAACATCAATTCGAATATGGGGTAGGGGCTTCGTTTCAGACTTTCAGACCCCCAATTGGAAGCTCGTTTTAGAGAGGGCGGCGCGACTAACAGCGATTCACCCCCAACAGCAGGTTTTGTACTGAGGCCATCAAATCTGTTGCCAAAAGATCCTAGCGGCCTCCATTAACAAAGGGGCCGTTTGTTTGTTGGCAGATGGCAGCCAACCCGCTACAAAACGTAGTGTTTTCTTTGTAAAATAATTGGCGGTTTGGGGCAATCCGCTGGTTTCCAAACGGAGCCAAAGTGGACGGGATAGGGCTGATTTTTAGCATATTAAAGGTTCTCTCCTTCTTGGACTGATTTTGCTTTTTTTGGATGGAATGTAAATATATATTAACGCCCAAGAAAACTATACGTCAAGTATCCTAGATCTCCTAACCCCCCCCCCCCCCCCCACACACACATAAGGTAGGGATGAAAGGAGGTTTTTATTCGATCTAATCTACGCCAAAAGGACCAAGTATGAATACTTGTCCCATCAAAATTCAAAAATATACATCAATGCTGCACATGCACTCACACAGATCATAAGGTTCAAATCATATAACAAAATACAAAGGTATTGCAAGTTGCACACACCCTAAGTCCAAAATACTGCTCCATGCCGCGTAATCCAAGATGTCTATGCCGCAGTATCTCATGTGCCCAAGCCGCGACATCCAATAGGTCCATGCCACGGCATCCAGAAAATCCATGTCGCAGTGACGCAGTGTACAGTGTGACCATACCGCGGTATACATATCGTGGCCTCCCACTTGATTTTGGCCCACTCAAAAGTTTATCAATTCATATGGATAGATACTATAGAGTATCTTATAGACGATATGCTTAATCTTGGCTATAACGTCCTCCTCAGTCTTCTTGCCATCATCAAAGCGGATCTCATTTCTTGCATGCCATATGTAATACACCACGGCGCATAGAGCAATTCGGGCCGCCTTTGCTTTCAACGTTGATCCTTTGTGCTTCTTCGAAATCCATTTGATTGAGCTAAGCAATGTAGACATTTGATGCCCAAATCCCATCCATTCTCGAATCTTGCCCCATACCCTACAAGTAAATGGACATAGGAAGAATAGGTGTGGAATTGATTCCAATCCACCCTTACACAAGTCACATCTATTAACCATATCGAGATAACCGAGGCTATCTTGGGTAGGCAACCGGTTCCTCAAAGCCAACCAAACATTAAATGAAAATTTCGGGGGGATATAAGATTTCCAAATGAAACTCATCGGAGTCCTAGGGATCCCTTTAACTCTTAGAAGCTCGTAAACCTTGGCGGAGGCAAGTTTGCCATTAATGCTTCTAGAGTTAAGGCCCAAAATCGTATCATTCAAATTATTAAAGCATCGACAAGTTTTATCTCTAATTTGCCCCAACCTCTTGGACTGATTTTGCTTGTTGAGGGTCGGTGGCGGAGGACGGGAGTCTACTGTTGTGGTGGGGAACTAGCGATGGAAGAGCTCGGCGGTGGAAGAGCTCGACGGTGCAAGAGCTCGGCGGTAGAAGAGCTCGACGGTGCAAGAGCTGGCGGTGCAAGAGCTGGATGGAGAAATCAGATTGGGGAAATGGAGAAGCCTGGAGAAGAAAGATGATTGGGGGAAAAGTTTTGTCAGGAGGGTAATTTAGGATATAGCATTAATTTTAGGGATAAAATTTATCCTCAAACTTGGAAATATTTACCAAATAACCTAGAAGCAAGTAAAAGCACCCCCAGAGCAGCTTCTCATTTATGACTTAAAAGTGCTTAAAATAAGCAAAATTTCTCATTTGCAAACACCATTTTTAGCTTTTTTCTGGAAAAAAAAAAAGCCAAAAGTGTTTTTTTAAAGCATTAGCAAACACAGCTAAGAGCAATCCATCTCCACATTGGAGATGCTCTTAGTTCGCTAGTTTGGTACAAGTTGCTAAAAAGTTGCTGAGGAAGTTGTGTTTGATACAATGGATGTTTTCTTTTGGACTGTTTTCAGTCCCAGACCAAACTTAAACAGACCAGACCAGACTTCATAGTTATAAAATACACAGAGACCAGACGTTTACCAGACCAGACCAGTTCAGACCAGACTTAAACAGACCAGACTTAAACAGACCAGACTACACCAGACCAAAAAAATTCAGTCCAAAAGAAAACATCCAAACTAGCATTTCACAGATAGCTTCTTTTAAAATAATTGTAACCAATTCTGTCAACAAATCAAATTTTCCACGACATATTTTCTCAGCCATATTTAACAAAAGTGAAATAAACAGAATTCTTATGCATAAAATCATCAGTTTATCACAGCACTTTCACTAAACAGAGTCGGCCAGTGGAAAGTGTAAACTATAAACCAATGTCGTATTGCTTAGTTATAAACTCAGCACTTTCAAGAATACTCTCAAAGCAATAAATCATTATCTCCAGCATTCAACCTGCACAGATACATAAATCTACACAATGCAACTAAAGCTTGTAGTACATTTCAAATTTTCCTACAGAAGAACAGGGGGTCTAAATCATTGTTCAAAAAGGGCTAGGCTTTGGCAGACTGGAACCTACTGCCTAACGGGGCCAGGACATGGAACGGCATGAGTTTGACAGCCTACCACCCGGAAACAACATGGCTGAGTCTCATGTTCATTACAATCCCTAAAGACATGCATTTCCATTCACTCAATCCTCTTCCCTTCCCTTTTCATGTAAACCATCTAAGCGTGTGTATTTATATATAGATATGTATGTACAGCATGCATCCTTAATGCGAGATGGAACTTGCATCGGTGCTATAAAATGAGTACTCACTCAAGCTGAAATTGGGCCTCTCTTCATCCCACTTCACTATCTCCCTCGCATACTTTAGCGATTCGTCAACACTCTTTGGGTCCAAACCTCTAACCATAGAAACATACAATTTTTTGTCAGTTAGAGCTGAGAACAGCCTCTTAAATTTGACAGCAATATAGTGGAATGCAAGATGGCCCAAGGACGGGTTATGGTTGATGTTGTTGCTACTGTTGTGGGAGGAGCGATGGAGGCTGACCACAGGACGGAAATCATCAAACCATTCACATTCGGTCAACGGTACGCGTTCTACCTTGTCCTCAAACAGGTCAAACTTATTTAGGAGCAATAGGAAGTCCATCTGATCAAATGTTGGGTGAGTGACGATGCTCTCGAAGAACCTTTTGCTCAACACCATTTTGTTGACTAACTCGCCCGTCTCAGCCACACGGTACTGATCATAGTCGCTCAAGGACACGCAGAAAATGACAATCCGCACATCCTCGAACATCTCAATCCACTTGCAGTTTTCTCCAAACCCCTTTGCCTGTACTCTAATCAGCTGATATCTGAGTGAAAGAAAAAGTATAATGTAATTAGAGAAGAGATGGGAGGAAAGTTATTTATGAATGCCACTACAAGATCCACAAAAGTTCATAGGTTTTCATCTATAGAGTGTAGCCCATAACTAAGGGGTAGTCTGGTAGGGGAAATTTAGCTGAAATAGATGAAGTTAAGACCCCATTTAATGATAGCTGAAATGGCTGAATAGGCGGAATTAAAAGTTGAAATAATTACATAAACATGACCAAAATAAAGATGGTTTACAAAAATATGATTCATTACTAGAGTAGTAATGAAATCATAGTAATTCATGTTCAAGTTTTGAACTTTAGTTACCACAACACTATGTTGTAGTAATGAATAGTCATATTTATGTAAATAAGTTTTATTTTAATAATATTCTCGTAAAAAACCCAAGAAAGTTTTATTATTATTATTTTTGTTATAATAATTTGTTGGATGTATGAAACCTAAGAGGATATCTAGATTCTAGCAACTGTTCAACATGGGGAGAAACAGGAAAAGGAGACGGATGTGTCATCTTATTTTAAAAATAAAATTCAATGCAAAATGTAGCAATAAGTCAAGTACTTACTGTTAAGCCAAATTTGGCAGATGGTTTGTTTGATGTCTTTTGCAATTTTTTAAGGCATATAAGACCATATGGGCATACCAAAAGGGCTATAAATTTGCTGAAATGTGACTTAGTAACTATTAGTAATTATAATTGTTTTCAAAATTTACATCATAGTCACTATATCATAGTAACTTTGAACACAATTAGTCACTAAAAATTATCAAATCACATTTTTGTCCACCACATTTCCCAGAAGTAATAATTGTGGAATTGTTTCTTATAATATATCTTAATCTTGATAATAAATTAAAGAAAATAATAACTGAAAATGAGGGTAGAAGCATAACTTTCATTCATTTCAACGACTTCATCCCAAAAAGTACATCTTACACTTTTTCTTACTATCAGTAAATCCATCCATCACAAATTCACAATCAAATAGATTCATGTTTGGTAAAAAATCTTGATGATAAAGTTTGTAAGGAGAAAAAGGTGACCAACACCGGGGAACGTAGTATCCGAGCCAAAAACAGATTCATAAATGATTTTGCATATGACATCTTTAAAACAAAACTTTTTTACATGGGTGTGTGACCTGCATTCACAGCTCATCTTGTGGTTTCTTCAAAAGATGCACTAGTCCCTTTACTAAAATAGATTAGCATTAAACTTAATTTTCCACACCCATTACTTGTAAATTCAAATTTTAAAATTTGAAAATTTCCCAAACCCAACTGGTCTTTCTACCTTCCTAATATCAATAATAATTGAATAAATACATAAAAATTTAAGCAATTTTGATCAACTTGCTATATATTATTAAAGTGTCAAAATGAGAGACTAAATTGTTCAATGTACTTATGGGTTCTGGAACAATTGCTACAACTCCACCCAAAAAACATGAACAGTTATACAAACCTGAGAAGAGAATCAGGCTGATTATTGCTATCAATATTGTCATCATTTGCAGCCTCAGGAAAAGAAAATTCCATGCATGAAAGCCCATTGGATGATGTAACACCCTCAGCGTACAATACATCAACATCTGAAGGTTCGTAATCGACTTTCAAAATATCAACAGCCTGAAAAGGAAAAATCATGTTTATCTTTGCTGGAAAATTCATTTATAATCCCTCCGACCCTAAAAACCAAGTCCTGGTTCAAACATATATTTTTTCCCAAAGAGTCCACTTTGATGCAAATGAAGCTAATATTTTATGTACTCCCTCCGTCCCGCAAAGAAGTTCCCGGTTTGACCTACACATATTGAGGAAATAAAATTACCAAGGAGGTAAATTTTACTGTTTCGACACTGTTTGACATTGTTTGACACTGTTTTGATGTAGGATAACTTTCCATTTAGGGAAAGGGGAACTTCTTTTTGGGAACTTCTTTGCGGGACGGAGGGAGTATATGTTAATAAAACTATCGAAAAAGAGTTGACAACGAAGTTACATACTTATATATGATAAGTTTAGTTAAATTAACAAAAAAAATAAAAATATAATTATGATTCATCAATTGTGATAGATGTACCTTAAATGAAATAAAAAGTTGTGTGCTGGTCAAACATGATTCTTTTGTGGAGGAAATACGCAGATACTTGGAACTGGTCCTAACTAATACTAAGATAAAGAAGCTAAGGTTCTGCATTTAAGTCGTGAACACTACATGTATATCTACCTTTTAGAGGGAGTAATCCTAATCATCTACAAATTCTTCAGAGGTTTCAGTCTAAACATTTCAAAAGCAACCAATAGTTTCTTTAGCAACTACTAAATCGGTAAAAATAAACATTTCCTACACAATGAAGGAATAACATACTAGGTCATCACATATTACCCTAAACACCACTTTTTCATTTTAAGAATCATTCTATTTAACAAAATATAACATGAGCCCTCCCCTCTATAACCCTCCATCCAAACACACCCTAAGACATTAAACATGAGTAATATAAAGGATTGTTAAAAAGAATTTTAAAAAATAATATTGATGCAATGGGAATTTGAAAAAACAGAAAAATGCTCCCCACAAAACAGTCATTGTCTTACACGCTCAAGGAAATAATTTGCAACACCGGGTAGCATTTCCAATTCACCCCTCCGTTTGTAGGTCGCCTGAATGGCAGCATCATTCCACAGCTCTTCAATTAATGGAGCATACTCCCGTGTAGCTGCTGGAAAGACAGCTTCCAAGTTACCAGAAGCCATAATCTTGAGAAGCCAATCAGAAAATGCTCTCAGTCTAGCAGGAATGGAATACAAAGTTTTCTGATCACCTCCATCAACCTTTCCTGTACTTCATCAGAAAAATAAATTAGATATATGGTGCAGGACATTACAAAAAGTATGGATGATATTTCATGGAGTTAATTAATTTGTTCTGAAATCACCTGTTTTTCTAGATTCATCAGAATGTCGTTTCATTGATAGTGCGTTTACACTTTCATCCTCAAAATGCTCGCGTCCCTCAAGAAGTATGGCAAGGTATCTATAGACATTACTCTGAATCACTGATTTGATATGTTGGCACTCATCTTCCGTGAAAGGTACATCCTTATAAAGAATCTTAGCCTACAGCATAAAAGAAATTAAGGGAACCAATTAAGCCGGTAACTTCAGCTATTTGGAGGAGAGAGAATGGAGCAGTAAAAACAAAAACTAAAATAGTCATTGAGATCTAATGTTCAGAAAAACTACCTGCTTGAATATAGTGCTTGTACCGGACCCACTATACCCAACAAGAAGTAGTTTTTGAAGTGTTCTTTGCTCCAAGTAAGCAGGTATTGATCGGTTGAGCGTGTCGGTTACTTGCTCCCCAGAAACAGAAGATGAATTTGAAGGAATTGGAAGGGAAAATATTGCACACACCAGCTTTGTTCCAGCCTAAGATGTAAGATAGATTTAATGAATGATTCGTTCGTTTTACTCTTTGAGATGTGAGGAAGAAAAACATAAAGGAATGATACACACTGTCAGCATAGAAATCCTACCTTGCCCCATATATAACCTTTTGTGTTTTTCTGTCCCTCCTCTTGGTATGACCCGTCATCGTTCACCCAAAAGTGTGGGTTGCCAGCACACTGAACTCCTGCTAACTATGATAATCAAAGTATAAGGATACAACAAATCATATATGATGTATGCATGGGGGTTTACCTTAAATTACTAAAATATAACTCATGGACAAAAAATTGACTATATAGTCACTACAGTCACTTAAGAAAATATGAACATCATCACTATAGTCCCTGTGGTAATATCATCATGGGAAAAAATGACTATATATTCACTACATTTGCTTAAGAAAATTTTAACTTGATCGCTACAATCATTGTGGAAATATCATCATGGTCACTAAAATGCAAAATTGAACATTAGTGTGTTTACAAGTGTCACTGTGAAAATAAAAGCATGGTAACTGCATAGTAAAAGTCATACTTTTGTCCATAATTAATGGAGTCAATTAATTATCAATTTTTATTACTTTGGCACTTTTGAGAGAAACTAACCCGTAACATGCGTAACTCCCCTTTCGTAATCTCACGGCCATTTATATGAACTTGAGTGTTCCCATTACTAGCATTCACCTTGATAGGACCCCCAACATTTAGATGGGCGCTAATAATCTGTGAAGGTCTTTGTCCATCCTTCAAAAACAATTAACACTCAATACAAAACTTCAAGATAAAAAACAGGAAGAGAATATAAATGAGAAAGCCTCCAAATGATATGGCTCTTACCTTTCCCCATAGACCAGAAACTTTGTCGTACCAATACTTTCCAGGTTTAAGCTTCTTGGGAGGCCTCTGGCAGCTCTGCAATGTAACAAGCTCTTCATTACAAAGTGGCCTTCCATTCACACACACATACTCTGATGGCAATTGATTCACTTCACACGTCTTTTCAGCCTTCATAATCTGTCGAGTCTCTAAGTCGTTAAGCAGACGTTTAAGCATGCGGGAGCATTTACCCAAATTTCCCCGCTTGGACTCATCAATTGGATACCCAATGCAAGCCACACACTTCCTTCCCTCGGGCATGGACCCCATGGCTCTAAGCACACACCTACTGCAATATTTTGCATCACACACTAAACAGACCTCCTTCTCAGTAAACCTGTTTCCTTTAGAGCACCTATAGCATACCCCTTTCTTCTTCGTCATCAAGCGAGGTGCTTTCTGAGGTCTGCTCACATCAGGTTCAGGTCCACTAAATTCCTCATTAATATCTTCATCATCTGACTGGATATCACAGAAAGTGACAATCGAAGCCCGCTTTGCCTCATTGTCCTGTTCAATATTACTGTCCTCAAGTTTATGAGATGAAACTCTAGAAGATGGATAATCAAAACTCATCACTGAATCATTTGAGGCCCAATCCGGTTCGCCCCCTTTACCAGTAGTAGGAAACCTCATCAGCGTCCCTGAACTTCTAGAAAATTCCCTCGACCTCTCGAAGCTACTGGAGAATCTAGACTCACCAGAGCTACCCAACCCGCCCAATAACTCATCAGAATGCTCATGGCCAGCTGAGAAAGAAGCTAGCTCAGTGGATTCATTTATCGCGCAAGAAAACTCACCTTCCCTCTCTGCCGAACTCGAGCTACTAGATTCGCCAGAGGCAACGCAATCACTACTACTCGGAACTTTGTCGTCAACGACGCCGTTGACCGAGCATGGAGACAGTGTAATCTCAGTCTCAGACGCTAAAGCTAACTCTTTGCTAGCAGACTCGTCCTCGTACCTCGTACTCTGCCGGTCAAACGCAATCACGGAGGTCGGAGAAACAGTCGAATTGGAGCTTCGCTTGAGCTCCTTGGAAAACCCTTTCGCCACATCAGAAACTGAAACGGGATGAACGACGGGCAGGGTAAATCTATGAGATATCGGCATCTGCGAAACCACTGAAGCAACTGGAATGCTGTCCACATTGATGGGTACCGCCCGAGGAAGCTCATGAGAAATGGGTGGGCCATGGTACTCCATGGCGAAGGAGTACTCCACTCCATCATCCACCGCAGTCGCCTTCGCCGGCGACATTTGGTGCCTTCTTTCAATAAAAATCAATTCTTTGGGGACCTTTACCACTCACATCATAAGAACAAACTCATTCACTCGTATTTATGAGCACCCATAGCCCAGAAAACACAGTAAATGCAAAAAAGAGAGACTGAAATCGGTGCAAGAAAGGCAGCGGGTCAAGTGAGCTAACCTAACGAGCGATGGAGATGAGATGCGTGAAGAAAAATCCAAGATTGGGGTCTGGGAGAGGAAAATGTGTTGGTAAAGTAGAAAGAGTTGGGGGAAAAACGGGCAAGAAGAGGTGGGTACAGTGTTAAAAGTCTTGGCATCTTCTTTCCTTTTCTTTTTCTTTTCCATTGAAACTTGACAATTCGGGTTGATCATTGTCCGGATCAATATATTTTAGGTGTGTGGGCCTAAGCTGAGGGATTTTGTATGTTTTAGGAAATAAATTAGGCATTTATTATTGAATGTTTTAGACAATAAACTTGGCATTTATTATTGTAGGTTTTTTAACATATTCATTATTTTGGCAACAGTCCGGAAACATAAAAGTATAAAACTGCACGCTTGGTTATTAGAAGAGCAGGTAAAAACATGCAATTGATCATTTTTTTGGGCACAAAAGAGAACTAACTATCATTAACGGCATCATTGTTTAGTACATGGGAAATAAAAATAGGAGGAAAATCAATCCAATAAATGCTATCAGACATAGAACAAGCTGCCTGCGTCAGTGCATGAGCCGCCCTGTTCGCTGATCCCCTAACGGCCCCAACATGAGAAAAAGAAATCTCAAAAAAAGAAGACCGAAGTCCTCTAATATCCCAGTCAAGATCCCTGCAAAAGAAACACTTGAGTCATCCAGAATTTCCAAAATAGCCTTAGAGTTGAACTAATATTGTATGAATTTGTTCAATTGATCATTTGATATTATTTATGTCAATAAAACTAATAAGGAGTATTGTATAAATTTGTTCATTGTCCTCGTGGACTATGAACTTCATATTCAGAGTTCGTATACCGTGCAATCAGTGCATGGTGAGCATCATGCACCCATGGTTATATCAAATGTAACTCGTGTGATTCGGAATATAACTTCAAGTTAATCAAAATGTAAATTGCACTCATTCACATCAGTGGCGGACCTAATATTTACCTTTTGAGTGTTCAAAATTACACATTTTTTCTTTAAAATGCTAATAAACAAATTATTATTCTAATTTAGATATATATATATACTCCCATTATTTTTTTATTTCTAAGTGTTCACACGAACACTTTTGATACTAAGAGATCCGCCACCGATTCACATGTAACTCATTGAAATGTAAATTGCTTTTATTGAAATGTAACTTGGGGAACAAATTAGATGTAACTTAGCATATGTAACTTTAGACTTTTGAAATGTAAAACGTTTTTACGAAGATGTAACTCCATGTATTAATATAATACACACACACACACACACACACACATATATATATATCAATAAATCATAACTTATAAGCTCGCCAAATGATTTATTAAAATGTGTATATATATATATATATATATGTATGTATGTATGTATGTGTATATATATATATATATATATATATATATATATATATATATATATGGATTGTGTACACACACAATCCATACTTGTCATTTTACGGAAAACCTGGAAAAAAAATTGACGCAGTGACATTTTCGTAATTATTATGGAGAGCTTTATAAGTTATGATTTATTGATTATAAGTTCTTATATTTAGTTTATAAGTTTACTGCGTTGTAAGATCAGATGCAAATCCAAGAGCTAAGATTACTTCTAACTTCTCATTTTAAGGGACACTTCTCACATGATCTTTTCTCTAGACAATTAATCAGTTATATTTCAATAAATTTAGTCACAACTTCTACGTATGTAAAAGTGATTCACACCGGTGGGCGTAGCTCAACTAGTAGCGAGAGAGTGCCACAAGGGTTAGGTCCCGTGTTCGAATCCAGGCAACTGCGATGAGAGGTTACTATGCTAAAAATTCATAGAGTCTTTGCAAGTACCGGGGGCGGTGCCCCACTCTCTATCTGTCAGATTGTGATTATAATCCAATTTACATCCTCTCATCATGCCGTCCGGTCGGTATTGGGAGGCCCTCAAGATAGGGTGTTATCCTTTTTAATAAAAGTGATTCATTTAAACCTCGAGCAGTTTCATATTTACACTTACCTTTGAGCACAAACTTCCCTTTTTTAAACGCATTTATTAAATCTCACCGATTCCCAAGTCTCATGCATTATTATGTTTAGGCGGCCTTCTAGAATACCGGTTTTAGGCGAAAGGTGATAAGAAATTGAGAGTATAATTTATTGGTGGTGGCCTGGTGGTTGTGGGAACCATTTGTCCTCTTCATCGTGATTATGATCAAACTTTTGTTTACTTTACACGATTTATTAATAGATCCATACATAATGAAAAGGAGGCCCTCCATTGTTTTGAGTTTGACACCCAAAAAAGTTGTGACATGTGGGGTTTGCGCATATTATGAATTGATGAACTCACGGTCTGATAAATGTTGATGTGTATTAAGGGGTGTTTGGAACTGATTCTGCTTCTGCTTCTTTTTTAAAAGCAGAAGCAGAATCAGAATCAGTTTTTAGAAGCTGGTACCCCCAGCTTCTAAAAAAACTGATTCTGAGAGTAAATTAGAGCTTCAGAAGTGCTTCTGGAATTTCACCCAAACACTCCAGCTTCTGCTTCTGCTCCTTAAAGGAGCAGAAGCAGTTTTGAGAATCAGATCCAAACACCCCCTAAGTCTCATCACTAATTAACGGAGCATCACTAATTTGAAAACGTGTCATTAAATTTCAATCTTTAGAGCACCCACAATGGTGGTGGGTTTTGACCTCACCTCTCTCTTCCACATCACTTTTCTCCAAAAACTTAATCTTCTTTAACCCATCACAATTTCTCCCCACTTTGGTGACCTAGGTCACATTTTAATTTTTACACACTCTCTCCTTATTTTTTATATATCCCACATTCCCACCTTTATTAATTTATTTAGAATATTTTCTTTAGGATTGTTTTTCAGTCTCAGACTAGACTTTCATAATTATAAAATACACACAGGCTAGACGTTACCAGACCAGACCAGACCAGATCAAACCAGATTAGACCGTACCAATAAATTTCAGTCCAAAATAAAACATCCTTAATTTGAAAAATGAATACAAAATCTACATTTGGCACACTTTAATTATTTGTTGTGCAAAAATAAAATAAAAAAGTATTTTAAAAAAAGTGTTACACCCGTTAGTAGTATTTGTCGCATAACATTACTTTACAAATTATTTAATAATGGTCTTACATGTAATTATTTATATATTGTAATCGTTAAAAAATATAACGACATAATCCAAAATAGTACAAGTTCAATTCATCATAACATCGAAGACACACGAATAGAAAAGTAAAAACGATTACATGATGTGTAAATTATTAAATGTCATTCCATTCACCACTAAATTTCTGCCAAATGTGCTCAAGTTGTTTATTAGTGTGGTGTGTATATTCCTCTCACGGATTCGAGCTCTATTATCCATATATGTAGGTAATCTCGATGGTTGAGCGGCAAAGGTATTAGTGTGTTGCGTTCTTGCATTGCTTGATGATGGCATATTAGTAGTTAAGTTATCAAGAGATACTAGGCCTTCATCGTTGTTATGCTCAATTCCTTGTTCCCAATTATCCTCTACAATCATGTTGTGCATAACAATGCAAGTCATCATTATCTTTCTGACGTGCACTTTGTCGTGTATGCACTCAAAATAATAATCAATACGACACTAATACGTAGTATAGTGTAGTAAGGTTCGTATCCATAGGGAAAGGAACACTTCTCTTTTTTATAGAAATAAATAAGTAATAACGAGTTATGTTTGGTTGATGAACTTAAATTATATTTAAGCACGAAAATGAACGAGTTATGTGGTTTAATTAATGAGAAGAAGACTTGGCTTTGCTTTTATCCACTTAATGAAATGTTCGTCGATCCCGGTTATATCTTTAACTATCTTCCTCTCGAATACTCAATCGAGGAGTATATCCAATTCATCGAGGGTAGTTATTAATAACGAGACGTGTTCATTAATAAAACTTACTATCGAGTTAATATAGAACACGCGCCGTATATTGATAGTAGCAATAAAATCAAGATGAAAACGATTGAGATTGATAACCTCAACACAAGCGGTTTATTGGTTTAATCAATATAATTAATTCCCCTTAGGTTATTAACCATGAGACGCATGCATCAACAACCCAAGTTTACTACCGTGAAAGGACCGAGTTAATAACAAGCGTATTAATCGACCGATTCTAGTATTAATTAATATATGAAACAAAACTAGTCGATCCTTTAAGTAATGCTCAAAATATTAATATGTAATAGGAATAGGAATTAATTAATATTCAAGGAAGAAGATTAAAGAAAATAACTCACAACTTACAATTCATTAAGCTTCAAAGTAGCAAAACCAACATGGAAGAGTTTAGCTCCTCATTTGGAGACTAAACATGAAGAAAATATAAAGAAAGAACTTATCTAGACTGAGCTTAGAAGTATATAGGAATTGGTATCTAATTATGAAGGAAAGGGGGTGTATTTATAGGCTTTTTTGGGGTGCAGGTCGGGTACTCGATCGAGTATATACATGTACTCGATCGAGTATGTGTAGAAACCTGAATTCAATCCATACTCGATCAAAATCAGAGTAAAATTTAGAGCCATACCCGATCGAGTATGTCGGTGTACCCGATCGGGTATAGACACTCGATCGTGGTCAAAATCTTCCCTGCATGTTCCTTTGTTTTCGGATCTGATCCGATTTGAAATTTCAACAAGATACCCGATCGAGTATAGGTGATACTCGACCGGGTAAAGACCAAAAAATCAGGAACAATTCTTTGTCTTGTGATTTTGCACCTTCCTTCCACTTTTGGGGTTCACCAACTGTCCTTTGAGTGATAGTAGACCTGTTTGAGCTCAGAATAAACCTAATCTAAACAATTTACAAGAATTTAACAAACTAAACTATTACACCAAAAGTGTGTAATTTCCGAAATAGTAAACAACCAAAACTAACTAAAACGTAAATAAACACACAGAAATTACAAGCGTATCAACTCCCCCACACTTAGTTCTTTACTCGACCTCGAGTAAAATAGAAATATCAAACATTTTAAGAGTTTTCCAAGAGTTCAAGAAAGAAAGAAACTAAGACCACCAAGGGGAAAAATGAGTGTTTACAACAACATTCTTTCTTAGGTTTAATGATCTTCTATGCTCCATCTTCTTGCCTCTTTTTCTTCTTCTTTTTCTTTTTCTTCTTCTCTTCTTCTTCTCCTAAGAGATGAAATGAGTGTCTGCAAAAACAAATATTTCTCTCATATCACTCATTTTGCCTAGGAGCCTTTTCAGGTTTTCATCCTAGCATCTCTTTTCATTTTCCATTCTCCCCACTCACTCATTTTTTTATAAGCCCTTTTTGCTTAGATTGCCCATTTTGTTGGGTTTTCAACCTAACTAGCATTTCTATTCTTTTATTTATTCTATTTTTTTTTTGTTTACAAAGAGTAAAAGAAATTCCTGGTAAAGGGTGAAAATAAAGTAACATACCCATGATGAGTCTCCTCCCCCACACTTATGTGAAGCACTGTCCCTAGTGCCCACCTTCTCCGCCATAGTAGCTGCCTCCAAAGCCGCCTCCATAGCCCCCGTCGCCCATGTGAGCATCGCCGCCGTCCCCGCCATCATAACCTCCACCCCCGGAGCTAGATCCTCCAAAGTTACCCCATTGAGTGGGGTCATACCAAGAGGGAGGTGGGGGTGGTTGAGCCATAGTATGGATACTTAGGTCCATAGAACCTACGTTGATCTTCTTCGTATCGCCGGTTGTCTTCAGCCCGTTGCTCCTCAAGTCTTTGAAATCCCGCCCTTTGTTCCTCCCGATACTTTTCAACTTCGTTGGTAACTTTGTTGAATCCTTCAAGTAGTTGTTGAAAGTAATCGGATGGTGGGGGGACTTGGTTCTGCTCGGGGATGTCCGCTTCCATGTCTTCATGATCATGGGGTCCGGCATAAGGCTCGTCCTCGGGTTGGTCTTGTTGAGGTTCTTGGAGATTTGGTGGAAGGGCGTGTGGGAATAGGTAGTGGGGCACCTCTACCTCCGGTTTGTAGAGTAATTTGGGGAACATTGAACATTGAAGTCAGAAGCATTAGAACATTGAAACTCAGTATAAACTGCCGTTCCAACCCCATATTGATAGGGGCGACGAAAAATCTCAACCCTTAAAAAGAAGGAAGACGGCTAGGGGTGGTTCGGTACGGTATATTGGATATTTTCTCTCATACCTTTGCCGTACCAAAACTTTCGGTATACAAGATTTACATACCGTTACCTTACCGAAGTTTCGGTATACCGTATTTCGGTATACCGAAGCTTCGGTTCGGTAACGGTACGATATTGGTAAATTACTAGCGACATATTTAATTTATTATTAAAATGTTGCAAAATATAATTAAAAATCTATTGATGTCATATTCAATATTGAACAATAATTAATATTAGTATATTTAAGCAGTTCAACATGTCACGCATTAAAAAACTAACACATTCTCCTAAAATAACATGAACGATATAGATATAATTAAATGAATAGTGACTTCTAACAAAAATAAATAAAATTTTCAAACAACATGGATACAAAATCATTTATCCCTAATATGATATTGTGTATTTAGTCATTTTTATAATTTTTAAAAAATATTTGAAATAGACTTTCAGAAAAAGTTGTGTGTCTTGACTCGCGGAATCCCTACGTAGATACACTCGCCACATAAGTGTATTCCTCTTCAAGCTGATGGAACAAGATGGATTGGTTTCTATAATTAGTGCATTATATTACTTATTAGTCATTAGGGTTAGTTTGTTTGAATGTTACGTACTAGAAGTCTAGAAGGTTATAGTGAGTTTGGGAAATTGGCCCTTCTTTTTGTATTTTAGTATTTGTAACCAAACTAAGTATTAACTTTGTACTTCAAAATTGTAATGAACTTTTACAATTTAAAGTAATTGATAGGTAGAAAGTCGGTACGGTATTATACCGGTATCCCGCGGTATTTGAAAACATTTACCGTTACCGTACCGAAATAAATCGGTACGGTATAATACCGTACCGAAAATGACGGTATGCCAATATTACAGTATTTTCTGGTATTTTTCGGTACGGTTAATGCGGTATATCGATTTTTCGGTATATTTGCCCACCCCTAGAGACGGCAGCTAGGGTTCCTCTCTCTCTAGAGAGAAGAGATAATTAAGCTTTCTATGAATACTTGCTTAGACTTACATTTACGGAAATATTGATCATTAATATACACACACACATAATTTTGTATTAGTAAAAAAAATAAAAAATTAGATTTTGAAAATTTAGGGGTGTTTAGAACAAATTCTGCTTCTTTTTTTAAAGCAAAGACAGAATCAGAATCAGCTTTCAGAAGCTGATATTCCCCAACTTCTAAAAAACTGATTCTAAGAGTAAACTAGAGCACCAAAAGCGCTTTTACACTTTCACTCAAACACTCCAACTTCTACTTCAGCTCTATGAAGGATCAGAAGCAGTTTTAAGAATCATATCCAAACACCTCCTTACAATGAAACAAATTTTACAATATTTTTGTCATAAAAAATATTAATACATTAATGAATAAAATATAGTCAAAGTGGAACATGTGAATAATGTAAAATTCAACATGTTTCATTTATTTAAGAACGAATGTAGTATTACACAACTTTTTTTTTATTAAAAGACGTTTTTACTCAATTTTGTTAGAATGTGGAATTCCAATCATTTCCTTCTTTAAATTGTTACCATTGTTTTAATAATAGTCCAATTTTTATAAAAAAAGATCAAATTATTTTATGATCTTTCAAATGCTAGTAGTATGTCATACAAATTAAAAAAGAAACATTTCTTGTATCATAAAAAATGCAATATTAGTATCATGTGAAATATGATTAACATTAAAAATTCTGATTTTTTTAAATTGAACCATAAATAAAAAGTTGAAACAATTGGAAAAATAAAAGAATTGAAGTGTCACATGGCAGCCAGATAGGGATGGGTGAACATAACCCTCATGGGAGAGGGTGAACAAAATTAATTTAGTTTACTCGAATTTTGTTTTGATGTTATGCATATCAATCAAATTTAATATATGCGATCAGACTTGGATAGATCAGACTTAGATAGTACTAAGGAAAAATTCTCGAAATATGAGTACATGAGTGTTCAAATTAAAAAATATGATTGTTTTTCCCTCACTGAAATATGACTAATATGACAATATTTACCTATATTTTAAAACCATGATGAAAACCCTAGCAAGCAGCACTACTGGCTCCGGAAAGAGGTAAATCAACCGTGTACAACGTGATTTGAAAGGCGATCAACGACAAGACACTGAACAATAGGATATTGTGCGACTGCTTTTCTCCCCTTTGTTGGATGCGTCGCCGCCGCTGAAAGCTTGTCATCGTGAGAAGGTTGGTGAATTTCACAGGTGATAATCTTAATCTGGTTTCCTTCTCGGAATATCTGACATTTTTGTTCTCCTCGACTGTAGGATATTTCTGTCCCCGCTAGCTTTGGCCTGTCAGGTGTGGTGACTGTTTGGATGGGCTGTGTGAGTCGGAACTGTTGTGAGTTAGGGAATCTAACCACGGTTCAAGGGTTGGAGGTCAATATGGAGGTAGGTGGGATCCGATAAAAAATGGCCTTGCGACAGTGCTATTGAATCAGCACCGCCTGGAAGTCCATTAGTTGCTGCAAGTGGGAATATTTCTTTGGAGGTGACTGGACAAACTTCTTCACTCTTCCCGATGGCTAGTCAAATCGAAATGACATCTTTGGATTTGGTAGATCAAACTTCTTCTCCCCTATTAGTGGCTGATAAAACCAGTACTTGTGATTCTTTTGTTTCTTTTCAGCTTTTAAACTCTAGTAGCAATTACAATGATGTTGTTATAATTGCCTACTATTGTGCGAAGTTAGCGATCTGGCCTGGTCTTCCGGGACTAATCAGTTCTATGTCTCACTCCAAGATTGATCTGAGCTATTGATCTGCTTTATTGTCTTTTGTCTTTTGTTTACTTTCATTATTATCAATAAATGAGTGATTTTCATTCTTTACAAAAAAAACTACTTCGTATATTTTAAAACCTTACCCAGCCCCCCATGTCGACTCGAAACCCGGCCATCCGCCCAGAAATGCAGTCCAATCACTATTCACCCGCAAAAGACCCACAACCCGAAAACCCTTTAACCCACCCAAACCCGTATCGTAAATAACAGCTAAATTTCATAACCTGGCAACAGGCTTAAATTTCACTTGTGGCAGAACTTGAATCTCCCGCTTTGTTAGCTTCTAGAGTACGTACAAGACGCTTGACACCAGGGGCGGACCAGGAAATTCATCTTGGGAGGGCGGTAGTTTAAACAAAAAAAATTTTAGGGGGCGAAAATTATTTTTCGTATATATATACGTTAAAAAAAATTCGTTAGAGGGGCGGTAGTCTCTGGGTCTGTACTACGGTCCGGCCCTTGCTTGACACAGCATTCTTATTCGTGAACTAACAAGAAGAGAAGGAGGTTAGTAACTGTGGAGTATTAATTAATAATCTTTGCATTCTTCGCAGGGACAAGGCAATTGACTTGTTTTTTGCTTCTGGCTCTTTACGGAATGCTTCAGCTTGAAAGAATCACTACGGAAATTAATAATCTATGTTTATGTGATATAGATCAATAGTTAATATCAGTTTTGGCAACAATAGTTAGTTGAGAATTCTGTTAAGAAAATGTATAGTTGGTAGAATTAGTTGACTAGTATAAATAAAGTCAAAACTGAGAAAATAGATACATCTTGTACAATTCTGATATCAATACATGCTCCATCTTTCTCTACTTCTCCCAAATCCTCTATCTAAAGATATCACAGAAACTTTGTGCACATCTCTCGAAAACCCAATTCTCTACCAAAAATGGAGTTTTCCTGTGATCTGCATCATTGGTATCAGAGCCTCGACTCCTGATCACCTCTGATTTCTGCGTTCTCTTGCATTTTCTCCTCTTTTATGTTAAAGTTGTGTGATCAAGCTGGTGATCCTGGCACCACGCAAGAATCAACTCACGGTAGCGCAACTAAGTAGCATTATGGATGATAGGGTTTCTGCAGTGGAGAAGAAGCTTGAAGATCAAGCGATGTTGATGGCAGAAATTTTGTTAGCGGTTAAGGAACTGAAGAAACCAGCAGGGGAAACTTTCAAGAAAACGGTAACAATGGAAAATTCGGAAGAAGACGGTGATCCGATAAGTCATCCAGAAGGTTTTCAGCCAGGTATCCGGACTAATTTCAGAATTTCTGGTTTTACCCCCAAACTGGAGTTTCCTGTTTTCGATGGAAAAAACCCTAGATCCTGGCTTAAGAAATGTTGTAAATACTTCAGTTTGTGTAAAATTGTGCCTGAACAACGAGTTGATCTTGTTAGTATGCATATGATTGGGAAGGCTGAAACCTGGTTTATCAACTATATAACTGAGAAGGAATCTGTGAATTGGACCGAATTTGTCAAGGATGTATGTGCTAGATTTAAAGATGAAATTGGTAGTAATGTGGTTGAAGAATTCAATAAATTGCAACAAACTGGTAGCTTGGAAGATTACCTTGATGCTTTTGAAAATCTGAGGGCTTTGATGGTTCAGAAGGATCATTTCTTATCTGATGAATACTATTTGGATAGTTTTATTGGGGGATTGAAGCCTGCTATTAAGCCTTTTGTAAAAGCATTCAAGCCTAAGAGTCTAGCATCTGCTGTAGAGTATGCTAGATGTCAGGAAGATTCATTGCTGGCAGCAAGAGCTAACCTAGGAACTGCAGCAACATTTAGACATGCAACCTTGAACAAGTCTGTTTTTAATAGACCTGAGCAGAAAGGGTTATTGCCCTTACCAGCCACACCTACTAGTCAGTTAGCATTGCCAATCAATAATCAGCAAAGAGCAAAGAATTATTTGAGTGCAGCTGAGAAAGCGGAAAGGCAAGCTAAAGGATTGTGCTTCTTTTGTGATGAACCCTATACAAGAGAGCATAAATGTAAATTGAGGAAGACTCAGCTGTTTACTGTGGAGGTATTGGGGACAGATGAGGAATCTGAAGGAAGTATGGAATTGGTGAATGATACTGAAGAATGGGAAGGGACTTTTGAAACAGAACGAGAAGTAGAACCCTGCATTTCTGTTAATGCCCTTGCTGGGGTCCAGGGGTTTCAAACAATGAGAGTCACAGGTTATTATGGTAGAAAGCCAGTGCATATCTTGATTGATTCAGGAAGTACACATAATTTCTTGGATCAAAAGATGGCTATAAAGCTGGGTTGCAAAATGGAGAACATACCTTGTCAGGCCATTACAGTAGCTGATGGCAATCACTTACCATGCCAGCTACTAAGTAAAGGGTTCAGGTGGCAATTGCAGAACACTCAATTCAATTCAGATGTGTTAATCATTCCTCTTGGAGGATGTGATATGGTGTTAGGGGTACAATGGCTGAGAACCCTAGGAACTATCAAGTGGGACTTTGCAAAACTACAAATGGAATTTTTGTATAAGGGAAGAAGGCATGTTTTGAGAGGGCTAGCTCCAAAAATCAAGACTATGGAAGGGTCCCCTTCTGTGAAGCTGCTGGAGAATGTTGTACAACTATGCTTCTTACAAGTATCTGAATGGCAACAATCAGATCATAAGGAAAATGATTCTGATGGGAATAGACAGATTTGCTTATTAGATGGCCCTCAAGAAATGAAGAAGTCAGAACATATTGACAAGCTCTTACAAAACTATGAAGATATTTTTGCTGAGCCTAAGAATCTTCCACCTAAGAGAGGGGTATTTGATCACAGAATTCCTCTTCTTAATGGATCACAGCCTGTCAATATCAGACCTTATAGATATCCCCTCAAGCACAGGGATACTATTGAGAAACTGGTCCAGGAAATGTTGGATAGAGGAATCATTCAAACTAGCAGTAGTCCATTTGCATCACCAGTAGTGTTAGTGGGAAAGAAAGATGGTTCTTGGAGGCTATGCATTGATTATAGAGAACTGAATAAGAGAACAGTTAAAGATAAATTCCCAATCCCTGTTGTAGATGAGCTTATTGATGAGCTAGCTGGTTCAACAGTCTTCTCAAAATTGGATCTCAGGAGTGGCTACCATCAGTTGAGAGTGCATGATGATGATGTGTATAAAACTGCTTTCAAAACACACATAGGCCATTACGAGTTTCTCGTTATGCCTTTTGGCTTAACCAATGCTCCAGCTTCATTTCAATCTTGGATGAATCATATCTTCCAACCACTATTAAGGAAGAGTGTGTTGGTCTTCTTCGATGATATTTTGATATACAGCAGATCCATGGATGACCATATTAAACATTTGATATCAGTATTTGATCTAATGAGGAAGCATAAGTTATTTGCTAAATCTAGCAAATGTTCTTTTGCTATGACCAAGGTGGAGTATCTAGGCCACTTTATATCAGGAAATGGGGTTGAAACTGACCCTAACAAGGTGAAGGCAGTAAAAGAGTGGCCTATTCCTAAAACTATTAAGGAGTTGAGGAGTTTCTTAGGTCTTGCTGGTTATTACAGGAAGTTTGTAAGAAATTATGCTGTTATTAGCCACCCTTTAACTCAACTGCTTAAAAAAGGGGAGTTTTTATGGACAGAAGAAGCTACAGTGGCTTTTGAAAGGTTGAAAGGAGCTTTGAGCACCGCTCCTGTTTTAGCAGTTCCTGATTTCACAAAAGTTTTTGTTGTTGAAACTGATGCTTCTAATGCTGGAATTGGAGCTGTGTTGATGCAAGAGAGTCATCCATTAGCTTTCATCAGCAAAACTTTGGGACCTAAATGGCAGAAATTATCAGTTTATGAGAAAGAGTTGTTGGCTATTGTGTTTGCTGTGCAGAAATGGGAGCAATACCTGACTGGACAGAGCTTTATCATTAAAACAGACCAAAAAAGCTTGAAATGGTTATTGCAGCAGAAAATTTCAACACCTTTTCAGCAATTCTGGTTGTCAAAGTTGATGGGGTTTACATATGTAATACAATACAGGTCAGGGAAAGAAAATTTGGCAGCTGATGCTTTATCAAGAGTACAAGGGAGTGAATTGTTGTGTTTATCCTTATCTGAGATACAATCTGATTTGGCTGATCAGATTAAGAATAGTTACTTAATGGATCCCTTCTTATTGGCAACTCATCAATCCTTGACAGAAGGTGTGGAGATTCCAAATTATCAGATGATACAGGGATTAATCAGGAAGAAAAGGAGGATAGTAGTAGGGCCTGATGAGGATCTCAGAACCAAAATCCTTGCTTGGTTACATAGTTCATCTGAAGCTGGTCACTCTGGTAGAGATGCAACAACCAGGAGAGTGAAAACTCTTTTTTATTGGAAAGGCATCACAAAAGACATAAGCTCTTATGTGAGGAATTGTACAACTTGTCAAGCCAACAAATATGATGCATCAGCATACCCTGGACTATTACAGCCTCTACCAATTCCTAAAGAAGTATGGCTGGATATCTCAATGGATTTTATCACAGGCTTGCCTAAATCTCAAGGAAAGGAGGTCATCTTTGTAGTAGTTGACAGAATGAGTAAGTATGCTCATTTTATGACCTTGACTCATCCTTTTACTGCTGTAGAAGTAGCTCAGACTTATTTGGATGGAGTATTCAAACTTCATGGGTGGCCAAGGAGTATAGTCAGTGACAGGGACAGCATTTTCCTCAGTCAGTTTTGGCAAGCTCTCTTTCTAATTCAAGGAACTGAATTGATGTTATCATCTGCCTATCATCCTCAATCTGATGGACAAACCGAGGTGGTCAACAGGTGTATTGAGGCTTATTTGAGATGTATGTGTAGTAGCAAGCCTAAAGAGTGGAGCATTTGGATACCCTTGGCGGAATGGTGGTATAACACTACATACCACACATCCACTCAGATGACACCTTATGAGGCAGTTTATAACCAACCTCCTCCCGTCTATCTACCTTACCTACCCGGAGAGACATCAGTGGAAGCAGTTGACAGGACAATGCAGAGAAGAGAAGCAATGATCAGGCAATTAAGACAACATTTGGCTACAGCTCAGCAAAGAATGAAGACACAGGCTGACAAGAAAAGGTCTGAAAGACAGTTTGTTATTAATGACTGGGTTTGGCTTAAACTACAGGCCTACAGACAAGAGTCAGTTCAGCACAGGTCAAACCAGAAAATTGCTCCTAAATACTATGGTCCCTTCCAAGTTATAGACAAGGTGGGAAAGGTGGCTTATAAGCTAAAAATGCCTGAAACAGTGAAAATTCACAATGTATTTCATGTATCTCAGTTGAAGTCTTTTAGAGGAGTACTACCTGCAAGTCCCCATATTCCCTTATGGATGCAAGGCTCTCACTCTAATTCAGAGATCACACCTACTGCTGTACTGGATAGGAGAATTGTAAAGAGGCAGAATATGGCTGTTGTGCAATATTTGATTCAGTGGAAGGATTTTCCTGAATCTGATGCAACCTGGGAATTTGCTGTTGTTATGGAAGAACAATTTCCAGAATTTTTTGCTCAAGTTAATGGAGACTTGAGGACAAGTCTCTCATAGAGGGGGAAGATATGATATAGATCAATAGTTAATATCAGTTTTGGCAACAATAGTTAGTTGAGAATTCTGTTAAGAAAATGTATAGTTGGTAGAATTAGTTGACTAGTATAAATAAAGTCAAAACTGAGAAAATAGATACATCTTGTACAATTCTGATATCAATACATGCTCCATCTTTCTCTACTTCTCCCAAATCCTCTATCTAAAGATATCACAGAAACTTTGTGCACATCTCTCGAAAACCCAATTCTCTACCAAAAATGGAGTTTTCCTGTGATCTGCATCATTATGACACATAGAGGCTACGGAAATCATGCACAGATTAACCGGCAATAAACATTTCGATCTTATGAGTTTATAGATATGTGTATGACTCTATGGATCTCCAGATCAGATTTCTCTCATCCAATGAATATTTCTTATGAGTTTATTTTGATTAGATTTCACTTTTGTTGGTAGCAATAAAAAACATTTGATTAATTTGTTTAAGATTATGTATGATGTTAGATTAAGAGCCCGTTTGGTAGCACGAAAATCAGTTTTTTTGGCTGATTCTGCTGAAATTTATATAGTTCTGGCTGAAGTGGCTGGTTCTGCTGATTTAAGAAAAAATTATTTTAAAAAAATATTTTATTAATAAAATAAAGAAAATATTACATGTAAAAATAGCTAAAATGATCGTCTACATTAACTTCAGCCAATACAGCCAGAAAGTAGCTTCAACCTTACTTTTTGAGCTTATTACACAATTCAGCGCGCGAAAGTAAAAATTACGTGTTTGGTAAAGAGTTGACTGATACGCCTGATAAGCTGAAAAACAGTGGTTCCAAACGGCCTCTAAAAATAATAGTTGATTTTCTTGTTTACTCCTTGCTAGATGGACCCGGAAGCTTCTCACGATCCATCAAATAAGTTGTCTTCTGACCCTAATTCTAGCAGGCAAAAGCAAGATTCAGCTTGAAAATATGCGCTGAAATTAAGGATGCAGATGGTAAGAGGGCTATTTTATGTATTTACTGCTAGAGAGTGTTCAAGGGCAGGGGATAGAGTAAAAATGCATTTGGCTAGAAAGAGGGGGATGTTGGGCCTGGCCTTAAGGTGACATGTGAAGTAAGACATGCAATGGAAGAGAGCTTGAGCCAAACAACACAACAACAAAAACAAAGAAAGCTAATTATGATTAACTTAATCCATTTAAGAATGGATTACAAGGCAATAAAACATATGACTACGCTTCTTCTGGGCCTTATAATTTTCCTTCTTCTAATGCAAGTACTGGAAGCAATACCAGTCTTGTTAGTGCAATTATTTGGCAATATATTTTGCATTAAAGAGAGTTGATCACAAAAGTTAAAGAGGCTTAATGATGGCTGTTGTAACGGATTTGTGTTTATTGCTGGAGTTATCAACGATATTAAGGCTGGAGGTTACTTATTTTTGAGCTGGCCAACATTGATGACGAGTTGCGAAACCGACGACGGGTCGGAACCGTTACGTCAAACCGCCAAAACAGACAAATTGAGTCATTGAAGCGTCAAGAATATCATTTTTAAATATTGTAACGTTTTTTGTACATTATTAGGCTCCTTAATGTGATTAAGGAGGGTATTAAATGTGTTTGACCAGCCTTTATGACGGATTTGAATCCGTCGGTACGTAACGGATGGCCAATCCGTCAATAACGGAAAAAACCATCATTAGAGCTTTAATTGCTTTTCCTATAAATAGAATAGCCTCATTGTAATCAAGGCAGCTGAAACATTCGGATAACACACAAGTTTTCATTCTTATTCACTCTCTTGTCATCTCCTTCTCTATTCTTGTTCGAAGCCCTTTCTTTATACAAATTCCTTTTTAATTAGTTTTAGCTTATCAATAAATTGCTTAAACAATTTGGCGCCCACCGTGGGGCATCGTGCAAGAAAGAGTTTAGATATGGCAGGAACAAATCAATTGTTGATTGAATTCCATCAACAATTGGAGACAGTCTGAGAGGAGATTCGGCGTGAGATGGCGGAGAGGATGGCCCTTCTTCAACGGGAGAACGATGTACTTCGGTCCCAGGTACAATCCGCAGTGTCAATAGCCTCGAATTCAAGGCCCAACCAGAGAACTGACCTTATGAATGCTGCCACAAGGTTGGATCTCGGAGTCTCCCCGCCATCGACGAGTCCACTCGCGGCATCGACGGATCCAGTATCTCTTACGCTGGGTCTGTCGCCAACGCCGACTGGAGAGCCATACTCGACGGTCATATCGCAAGTCATCCCATATACGCCACTCGTGCCAGAGACTACGCCACCAGCCAACATACCAGTTTGTTTCTTCCCGGAAACCCTTCGGGTCAGATCGAACGGGTCAGGCTTGCATGCCGGCGACGAATCTGCATTCCATCCCGACGGAACCATCAATTCCCCACTATAGGAGCACAACCTGTGGAAATCCCGGTCCGTCCAACTCTAATCCGTCAACTGGTGCGACTCATGTCCCGACGGAACCGTCGGTTCCTCGTTACCAAAGCAAAACTTACGGAGACGCTGATCCGTCAAGCTTCATGTAGGATGCCAGACGTAACGGGCCTAGTGTGTCATTTCTGGAACCTCAGACGCAACGCCTTGGCAGACCTGTCATTACATCAGCGCCGACATTACCTGAACGGCGCCCTGAGATAATATTCATTCCGTCACCGACCCGACCTGAAGTCACCCAAATGGTCGGACCAGCGACTTCGACTCCATTGTCAATTCACCCGGTCATAGCAGATCAAATGTCCATGATGATGGAACAAATGCGTCAGATGCAAGATAAGATCAACGGATTGCCATGGGCACCCCCACCCTTGGACAGAGCATCGAGAACGTGTTACGCAGAGTCTCCATTCAGCAGACGGATTACTGAAGTCGAGATACCCAGGAAGTTCGTCGCCCCTTCCATGAAGATGTTCGATGGTACGTCCGACCCAGTGGAACATGTTGCCCAATACAAACAACACATGCTGGCCGTATCACTTCGACCAGACCAAAGGGAAGCATGCATGTGCATAGGATTTGGAGCGACACTTTCAGGACCGGCCTTAACCTGGTTCGTCAACTTGCCAAATGAGGCTATCAATTCATTTGCTGAGCTCGTCGACTTGTTTAACCAGCAATTCGCAAGTAGTCGCGTTTTGGAGAAACAAACAAGTGATCTATACAGAGTTGTTCAGCGACGAGGGGAATCATTGAGGGATTATCTTCATCGTTTCAACAAAGAGAAAGTGTCGATTCCAAGGTGTGACATACCAACGGCAATTGAGGCATTCCGAAGAGGTTTGATCGACGATTCAGAGCTGTACCGTGAACTGACGAAATACCCTCTTCGATCCTTCGAAGATGTCCAAGCAAAGGCATTGGCTTTCATCCGCCTAGAAGAAGACTTACGATCCCGTCTTGGACATGTTGAGCATGATTGGGGGCACGGGAAATCAGAATCTCCTTAGAGACATGATTACAAGTCTGGGAAACCTTATTCAAGACCTGAGCAACGAGTCGTCATTCCATGACGAGATGAACAAGACAAGGTGATTGAAATCTCGGACGGGGGGCATATCTTCCGATGATAGACAGATTTTAAAGTGCTGCAACACGGTACCCTTAAAGTTGTTTCATTTTCAGTTTATTGCTTTCTTTTGCATATTGTCATCATTTCTATGACGAATCACTTCTGTGATGACTCACTTCTGTGACGAATCACTTTCATGACGAATCACTTTCATGATGAGTCATTTCCGTGACGAGTCATTTCTGTGACGAGTCACTTCTGTGACGGGTCACTTTCGCGGTGAGCCTAATCGCGACAAGTCACTTCCATGACGAGTCACCTTGGTAACGAGACGATTTTAATCATCGGATGGGGGGCATATTGTCTGGCGATAGACGTGTTCTAATGTAAGATATGTGTTTAATTTTGTATACAAGTGCTAAATTCATTGCTTTCCTTTACCTGAAAACAATCACTAACTTAATCGTGGGAGGGCCGTTGGCTTAAGGCCAATGACCAATCCTAACGACGTTTTAAGTGCAGGAAACCAAATGAGGTGCCAGGTAAGTCTCTTTGATACGTCGCACGTCCTCGTAAGTTCAATTAGAAGTCCATGACGTATTGGGTACGATGGATCTGTCAAAGCATCATGGTTAGTCTGTACGTCACTTTGAGGTCGTGTCTTACTTTCTAATTTGACGCCTGGCAGAACTGCAATTTTAACATGCAAATCTTATGTCATTTATAGACTTGGTATTTTGGATTGCTAAATCCTCAATAGTTAAATATCTTTGCATTTTCCTTCAAATCATTTTTGTAACTTATCTTAGCCGTGAGCTTTAGTTCAATATATTTTGGGGTCCTCCGTGGGATCATACTATTGTCATTCCGCTGAAAGAATGTTGTGATGTATTCAGTGTAAAGTAAACGTTTCCGTTTCAAGATAGATTCATTGCTTTTACTGACTTAACCATTTGAGGGTCGTTGGCCTAAAGCCAACGACCAGCTTTGACGGTTTTTAATGGATGCAGGACTATCTCGACGCATAAGACCAAGCAATTACTGAGGCAACTAAGATTTCAACCATGCTCTTGCCAATTACATATTACACACTAACATCAAATGGGAAAGGGCTGGGCTGCCCATGAGAAGATCATGGATAACAGTCCCAGCCGGCCCTTACAACATATATATTTTTGGCCAAAACTTACACACATATATGACAACGCACGTGCAACCAAAACATATATGACACCGCACGTGCAACCAAAACGTATATGACAACACACGTACATAAAAAAAATACAGAACTACACAACAAAAGCACATGCTCCAACATAAGGAGACAATACAAACGACAAACGTAATGCCATATTTAAAGTTTTTGCAGGATATGAACCAAGTTCACACAACACATCTCGTCATCTTCAACGATGGATGATGTTCCCGTCGCTAGATGAAGTGTCGACATCAATGTGAAAGATGTTGTAGAATTTCTGTCACCGAGTCGTCAAGACAATTTTGGAGGAGAGAAGATAACATGTCAGACTTCAGATTTTGTTGTTTTAGTTGAGGAGATGGATTCGATCAACGCTAATTCCGAAGAAAGACGGAAATGTTTCATCAACCGAAGCTGTCAACATGTCACCACAAGTCGTCGATAGACGCAGTGAACCAAGAGGTGAAGTGTTGCTCTTTCAAAATTTCGACAAGTTACCGCTTAATGATCCGACCATGCATTGTACGCGCCAACTTCTCGAAAGGGGGCAATTGTTAGTGCAATTATTTGGCAATATATTTTGCATTAAAGAGAGTTGATCACAAAAGTTAAAGAGGCTTAATGATGGCTGTTGTAACGGATTTGTGTTTATTGCTGGAGTTATCAACGATATTAAGGCTGGAGGTTACTTATTTTTGAGCTGGCCAACATTGATGACGAGTTGCGAAACCGACGACGGGTCGGAACCGTTACGTCAAACCGCCAAAACAGACAAATTGAGTCATTGAAGCGTCAAGAATATCATTTTTAAATATTGTAACGTTTTTTGTACATTATTAGGCTCCTTAATGTGATTAAGGAGGGTATTAAATGTGTTTGACCAGCCTTTATGACGGATTTGAATCCGTCGGTACGTAACGGATGGCCAATCCGTCAATAACGGAAAAAACCATCATTAGAGCTTTAATTGCTTTTCCTATAAATAGAATAGCCTCATTGTAATCAAGGCAGCTGAAACATTCGGATAACACACAAGTTTTCATTCTTATTCACTCTCTTGTCATCTCCTTCTCTATTCTTGTTCGAAGCCCTTTCTTTATACAAATTCCTTTTTAATTAGTTTTAGCTTATCAATAAATTGCTTAAACAAGTCTAGTGTAGGTACTAAGACCAAACAATAAGATCCAGTGATATTGGCTCATTCTTTCCGAGTGGCACACAGGTTGGAGTCCAACCAAGCATAAAGACCGCACTTCAAAGTAAGGACAGAATAAAGCAAGTAGATAAGGATGTTGCTTCATTCTTTTTTGATAATTGTATTCCAGTCAATGCTGCCATCTCATGTTATTATCAACCGATGGTTGATGCTATTGCTTCTGTGGGTTTTTTATATGAAGCTTCAACTTATACAGCTTTACATGTTAACTTATTGAGTGATGTGAAGGAGGTTCAATTACTTGTTCAACCTGATAGGAGCGCGTAGGAAGACACCGGGTGTAGTATAATGGGCGATGGGTGGAAGGACAATAGAGATAGACATTTGATCAACTTTCTGGTACGGTATACCATCCTAGGGAGTGTCTTTTGTCAAATCTGTTGATGATACCGATTTTGAGAATAATTCAAAAAAATTGTGTAATTTGTTCTATGATATTGTTGAAACTGTTGGCTCCAAGAACTTTGTACAGATGGTAACGGAGAACGCTAACAACTATAAAGCTAGGAATATGAATGATATGGGAATCAAGCAAAAATAGAATCGAGTATGGTGTATTTGATAAAGAAATGTGGATTAATAAATATTTATATAATGATCTTGAATAGTTCGGGTAGTGAGCTTTAATACAGAAGAATGGGTATTCTATAGTGCGTAGGATAAGATTAAATCTGTATAAATAATATCCTAACTATTGCTTTCTTCTAATACTATTAAATAATAGGGTATAAAGTTTGAGTGGAGTCTTCAGTAACAAAGTAAGAACATATCCCCCTTCGTAAAGCTAGTTGGCTTTATATATCTGACACACCCATGACTTCCAAGTGCACGTTCACCAAAGTAGGCGTAGTAAGCTCCTTCTCCCTCGGATTCGGTAATTAGTTGTTAGACTTTATCTACTGCTGCGTTATTCCTCCACTAGCCGAAAGAATAGGGATTTCCTTCCCAAGTCTCGAACTGAATTTTGTATTTGAATTTGATCTTATCCAGATCACCTACCAGGCTAGCATGATTGCTCAACGTGGCTACTGGACTCACTATTATTTGCTGATTACACTTCGGCCCAACTATTTGAATAAACCTTGGGTCTAACAATGCCCCCAATTCATGATGATGACGGTCTTGCGAAAAGAGTGTCATTATTATGAATTTGTACTCTTGTCATCCTTGAATATCGCCCATATAAACTCGTCCTTTGTCTGATAAGACATGTCGTCAACCTGCCATTTGTATAACAAGACGCCTTTGTCAACTCACCACTTTTCTGACGACATGCTCCCCTCAACCTGTCACTCGTCTGCTACTTCCATTAACTCGTCATATGCTTGTCTAGACGCTTCTATCAACATGTCACTATCCTTGCAAGTAGGTTTTAGATCGAATTTGTCTCCTTGAGTGAGGTGACGAAGAACGAAAACTGGTCTCGTGTCATCTTCCTCCAAATTTGTGCTAATGATCGTATCTAAGCAATGCTGGCGAGTCGTAACTTCATCCAGGTTGATGTCGACACTTCGATTGGCAATTATGATGTTGTGCCTCGTTGTATAAATGACGAGTTTGGCTCCGTACCCTGCAAAAAACTTTAAATATTGTTTCGTTTATGGTTTTAGTAATATCATCGACATGAATACTTGTGATTTATGCCAATGTCGTTTGTATTGTCTCCTTATGTTTTGGAGCTTGTGTTGTCATGCTCTTGGAGCACATGCTTCTGTTGTGTGTTTATGTAGTTTTGTGTTGTGTTGTGTTGTTTTTGTGTAGTTTTGGCCAAAACTCGTAGGGATTCTCGGTCCGTGCCTCATATTTCATATATGAAGGACTCAAGTTTGCCCCACCTTCCCTTGTTGCGGGGTTTGTGTTAGCGGTTGTCGCTATGTGTATCGCATGTCAGTTGTCCTTTGCGCTGTCAAAATCCTGCATACAGACATATCGTCAAAGTCTGGCCGTTGGCTTTTGGCCAACGGCCCTCCGATGCTTAAGTCAGTAATTATTGGAGCAAACAAATAAGATTTTATCAAAGGAAAAGGACTCACCAGGCCGATCATCATGTACCCGAATGATGTTGAAGTTGAAACGTGAGAATCGAACAACTTTAATTTATTTGGACATTATTGAAAACATTAAATGTGACAGAAAATTGCATGGAAATTGAAAAGACTAATGAAGTTGACAAAGATTTTTGTGATGAAAATGCGAACAAAGAGAGTACCTGTGACACTTTACCTACTCGTCTGGTTTGATCAGTTTGCTATTGTCGGTCAGCACCTATTCAAAGACTAATTTGGCCGTTGGTTTGAGGCCAACGGCCCTCCGATGTTCAAGTTAGTAATGGAAGTAAAAGAATGGTATATTGACTGTACTAATTAAATCAGAAATGCAAGGGTTTTAAGTGTACCACATTCTAGCTTCTCGGTACTTGCTTACTGTCGACAGATTGCAGTCGATATGCCCCCTGTCCGACGACTTCAATCATGTCGTCAAATCTACCTCGTCACAGAAGTGACAACTCGTTCTTCTGGTCTCGAATAAGGTCTTCCGTGCTTGTAGTCGTGCCTCCTGGGGGATTCTGATTTCCCGTGCCCCCCTTCCTGCTCAATCTGTCCGTGACGGGCTCGTAAGTCTTCTTCTAGACGAATGAAAGCTAGTGCCTTTGCTTGGACATCTTCGAAGGATCGAGTAGGATATTTCGTCAACTCCCGATATAACTCTGAATCCTCTAGCAGTCCTTGTCTGAATGCTTCAATTGTCGTCGGCACGTAACACCTGGGGATTGACACCTTCTCCTTGTTGAAGTGATGCAAGTATTCCCGTAAGGATTCGTTTCGCCTCTGGACCACCCGATAAAGATCACTGGTTTGCTTCTCCAAGGCTCGACTACTTGCAAACTGTCGATTGAATAAGTTGACCAGCTCTGCAAATGAATTGATGCCTCCATTTGGTAGGTTGACGAACCACGTCAATGCTGGTCCTGACAATGTCGTCCCAAATGCCCTGCACATGCAAGCTTCTCGCTGATCCGGTCTGACTGAGGTGACTAACATTTGCTGCTTGTACTGAGCGACATGTTCCACCGGATCAGAAGTCCCATCGAACAGTCCCATCGAACAGTCTCATCGAGGGGGTGGCAAACTTCCTCGGAATCTCGACATCAGTGATACGTCGTCCGAAAGGCGAGTCCGCATAGCACGTTTGTGAGGCAACATCTAGCGGTGGCGGGACTCCAGGTATGTCGTTGATTTTTTCCCGCATCTCCCTCATCTCCTCCATGAGGATGGCCAAAGTGTCGGTCAAGTATGTCTGCATCTGCGGAACTGCCACTTCGGGTGGTGTTGTCGTTTGGGCTGCTCCTCGTTCGGTCGGTGATGGTATGTCGATGATCTCCAGCTCTTGCCGCCTCTGGTTGTTGATGTCGACATGTCTGGGGATGTCAACATGATTTGGAACATGTCGTATCTGGGGCGCTGCTAACAGATTACGGAATACGTTCCTTCTAGGATTTGGGAAAGGAAATGAACGAGTCGAGGGCCCGGATTTTCCAGGCATGTCGGCTCCGGAATGAGGGACGAAAGGATGCATGGGAGCCGACGTGGTGGTCGAAGTTGGCATCTGTTGGTTGATTGTGTGCAAACCCGACGCCACCGTCCTGGTCCACAATGAATCTGGGAAGAAGTGCATTGGGATGCTCGTGGTTGGGGTTGAAGCCGGAACTGAATCCATGTCCAATCTTGTTGCCACGGTCATTATATCATTTCCCTGTCGTGAATTGGATACTATGGATGCCACCGATTGTACTTGAGATCGTAGAGCGTCGTTTTCTCGTTGGAGGAGGGTGATCCGCTGCCGCATTTCTTCCTTGACAGCTTCTAGTTGCGCTTGAACCTTCACCGCCGAATGATTAGAATTTCCGGCCATGCGTATTTCTTCCCTGAGAGCTTCTAGTTGTGCTTGAATCTCTGTCACCAAAGAATTAGAACTTCCGGCCATAATTGATTCTCTTTTTGCAAGAATTTCCCACAGACGGCGCCAATTGTTTTAACCAGAAATTAACTGATCTAGGAATATGAATGATATGGGAATCAAGCAAAAATAGAATCGAGTATGGTGTATTTGATAAAGAAATGTGGATTAATAAATATTTATATAATGATCTTGAATAGTTCGGGTAGTGAGCTTTAATACAGAAGAATGGGTATTCTATAGTGCGTAGGATAAGATTAAATCTGTATAAATAATATCCTAACTATTGCTTTCTTCTAATACTATTAAATAATAGGGTATAAAGTTTGAGTGGAGTCTTCAGTAACAAAGTAAGAACATATCCCCCTTCGTAAAGCTAGTTGGCTTTATATATCTGACACACCCATGACTTCCAAGTGCACGTTCACCAAAGTAGGCGTAGTAAGCTCCTTCTCCCTCGGATTCGGTAATTAGTTGTTAGACTTTATCTACTGCTGCGTTATTCCTCCACTAGCCGAAAGAATAGGGATTTCCTTCCCAAGTCTCGAACTGAATTTTGTATTTGAATTTGATCTTATCCAGATCACCTACCATCCAGGCTAGCATGATTGCTCAACGTGGCTACTGGACTCACTATTATTTGCTGATTACACTTCGGCCCAACTATTTGAATAAACCTTGGGTCTAACAGTCACCGTGTGCTTGCCCAATGTTTGAATTTAATTTTAAAGAATATTGGTGATATGCCTTATTTCGTGAACTTGGCCCAAACTGCTTCCCAGTTGACTAAATTTGTGCTCAATCACCATGCAACTCTTGGCTATTCACATTCTCAGTCAAACTTCTTCCTCTTCTGGAGTTCTGGCTGTGAGCGCAACTGGGCTATCTTTGAGAGGATTCACACCAAGAAGAGGCATAGATTGGAACATCAAAGGTTGAATGATCTTATTTATGTGCATTATAACCTGCGTTTGAAAAACAGGTTAGTAAATGTGTTGTTTCTGTGTGTTATTGGTTCTGTTTATGTGATTGTGATTATTGAATGCATTGTGATTATACTCTCTCTCTATATATGTATATAATATAGGCTGTCAAACAAAAAAAGAGATTACGATCTCATTGATTATGAATGTATAGAAAAAAACAAGTTCTGGGTAGTAGAAAATAAACCTTCCGGAGGGCTAGATTGTGATGAGTTTGAGCAATCCTTAATGATGGACAAACACCAAACAACCAAAATGGAGGTGAGTAGTTTATATTCATATATCTTCTTGAGGAAAAGATTTTATAAGCAAACGTAGATGATGCAAAAAACTTACATCTCTTTGTACTTGCTGTTTTAGGTGGTCAATGTGCAGACATTGACTGGGTTGACCTGCCGGGTCCAGGTTCACTAAACCCTTATTTTAAAGGGAAAATAGAAATTAATAATCCAACCTTTTAGCGGTCTTCTTTTAATAGTCCGACCTTTTCGTTATTCATGAATAATCCAACCTTTGCACCTCATCTTCATTCATTGGTCCCCGACCGGTTGATGACTTGCTATTCCGAGTTATTTTCTTATCTCTGCAAACTATTATACCATAAATTCCACGTTTCACAAAGATAATATTTTGCAAAGATAAGAAAATAACTTGGAATAACAGGTCATCAACCGATCGGGGACCAGTGAATGAAGATGAGGTGCAAAGGTTGGATTATTCATGAATAACGAAAAAGTGGGATTATTAAAAGAAGACCGCTAAAAGGTTGGATTATTAGTTTCCATTTTCCCTATTTTAAATACTCTCGATATGTAAATTATGCACATTAAGTCTCTATAATTCAACAAATGCATAAAAACCCCCCAGGTATACGATGAGCCATGCATGTGTTATTTTAGAAGAACAAATTTACTACTCTGTATTGAATAAAATAAGTCTTTAGTTTTTTATAACATTTTGATAACTAGACCAATTTAGGTGCATGCTTTAGTCATAAGAGGAAGATATGATTTTTCTCCATGTCAAACATCACCCAGGACAATGTGTGAGCTAAACACTTGCTAATGGTTAAAGTTATGTCTTTCCGATGATAAAAACTGTTGTAATTTCATGAGAAGAGAAGTATATTACCGAGCATTACTGCATTACACAATCATTTGAATTTAATTGATATGGATATACACAATAACCATATGTTTATTAACTCGATCACAAATGAATTCAAGTATGATATGAGACTAAATATGGTTTGTACATAAAAAACTTGTGCATATTATGTACTTAAAATTTAGCCAAACAAATCCCAATTTCCAATTACTCATTTCACGACTACTACATCTTGTCATTCATGCCTGCTCCGCTGGTGTATTCTGCTACCTTGCTTTGAAAAGCTGGGAGCGCCGTTCGGGCAAGCCATTCCCGGCGGCGAGGCCAAGCCACCTTCCGCCGCGTGCTGTTGCGGGTTGTGTGGAGTTTGATGTTGCTGCTGCGGCGAAACCCTCCATATCTTCACCGACTTATCAAGGCTCCCACTGTATAGGATCCAATTCTTGTCTTCCCCGCTAGCCGGCGTTCCACCGTCCTCTTCCACCGCCAGGCATTTAACCGGCCCAGTGTGACCATTCAGCACCGTCAGACACACATGATCGCCACCTTCCCTCTTCCACACACAAATATTTGTGTCGGCCGAGCCGCTGAAGATCAAATTCCCCGCCGCCGCGAGACACAGAACGGCCAGCTTGTGGCCTCTCAAAACCCCGGCATGTGTGTAAACTTGCCGGTCGCGGTCCCAGAAGTTAACCAGACCGTCGGATGAACCACTATAAAGGCGGGAGGCGGAAGGGTCAATGACCAATGATGTAACTGCACATTCTTGTTTTAGCAACATTTGTGTCATATGATGTTTGGTGCGCTTCCCTTTGAACTCCCTGCGCCATACTTTCACGGTTCCATCAGCGGAACCGGAAAAGACTAATCCGTTACACCCCACGACGACCGAATTAACTGCGTCGTCGTGGGCGTTTATGGATTCCAAGCATTTCGAGTCCTCGATCCTCCAAACCTTGATCGTTTTGTCCCAGGACGACGAGTACAAGAGGGAGGCGTCCTCGCTTAAAGTGAGAGACGAGATGGCATCGAAATGCTTGATCCAAACGCCGTTATGGTTCTTCCTCACCTCGACGTAATTTTTCGGCTTCATCGATTTCTTGACGCAGGCTTTAAAGGTTGGCAAAGTCCCAATGCGCTTGTGAAGGCTAGGGTTCTTGTTAGAAACTTTCCACACCCGAATCTTGCCGTCCTGATGGCCGGTAAAGATCCTCTCGCCGGCGATTATGATAGCCTTCACTAACCCGCTGTTGGATTTGAAACCGGTAAACTCAGTCTGGTTTTTCCAAACCCTAATGTTCTTGCTGTCTGAACCGGTGTACAACAAGTCGCCGTAGGCGGCTAGGGAATATATATGGCCTTCTTCTCGAACGAGGGAACCCATTAATCCGGTGTAGGAATAGACGTCGTTGGAAGGTGGGGCCATGGATCGGTGAGCGTGCCAAGGAGACTGAGATAACGGAGATGACGGGTAGTGGCCGAATGAGGTGGTCGGCGTGAATAGGGGAGAATCCTCCCAGGTGGCCTCCCACGACGGCGGCGCGTCATTGTTGTAGCATGCCGATGAACGCCGCCTGTCGTGAGAAGCGCAGTCCGATGCGGTGCTGAAGCGGAAGGAAACGTCGTCATCTTCATTGTTAGGGTCGGATTGCAGAATGCCGCCGATCGTGTTTCTCCGATAATTGCTGCTGCCGTTGCTGCTCTCGAACGTCGCCGGCATCTTGCTTCTTGTTGAGTTCTTCATCATCTTTGTTTCTTCCTACCTAGCTCTCAATCATATGATAATTAAATGGGGAAATGTTCTTTTTAATTAAAAGTTGCATGGATCAAGATTGACAAGGCCATATTTCACTATTGGATTTTTATGGTAATAATTAAGTAAAAAAATTCATCAATCTGATCCCCTCTAAACTGAAACTAATTTAAATCAATAAATGCCTAAATGGCAATGAATAGATTGGAGCAAGTGCATGTAATCAGAGATTGATTAAATAATTCTTTCTTTTGTTTTTCAGGAAATGTGGAAGATTTGGAGGACAGTAATTGTCTAATATTGCATTGCGGGATTGGAGGAAGATGTGCGGTTTAAGAGTGAGCCAAGAACATCGCGAAGAGAAAATTTAATAATGAAAAGCTAAATGAATGGTTAGACAACCATGGGTGCACCTGAAAAAATACCCAACATTCTATATATTTGTAAATGACATTGCGCCAAATAGAATCGGATATATTTTATTCCTAAAGTAACACTCGATTAATTGATAAAATGTATAAAACTATCCTAAATTAGGTAGGGGTGTGATCGGGTCGGATTGGGTCGGGTTTTGGCTAGGACTGTTAAAAACCCGAAAAGCTTCGGGTTTTGCATTTTTCGGCCCGGCCCGAGGACCAACACTTTCGAGTTGGTCCGGGTTTTAATAGTCTCGGCCCTCGGGTTCGGGTTGGGTTGGGTTGAACCTGAAAAAAAACCGAACTAAGATATCTAAAACAATTGAAATACAATCACAACAAAAATTGCAAATATCATCTAAGCTTCTAATAAAAAAAGTGTAGTATATTCAAATCAAATCAATATAATTTGAATCTAAAAATCACACGATAGAAAATGTTGTAGAAGAGCAATTGGTTCGAAAGCAAAGTAATATTCCCTCTTTCCCAAATTGATTTAAAAAATAAAGATTTTTGGTCAACCAATGTTAAAGTTAAATCCTCTATATTGATACTTGATTCAATTTTTAATAATTAAAATTTACATATTAAAAACTACATTAAAATATCTTCAAAGTTGCAAACTCCAAATTAAAAACTACATTAAATACTTGTTTGACTATTTTTTGATAAAACCAGAAACATCTCTTCGTGGCTCTTCCACCATGGGAGAATGTCAAAGTCGTCTCCTTCATTATACTCAACAGGAAATGTTAAATATAAAGAAAGCTCGTTAATTGAGTTTTGTGCAACGGCAGGAGTTGATTAACTTTTTTTCAAAAGACTAGATATTTGATTTAAAAAGGCCTTATCCTTTAGAAAAAGAACTAGTCGGTTTCGGGGGAGGGGGTGCGTTACCATATTGTGAATGAAACTCATTAAATAGAACGTGAAATAGATTACTAACCTCGTTGAATTGGGTTTGGGGATCTATAAGAGTTTCCTCGTACATAGAGAACACATCGTAGAAAGCGGTATAACAGTACTCTAAAAATGTTTTATAATTTGAAAGTTTGAAACGAGGATCAAGACAGAAAGCAAATTAATTACAAACAAACTTAAAATACTCAATTATTAGTAGTTTTAGCAATGATAATATAACAATCTTATTGCGAATTGAAATTATTATAGAATTCCTATTTCTAGATTTACTAATTCTATTGTGTTGATTTTATAATGTTTTGCCAATTCAAATTTATTTTAATTACTGTACTCATAACTACTATATAACCATTTCGAATATTTGTTATACTCTTGAAAAGTTCATTTGAAAGACCTTACTCCAACATTATTTCTTCTTTAGCAGCACTTCTTATTTTAGTTCGAGTAAATTTGATTTGATATTCCGATTTTTCAAGTAATTATAAGACACTTCACGTAACATAGGGGTTTACTCAACAGGCTGGTGCAGATTTCTTTTTAGATTCGGATCTATCTTCGTAAATCTCAAAGGGAGCAAACAAGATAGCTTGGACAAGTTTAAAGTTTAAACCGAATCTGACCAAATGGGATATGCAATCTCAGAGAGCAAGCGAGCACCACATCAGCGAGGGCGACTCTGTGCCGCAAAAGGAAACCAGATTGGTTCTGACTACCCATCAACGGCAATTTCGGCCGACCCGTTGGATGCCCGCACCGAATCGATTTGGTCAAACTGGGGAAAACCGATTTGACTGGGGAATGGGTATGGGGCGGGGAATACCCGAATTTTTTAATGGTTAATGATGCGGTTATGGTTCTATACTAATCTGCCCTGTTATCCGCCCCGAAACCGCCCCGTTCACTAATGGTGTGGGTACCCGCACCGTTACCCAATCCGTAACATTATTAATAAATTATAACTTTTTAAATATAAGAATAATAAGTATATATGCTAAATTGTGTACACTAAATAGCATATATCATATAACTATATAAAGAATAATACACCAAAAAAGACCCACTTCAAAAACCCCTGACATCCAACATCTCAATTCGAGTTCTTATTCGAGTTTTTTTTGTGATGTATTACTACTTTTTTAGGCCTACAACTAAATATAGGCCTAAATCTATTTTTGGAATTTGGATTTTGGGATGATTACTGCGTAGTACTTTTTTATTATGTTACAAGAAATATTAAGTGCATGTCATTCTAATGAATTCAGGCCAGTTTGCTTGATTGCTTAAATATTTACTTTTGTATGTTTTAGGGTGCTTTAAATATATAAATAACAAGTAGGTTTAGAAATTGGTTATTTGTTTTCCCAAAAAAAGTTTGGTTATTTGGTATCATTTGGGGAAACGGTTACCTGTGGATAAACCGATTCCCCGTTGGGGCGGGTACGGTTCAAATAAAAATTACCCGAATGGGTAATGGGGCGGTTTTGGGGCAAACATTTATCCAACGGGGCGGTTTCGGTTTTATGTGTACCCGTCCCCGATCCGCCCCGTTGCCATCACTACCAGCAACAGTCGGAACTTAGCGGCAACAGGGCTAAACCAGAAGTAAGGTTGACGCAGGTGGAATCCAATCTGAAATGGCTATCATGGCATTATCCCAAACCCAGGCCTATGAAATTCACTAAGGATGTAGTCTTTTTAGATATGACAAGATAAGTTTGCTAACAATTAAACGAAAAAATTTTTCCTCTCATATTACAAATATGAGCTTCCTAACCATTGAGCGGGGAAATTATCATAATTCTTTTAAATATAAGATAAGATAAACTCACTAACAATTAATGGGTAAATTTTTTTCTCTTATACGTAGTGTTTTTAGGTACTACGTATAAGATAATTTGGCTAACAATTGAGTGGAGAATTTTTTTCTCATATATAGTTCTTTTAGGTATAACAAGATAGGCCGGCTAAGAATTGTGCAGAAAAATTCTCTCTCTCATACGTTAGCACTAATTTACTAATGAGTAGCAAATTCTTTTTTTTAATCGTGAAACAAACAATTATATTAAATCAACAAAACGTTCATCAATTGGCTGACAATACAATCAGAAAAAAAACATAAAACAAAAGGATAAAAAGTCTTATGTATGCAGTCTCCCCTCGAACCAGATTTAGAATCTATCACCTCTGTAAAAGCAATAAGATTCGATGATCCTGTAATGAGCTTAACTGAGCCAATGACAGGGAAAAAGAGGTGATCCTGTAACTCACCTGACCTAAATTTTAGAAACTTTTTGCTAGGGAAAAAGAGCACACCCAAAATAACATGTAATTCGAAACAAAAACACAAACAAAATAAAATACAATTAAAACAGAGTTCAATCATCTTCTTCCAATTCCAGGACTCTCTTTCACTCCATGGCAGTGGCTCGGGAGGGGGACGAGCTCGCCGCTCATCCACCTCAGGTTCACCCACCTCATCGTCATCAAAATTCAGCTCCTTGTCATCCCCTCCAATAGCCATACTTTTATATGGATTGACGATATCCTCTACTGATATTATCCCTCGCTGCTGAATCGAACCCAAGCTCCGCTACAGCTTAATTATTCACCTTTTCTTTGTCAATTCTCGACCGTCGACCAGAAACATCAACAGAAGAGCCCCGATCGCCAAAGCGCTGCATCCCTGGTCACGAGCCTGCTTGCATGACCGAAATCGACTGCCGGCCGCTCTTCGTCAATGACGAAAGCGGAAAGACGAAACCCTAGAGAGGAAGAGTTTGCTTTATTATTGTTTAGTACGGAGTATAACATTAATTAAAAGTAGTAACAAATTTTTATTTAACTAATATTCGTCAATTTTAATATTTATTGTATTCACTTAAATTTTATGTCACTCACTTATTGTACTCACTCTTTTAGAATAATATTTAACTTCAAAATTAATCTAATTATGAAAATTAATAAGTAGCAAATTCTCATGAGTGTTTTCAATTAATTTTTCCTAATATACTTTTGATTGATATGGCCTTTTTTTATATTATATTGTATGAACTTACACTTTATGGTATTAGCTTACTGAACTCTTATTTTTCGAAAATGTAGAATCCTAAAAAGTTATTTTTATTTTAACTTTTATTTAGATCAAGGGTAAAAATATATGCACCAACTGCTTTTTCCCGGGTACTATACTAGTTTTACTTAAAAAAAAAACTCATTTTGTAGAAATATTTAGAGCCCGTTTGGTAGCACAAAAATCGGCTAATTTGGTTGATTCTATTGAAATTTATGAAGTTCTGACTGCAGGGGCGGAGCCACATTATGACTTGTGGTGTCAATTGACACTACTCAACTTTTTTTCTTCATTCATATATAGGTATATATAATTTTTCAAAGAATTGAAATTGACACCACTAAAAAAAATAGAAATTGTTTAATATAAGACTAAAGCATACACAAAGTAAAACAAATAGGAATTATTAAGTTTCAGAATTATTAGTATTAAGAATAACATGATTAAAACTTCCAAAATAGGAGCGAATGAGTCCTATTTTGAGAATAAAACATTAATATTCCTATTTATAAATTTTATCTATGTTTTATTCCTATTTAGAGACTTTTCTAAAAAAAACTATATACGGAGTATAAATATATAATCTTTCAAAAATTAAAAATTGACACAACCATTTAAAAAATGGAGACCAGTGTATATATATTTTAAAAGTTGGAACACTAACTTAAAAATAATTGAAAAGTGTACAATTTTACTTATTAGTACTATTACTACATCCATCGCAACTTATGTGTCTTGTTTTGGTTTGAAACAATTATAATAAAGTGATTGAAAAATTAATAATGTTAATCAAGTTTAAGTATAATAAAATGAAATGTTGTATACCACATATTTCTTTTTAAAAGAAGAAACATGACACCGATTTTGGGATATTAAAAAAAAGTTAAGACATGTAAAATGGGACATGATACTTTATTAGGACTACTACTATATTAGACAAGGTGTTATAATTTTTTTCTTTAAAGTTTGAATCAATTGATCGACACTTGAGTACATCCTCTGTAACGAAATAATCTTCTCACTTTCCTTGTTCGTCCGTAAAGAAAAAAACTTCTCATTTAATTTCTAAACCTTCTTATTTCTAAACCTTCTCATCATACCCTCAATAATTTTGAAAATAATACACTATTACAACTATTTTTTTTTTTGATTTATCCTTTATTCCATCACACTATTTCACTACCCTCACATCATACCCTCAATAATTTGTATTCTCTTTTAGGACTTACTATTCATAATGTATCTACTTTTGAAATGAGAACATTTTTATGTTACATATGGAGTATTTGACAATTTCTATTTTGTAAAGTTGTTATTTAAATAATTGGATGTGGAAATATCAAATATCATACTATACGTATCATTTAATTTGTGAAGCTCTTGTTGAAAAATATCACACGTATCATTTAGTTTCCATTAATTATTTGACTTGTGACCGCACGTGTGAAAAGAGCTTTCACAATCATGAAGGCCGCGAAGAACTGTGAAATCAAATAGACGATGTTTTGGTGAATGATGCGTTAAATTAGTTACTTTTATGAAAAAAGATGTACTACGTATTTGAGAGTGTTGACAAAAAATATGAATTTTTAAAATATGAAAATGCGACGTGCACAACTCTGAATTAGCATTTTAATTTTATAAATGACACCACTGACCCTAAATCCTGGCTCCGCTCCCCTGGCTGAATTGGCTGGTTCTGATGATTTAAGAAAAAATTATTTTTTAAATATATTTTATTAATAAAATAAAGAAAAAATTTTATGTAAAAATAGCTAAAATTGTCATCTACAGTAACTTCAGCCAATACAGCCAGAAAAGTAACTTCAACCTTATTTTTTCTGCTTATTACACAATTCAGCGCGCGAAACCAAAAGATACGTGTTTGGTGAAAAATTTGGCTGATAAGCCGAGAAACAGTGTTGCCAAACGGCCTCTTAACCCACTCAACATACTTCGTAAATTAGAATATGAAATATTGAAATTCTACTGGCTAATTATTTAAACATAAAATTTAAGAAAAACCAAAGTTTATAAGTTACTTAACTCTATTGAAATCAAGAGCTACTATTCAAAATAAATTATACCCAGTACAATATACATATGCCAAAATTTAATTCAATTGCTACAAACAATAAACATTTCCTCAAAAAAAGAATGAAATCCATTTTGACATTCTTTCGAACAGTTTGAAGGTTTGGATGTTTAGGATTCAATTCAAAAGAGACAGCGAAAGGAGATCTTTTTTTAATCATATCATCATTCCATTTATTTTCAGAGAATTTGTTGGAGCGAAGCTTCTGTAGAAATAAAAAATTAAAAAGTTTAGATATAAACAATAAAAAAGTGAAGAAGAGGCAGATGGGAATGTCCAAATAATTACAGTATATAAAATTGTGCGAGTGTGCGACTTGGTCATATATTTTGCGGTGCAAGATTGTTTTTTTAATACTACGTATATTTTTGCCATAAGCACAAAGACGAATCCATTATTTCAAGTCAAGGGGGACGAAATTTTTTTCGCAGGCATAGGGGTGCAAATTTTTTCGTAAGTGAAGCGGGATGAAATTTTCACTAGTGTAGCGGGGTGAATTTTTTTCACTAGCTAGTGTAGGGCTCTATGACTATTTTTGTTCAAAAAATTCGTTAATGCATATACGACGACATTTAGATATATTACATTCTAAGTTTAGACAATGGAAAAATAACTTTTATTTTATAATTGAATTGCTATAGAAAAAAGTATTGATACATTACAACATAAGAAATGAAAAATCGAAGGAAAATTATTTGAAAATAAAAAAAAGGATATATAACATTTTATCCAATTATTTGAAGATAAAGAGCTTAAAAGGTACACATACACTAATACTTTTAAAATAACTCTTGCATTGTTTAATCACATGAATCTTATCATAATAAAGAACTGAATTTTGAATTACAACTTTTGTCTACCAAGGTAGGTGTTCGTGAGTACGAGGAGTTTTCTTAATATTAGAATATTATGTATGAGATTATTACTTTTAGAATAATAATATATTTCTAATTCATATATATATATGGTGCATGAAATATTTGTATTTATTCTAAAATAAGTTAAAGTATGAAATTATGCAATAAATTGTGTAATTTAATGTCAATAAACATACTCTCTCCGTTCTTTATTATCTGTCTCGGATTCCATTTTGGGACGTTTTTTATTATTTGTCTCTCTTTCTATTTTAGGAAAGTTTTTGATAAAATACCCCCACTTTTTTTTTACTTTTACCCCTCTTACTTTTTACAAACTACTTTCTCTTTTCTACTTTATCATAACTTTATTCTACTTAATATACTCTCTTTCCTACTTTATCATCACTTTATCACCACTTTACTCTTTTTAATACACTCTCTTTCCTACTTTATCATTTACCCTACACACTCTACATTTACCCTACTATTTTTCTATTAAAACCCGTGCCCAAGGCTAGCGGGACAGATAATAAAGAACGGAGGGAGTATATATTTTGGATTCACTTCACATGATCTAAAAACTTTGTAACTTTTGTGTCTTGTATTTAATTATGTTTGGTATATATTTAACAAAATCGAGTACTAAATACTAATTATCTAATAAAGATAATTAAGCATGAAAAAAATTAGGAAATTTTATATAATAAGTATCCTAAGTCTTAAACAATGAGTGTTGTCCTATTGTTTATTTGTTTAAGTTATGTAAATTGTTTTAGATATATCTTCTTTTAAATCACTAATTAATTATTAAATTATGTAAGACTAATATTAATTTTGAAAACTAAAAGTTAAGGGGGGTGAATCTAACTAAAGTGTGACAAATTAAAAAAATATTAATATATAGTAGAAAATTTTGAAAGACCAAGGGCAATCGCGCCCACGCACTCCTTGAATCCATCCCGCATATTTTTTGGGATAAGCTTGAAGCAACTATTGTAACGTGGTTTTGGAAGAAATTCTTGTTGGTGTGATTAAAGACGAAAAGACATCACAGTATGGAGCTATGGACGGCGCTGGGCGACCCAGCAATACCCCTCTAATTCAGCCTTTTTAATACCCAAAGGTTAGCAGTTGGAAACTAATGAGTTTCCTTGGCTTGTAGTGCGATGATGGTTGTAAAAGAATAGAGGAGAAGCCACCCCCACACCCATTTTCGAGAAAGCACAAAATTTTGAAGCATGAAAGTCGAACGCTTCATATCGGTTATCTTTTTTTAATCTTTTTTAGCAAGGAAACTACTCATTCTGCTATTCTTGCAGCTTGCGTCAGCTTATCTTTTGTATGAAGTAAAAAAGATTCAACCTTTTTCTACCAGTATTATATTCGTGTAGGTTTCCGTTTCTCTCCCCCAAAGCCATCTTTATCAGAAGAGTAATTCTCGTTCAGTTTTTTTCTTCGTGGGGGCATTTCGGAATTTTCATCCTATTCTTCGTTGGAGTGGTTGCTGGCATGGTTATGTGGGGGATGGTGGGAAATCTTTCCTGTCATCCCTACTTCCCGGCCATGGATATGTTTCCAAGCTGAATTTGGTGCTTTTGTCTGATCTGGTTCCTCTCAGATTCTTCTGTCTTCTGTTAATTCTCCTACTGCAAGTACTGATACGTTTCCCTTGTCGGCAACAGTAAGTCAGACAACCGACAATTATTGAAGAGAAATCATTGTGTTAGTTTGTTCTTGTGGGCTGTCAGTGAATTTTCCTGCCCGCCAGATTCTGCCTATATATTTTTGCTTTTGTTCGAATGATTGAGGAATTCTTTATCTTTTCTGGTGTGTCTTCTTCTGAATCATTTCCATCGGTTGACCCAGTGTTTATATTACCGCTTTCAGGTACTGGGACTTATGGGTTGGCTTTCCAAGATTTGCAGAGGTTTCAGCCATGGCAGTAAGCAGAAAACGTTTCATGGTCAACGGTTTAGGGGATATGAGGAAGGCGGTGGTTGGGAGAGGCCCAGATCATCTACAGTAATGACAACTTTTTTCATTTTATAAAATATTTATGTTTTATATTGATCCTAATTCCTAGAGTTGTATTTAATTTTCTGATTCTGATTATGGTGTTTCTGCATAGGATGCAAGGTCAGAGTTTGATGATGAACAAGTTGATCTTGCAATTGCACTATCTCTTGCTGAAGAAGAGCAGAAGGAAGTGGAAAAGGAAGATCCAAAGGAAGAACAAAGGGAAGAACAGAGTGAAGACCAAAATGAAGAGATGAAGGAAGACCAAAGGGAAAATATAAAGCAAGACCAGAAAGAAGAGGATAAGGGAAAAAGGGTAATTGGTAAGTTGCAGGAACCATTTTTCAATATTGAATTTTCTTGAAGCTGTTATGCTCCCTCATAGGTATGAAATTCTGAAAAGAGATATCCAAATATGCTATTATGTTGTGCACAAGTACTAGCAAGGAAATCTGCAGAAAGCATAGAAGATTTTGGGACAGCATAAAGTTCCATGTGTAAAAAATAAAGCAAGCTGAATGATTGGTCACAGTATATGACTAGTACTTTACCCTTTTAAGTAGGGACTATAGCACTATACTATGTGATAGTTCAATATTGGGTTGAGGTCACTCAAATGGAATATGAGACACTTGTTTATACATAAAGAATATTAGTCACTTAGATATATTGAATCCACAACTAGGCTCAACCTAAGGTCTTAGGGCCGGTTCATTTGGATTAAAATTTCCTGGTCTAAACTTTTTTAGTCCGCCTGTTGAAGTCTGGTCTAAATTAATCTACTCTGATCTGCTTTGATTTATATGTATATTATTGTTATGGAGTGCTAGTCTGATATAGTCGGTTAAGTTTCGTTGGTAAAAGTCTGGTCTTGTCAATATCCGTGACCCAAGTAAGTTGATGTGAACAGGTCCTAATTAACCTATCATTCCATCTTTAATTTTCTTATGTGAGGTTTTAACACCGAACATTCTCCCTGGGATTGCATTTTTACGAATGTTGGGATTTGGGTAAAATAGAGGCTCTATTGAAAGAAAGTCACGTTTATAGCAGTAAAAATAGTATCCTTACCGATGCTATGAAAGAGACGATGTACAATAGTTATTTTTTTATTACTGATCTTGATGCTTTTAATGCTACAATACTCATTGGTGAATTTCTTCTTGTTTTCTATTAATGGGTTGAAGCCGAAACTAATATTGAGGAAGATGAACAGTTAGCAAGGGCACTTCAGGAGAGTATAGATATGGAGTCCCCACCAAGAAATAATGGTTATGGAAGTTTGTTTTCCCCATTTGCATTACTGTATCCACCTGTATATAGGATTTGTGCTGGTTGCAATGCGGAAATTGGTCATGGAAGATTTTTAAGTTGCATGGGAGCTGTGTGGCATCCTGAATGCTTCCAATGCAATGCTTGCAAACTTCCGATTTCTGACTATGAGGTTTGGTGCTTATAAATCCACCTTTACAAAATAGGAGTGTCTGTGTTTTATGCTAAAACTAACACCCATCAGCCTTAACAAAGTAATTAATAGTTCTTTTAGAAGTGGGTAAATCCTATTTTCGTGAAAGAACAATGATCCTCCTCTTTGAAGAAATATCTGTTATGTATTAGTTCTATTTTTGGAGAAAGAACAATGATCCACCATCTGTCGTTATGATTTTAACTATTCTCTCTCTTTCATCTTTGCATGTAGTTTTCAGTGTCTGAAAATCGTCCATTCCACAAGTCCTGCTACAAGGAACAGCATCACCCAAAATGTGATGTTTGCAAAAACTTTGTAAGCATCTATTTACGGAGCTGTTGGATTTTTAATAAGAGGAGTGCTGCAAGACATACATGATGATTTATATATTTATATCTTTGTTCAATTTGAGATATATCTCTTCATATGAATCCCACGTGTGCCTAACACACTCTTATTATCTCTGGTCCAAATGTGTTTCCAGATCCCTACAAATGCAGCCGGTCTTATAGAATATAGAGCACATCCTTTCTGGCTTCAAAAGTACTGCCCCTCGCATGAAAATGACAGGACACCTCGCTGCTGCAGCTGTGAGAGAATGGAGGTGTGTTGATGTTTTTGAATGGATTTCTAAGAATAAATATGGTATCACCATGATGTGGGTCATATAAAACAATTAGTCTGTCAAGATGATGTATTCAAACTTTGAAGAATTTGCTGGTTACTTACAAATTAATGAACTAACATAAGACATTTGGGTATTCTTCTTATAAAACATTCAAGTATTTCAAAAGTGCAATACCTGATTTTATGCTTAAAAATCCAAACATTCTTTGTTTATGCAGCAAGTAGACACCAGATATTTGATACTTGATGACGGGAGGAAACTATGTCTGGAGTGTCTTGATTCTGCAATAATGGATACTCATGAATGCCAGCCTTTGTATCTTGAAATTCGAGATTTCTATGAAGGTCTAAATATGAAAGTAGAGCAGCAAATTCCATTACTCTTAGTTGAGAGGCAAGCATTGAATGAAGCCCTGGAAGGAGAAAAGAATGTGAGGCAGCTGATACATCTTTTAATCTTGTTTTTTACTGTTCAGAAACTAAGATTAGAATCATTAAATATCCCTTCGTTGTCAGGGCCATCATCACATGGCTGAAACAAGAGGGCTTTGCTTGTCAGAAGAACAGACAGTCAGCACGGTATGACTCTCTCTCAGTGACCAATTAAATTAAACCTGAAATCTACCTACTTGACTTGTGTCATTTACTAGAAACAAATTTCAGATTTTAAAGCGGCCAAGAATCGGTGGTTATAGGATCACAGATATGTTCACAGAACCATACAGGCTAATTCGGAGATGTGAAGTCACAGCAATCCTCATCTTATATGGTCTTCCGAGGCAAGCACTACTACTTTCTGTTAAGTCATCCGATACTTGTCAAATATAAAGATTGAACTCAAGTACTTATAGATTTAATCTTATATTAAAGATAATTACACTCAAATAAGCTATTGATCAGGATAAGTACACAAATTTTAAGATTGGTCTCTCAAATGAGCCACCATCAGATAAGGCATGTGAAGTAGCCTTGCCCAAAATAAAGATATAACATTAGAACTGCATAAGACTTTGGACTACTCCACGTCTCCACTTATGAGGTCAAACATTAGAACAGAAGACTTAATATTAACTTCATCTCTCAAATAAGCTGATGTTAAAATGTTGATGTTGATTGCCTGTTCAGATTGCTGACTGGTTCAATCTTGGCTCATGAAATGATGCATGCATATCTGCGGCTTAAAGGTTCCTCTCGTTCACTCAAAATTGAAAATGTGTTTCATTTTCTTTTCTCTCTTTCTTATTATTGGGGGTCAAAGGGAGCTGACAAAACTGCATTGCCACATAGGACTAACCGCACCACTCTGACATACTAAATGGGGTTCTTACAATTACTTTGAAAATTGAAATGCAATATTCTAAGCTAATGTTACAAGCATATTCAGGTTATCCCAATCTAAGCCCAGAAGTGGAAGAAGGCATATGTCAAGTCTTAGCTCACATGTGGTTGGACTCTGAAATCTTAGCCGGTTCTGCTAGTAACACTGCATCTACTTCTTCATCATCCTCATCTTCTTCGACCACTTCACCTTCATCATCATTGTCATCATCGTCATCCACCTCTTCAAAAAAGGGTAACCGTTCACAGTTTGAGAAGAGTGTAGGGGAGTTTTTCAAGCACCAGATCGAATCAGATACTTCTGCAGCTTATGGGGATGGATTCAGAGAAGGAAACAAGGCAGTGCTCAAGTATGGGTTGAAGAGTACACTTGACCATATTCGGCTTACTGGAAACTTTCCTTGCTAAGAGGTTTCCGAATTCCAGAATGCAGAGTTCATTCAGTACATACTTGTACATGCATCAATTTACCCTTTGCTGGCACACCAGATCAGCTTTATAGGATTAAATACATAGGAATCAAAATGTAATGAATCCCCATAAAAACATGTTATAGAGTGCAGTATATTGTGATAATAATAATGATCATGATAATTTGAGCAGTTAATGACTTAATGCTTTACTACATTTCTGATTATATATCAGGGTTGCATAACATAGTTGCTGACTTGCTGTAGTACACATCAGTTTGGAATGTCTAAAATTTTGTCAAGTATTGGTTTTTTATGTAAAACAATCTGAAAATATTGTGACCTCTTACTAACGTGTAACTATTGTAAATAAATTCCCAAAAAAATCTTAAAGATAGTATCTCTGAATTACAAGCAGGGTGGACCTGGGCCATTTCCAGTCCAACTCCAGTCCCGTGTTAGGGTAATAGGGGAATCAAAACCTTATCTGGACAAATAAGTTCTGGTTTGGTTCTGGACAAATTAGGACTGGTAAACATAGACTAAAAATAAAATAAAATAAAAAAGCCCCCTTAGCCTCCCTAATTTGCCAAACATCAAACACATAGTTCCAATTTGCCCCAGTAAGTGAAATTCCGTTTAAATTCCACTGTTTCTCTATCTTGTTTTTTTCATTGTCAAGTGTTGGAGTCCCAAGTTAGAAATGTAAATAGAATAAGGCGGGCTTCGAGTCCATGGACCGAGTGACCGACCGCTAGGTAATATTTGTCTGGCGGGCTGATGTACTTGGCCACAAGCCACACTGAACCAAATTGCACCGATACTGAGATAGAGTAAAAGAATTGGATTAGGTCACTCAACCAGAAGATTGAATCGATCTATTAACATGCTCAACCCAGTCTTATGAACTCGCTGTTTTTTATTCACTTGCTTGTTGTAATATTCTAACAAAATAGATACCTTACAATGTAATCACTGTGGAAAAGAATCTTCTATTGCTTACAAAATAAAATTACACTATAATCAAACTTACTCAACTACAAAAAAAGTAAACCACTACAGCTAAATCTTCACCTTAGAGGTTTCTCTTTTTCTCACTCTTTGTTCTTAGTGTGCATCTTTATAGGTTGAACACTACACAGAATGTGAACTATATTTCACCAAAACTGGAGGCTCTTCAATTCCCACACACGAATAATCGTAATATCTTGCTGTCCATGTTTGAGGATAGAAATTTCTTCCTCAATGCTGATAGGCACTATTCAATGCATAGAACGCTTTGAGAATCACCTGTTTAGACTGATAGAAGAACCATATCACATCTAGGGGCATGCACGGATCTATGAATCTGGGAGGAATGAATATACATAACCAGTGAAATAGAGAATAAGGTCTTCTTATACCACCACCAAATAGGTAAAGATTATTAAGTGGTTGAGGACAACTCCCAAGAGATTGTAGCGCTAATTGCTTTAGAAAAGTGCTGGACAATCTCATCCATATTGGGCCGACTCGATGCATCTTTCTGCAAGCAACTACCAATCAATCTCACCAATGAAACACCAACATCTGCCAGATACTCCCTTGGTTCGAGACTAGGATCCATGAAACTGATCAAATGCTCCTTCCCAGTTTCCTTTTGAACCATAGGGAGTAGAAGTTCCGAAATGGGATGCATCTTGTCATGACCTTCTAGCAACGTGGATATGTCCTTCCCAGTGAGTATCTCTAGCATAAGAATCCCGAAGGCATACACGTCTAGCTTCGGGGAAACCAAACCATGCTCCAAATACTCTGGCGCCATGTACCCTTTCGTCCCGACTATGTGCCTTGTCAATGCGAACTCGCCTTCTTGTCCGTCTGCTGACCTGGACAGACCAAAATTCGTTATTTTAGCTCTCATGTTGCGGTCAAGAAGAATGTTACCACTCTCTAAGTCCTTGTGAACATGTGGAGGGGAAGTGTAGCTGTGTAGGTAGTTAAGCCCCGTCGCCACATCAAGTCCGATTTGGATCCTCTGTGTCCACGTCAGGAAAGACTTTCCACGTAAATAATCACTCAATGCCCCGCTTTCAGCGTATTCAAAGACGAGGTACCAGTCTCCATCGTTGAAGCAGATGCCGGAGAGGCTTATGAGATTAAAATGGTTGATTTTGCTCAACAGATTAATCTCCTTCGACACGTCTCCATTCATCTTCTTGATAGCCGCGAAGTCTCCATTGATTTTGCCACGATACACCGATCCACGAATCCAGCAGTTAGGGCTAAAGTCTTCGGTAGCCAATTTCAGCTCTTCGAAGGTGTAGATCTTAACAGATTGTACTAATTCAAATACACTTGAATAAGACAAATCCGAACCCCCTTCCGATTTCTTCGTCAATGGCTTCTCATCTGCAGCGAAGTCGGCAGAGACCAGCTCTGGATCAGTTTTTCGTTTCCTTTTTCTTATGCAGAACATGAAAACAATCCCGCCTGCAAGTAATAAACACAAAATTCCTCCTAGAACACCCACTATTACATATATCCAGGTCTTGCTTGAGCTTTTTTTACTCGGTGAAGGACCGAGAAGTGGCGGCGAGGGTGGTGGAGGCGGAGGAGACGGCTGTTCCACGACCTGGTTACTTGATGGTTTGTTCTGAAGAGGAACAAGCAGAGTCGTGTTTGGGTATATGGTTGAATCATCAATAGATAGCCCATTCGCTTCTAGGGTTTTCTCTGTCTCAACCCCAAACTTTTGACTGATTATAGAAACAGACTGACCAGATAAAATCACATAACTCAACAAATACTTAACGCCATTATCACTCTGGTTCTTCGTCGGACAAGCACACCTTACAGGAACCGAAAGCCTAGTACCAGAGAATAACAAAGTTGGAACTATCTTACTGTTTTGAGACAGGAGAGCTAGACAGGAAGACAAACCTTGTACAGGGTCATTCGAGATTCCTATAAAGGTATCTCCATGCCTGGAAGTGTATGATCCATTGGCCTGGTAGAACCGACCGGAGCAAGAACAGGTGACGGGGACGAGGACGACCCTGTTTGTCCGAAAGGTTGAATTTTGAGGAACAGAGTTGATTTGGGCGAGCTCTGACGGGTCAGCTCCAACCAGGCCGGAGATGGAGGAGACGTTGTCGAACGGCGGCTGAGATACGATTGTCAGGTAAGCCTGGCAGCTTCGGCTAACGCCGTTGCAGATGTACCCAAAGGCGGAAGTAGAGTTATCGGAGGTATTGCTTGAGCGGCCGTCGCAACTGGTGTCCTTCCGGATATACGGCTGCTGAGCTTGAACCAACAGGGAGCTGGAAATCAGGAGAGTACAGAGACAGATCAAGTGTGAACTGCTCATTTCTATTTGCTGTTCCGGAAGAAGATGAAGAATGAATAGCTAAAATATGTAACAGATTACAGAGCGGCGGCTCTTATGGAGTATTCAATTTGGTTACTTGACCCGTGGCTGTTGACTTTTAGCAAATACCGTGTCTGCAAGACCTGTCAGTACTGGCAGTGTTGCTTCGTTGACAATGTCATCTTTTTATTTAAGATGAAAAGTGGATTTAAAAAAAGAATTATGCTAGGGGTACATGACTTGTACACCATTTGTACACCATATAAATACCTTTTTTAGTTTTTACCATTTCCCTTTCATTTTTTTACCTTTCTTTCCCAATCACTTTTCTCTCAACCTCTCTCCTTTTCTTCTCTTTGCTGGGTACGCATACACCTTCCCACCCCGCTCTTTATCTCCTATCTTCATCTCTTCTTCATCTTTTCTCCCCTAAAATCTCCACCATTTTCACTCAATCCATCTCCCAATTTATTTATTACATAGTAAATAAATATTGTTGATGGATGAATCTTCCCAAAATCATCATTATTGAGGTAATTTACTCCGATTTTTCCATATACATTTTAGGGTTTTCCATTCCCCCCCCCATAATTTATGTATGTCTTAACATTGAATAATTTCATTTTGTTTTATTGTAAAAGATTGTGGTGTTAGATATTGGAATTTTAATCCCAAAACTCTATTTCATTGTATGCCCATTACGTGTTTGTTAAAATGACTCAATGATTTTTTTTTTCAAATTCATGATTTTGTTCTCTATGGTGTTAATGTACATTAGTTTCTAATGAGTTTTAGACTCTATCTTTTCTGTCTTTCAGTTTTATTACGATATAGTAATTGTTGATTGACTATTATTTGATTATTGTGAATTTGCTAGGATGTTTTTTCTTTTAGGGCTATCTTTGTTTTTAATTTTTCAGATTTTATGTATGTTACTTGAGAACGATTGCCAATGAAATCAAAGGTAGTTCACTTTGTTAGAACTAATAGTAATAATTTAGCTGTTGTGTTAACTGTTAAGTCATTTATTGATCTGCTTTTGCTGTGTTTTGTCTTGTTAATTATGACTTTTGTAGCTTCTTCGGATGGAGTTGTAAAATGTTGCTTCTGTAAATTGTTTTTTTCTTCGAAATGATTCTTTTTCTATGGCCATGTTCTCAATTTTTTTTTGTGAGAGCTGCAGTTCTTCACTCGCACCCCAACTAAGTTTTCTCCAAGCACTTCAAGTTGATGTATTGTAGATTATGGAGCAAGTTAAAGTTTCTTTCTTTAAGAACAGACCACACAATTTTTTATACTACTAGCTACTAGTTACCATAATTAGAATTACTATAAATATTATCATTTCCAGTTTAGAGGATTTCTTTTTATTTTGGCTATGGGTAGAAACCAAACTAGAAAAATCTGTCATTTTTCATACCATCAGTTTATCTCATTTTTCAGACTATCACAAAATTCACAACTCATCCTTAGGTCTACGGTTAGAATGAATGAGGTTGTTTGTCTTCCCTTATCTTCAATGGTTGTTACCTCATTCTTCTTCACCAAATTCATTTTAATAGTTCAGTGCTCTGTTCTGTACAATTGTAGGTCTGAAGGGGGTCTTACTAATTTTCAGCTTCAGTCTTGAAGGCAGATTGCTCTAATTTAGTCATAAATTAACTTAAGATGTTTTATTTAAGTAAAAATTATAGTTCTTAGATCAAATTACTTAGAATAAGGAGCTATTAAAGGTTTGCTTAGGTTGATAAACAATCTAAATTTAGCAATGGGGTAAAACAAAGTTTAGGGTATAATTTGCAGTTTTAAAACATTTATGTTACTTTTACCATCCAATCAAATTGAAAACTTTACTTAATGGGAAGAGTTTTATTTATACATATGTAATTTTGTTTGTGTCGTAATAGTTGCCCAGGCAGTAATTGTTTGTGCCCAGACAGTAGTTGGATGTACCAAGATAATAGTTGTTTGTGCCCAGACAGTAGTTGTTTGTACCAAGATAATAGTTGTTTGTGCCCAGACAGTAATAGTCTGTGTCAGATAATAATCGCCAATTTCAAATTTTTTACTAATCCAAAGCATCTATATTATTTTTTCAATTAGTAACAATACATATAACTAATTACAGATTTCTAAAATGAGAACAACTTTGCTACAAATCTTTAATTACAAATCTTTCAATTGTTTACTATTTCGGAGCATTTTATTGAATAAGTGTCATTCCCAACTGCTTGTTGCTATAAGGACTTGTTATTTGAGCAAAATAAAAGTTGACTATTGGTATTATTTTCTAAATCACGTGTTATCATTTATCATGACTATTGTATTGTTCTTGACACTAGGTATTTACACAGGAAAAAAATTAACAGGGTTCATTCCTCCTGAGCTTGGGAATATGTCAAATCTCCACTATCTCTTTGACAACTCTACCTACATCAACCCAAAGGACAACAAAGGATTTATGCTTGTAATTACTTATATTGTAAAGTTAACGTTTTTTCATTTAGAATGATATTGTATTAGGAGTGATTTATGTTTCTAAAGATGTATCCTTTGTGTTATGAAAAAGAATGTGACACTTCAATGTTGGTGATGTAAGTTATGTTTTTAAACTATGTTGTAAGTTAGTTGAAAAACTGAATTAGTAATCTTACTCTCATTATGATACGTTATGATATATTTAGTTGGTATTTGTTATAATTATTAAATAACTTTGAATTTTCTTATACACAAGTTATGTTAAATATGCCCAAATAAAAATGGTTTGTGTGAAAAAGAAATTTACCTATTTTTCTTTTTTAATACTTGATTCTCTATTATATCTATGAACAATAGTTTATGAAATTAAGAATCTCGCTTAAATAAATTTACTTGGCAGATTTAACTTGTTTCAGTGGCTATTTTTTGTAACTAGACACATCAAGTCGCGTTCACAGACAATTCCAATTAGCACATTTGGCTGTTTCAGTGGTTATTGCCTGTGGCCAGACATTTCATGTTTGGTTCACAGACAATTTCACTTAGCACATTAGCTCATTCGCCCATTCAAGTGGCTATTGTTTGTGGCCAGACACTTCATAGCAGGTTCACAGACATTTTCACTTAATACATTACTGGAATTGCTTGTGAAGCAGGTATGAACTGTCTAGTTACAGACAATAGTCACTTGAACGGACCTAATGTCTGTGAATGTGATATGAAGTATCGGACCTAATATCTGGCCACATATGATCTATCTGGTCATAAACAAGTTTTTAACATGATCAATTAATAGGATATAAAAACTAACCAACAATTAAAGATATGAGATTGATAAACCAAAATGAGGACATTTCCTCCTAAGATACAATAAACCAAAATAGCAGCCTTAACCAATATGCAAGACCAATATGTCAACAAATAAATTCAATGTCTAATTACATAAAGCAAAAAACACTCCAACAAGTGGATTTTCCTCAACTAAATTCAATATGACAACAAATATGATCAAGGTCATATTTCTTATGTAACCACTAGTATCTGTATTAAAAAAAAGAATGCCAAATAAAGTTTTATTCTCTTTCCAATACAAAGTTTGCTTAATCAGAACTTTCAAAGAGACTGCATCAGTCTAACCAAGTCTTCATCAACCAGATTCAGTAGCTTTTTAATATCTTGGTAACTCTATCTATTTTAGGCATCGAATAGCAATTCTGCATCAGCCTGTAAATGATAACAATTAAATATTACAAAGTAATTAAATGTAATGTAAAGAAATTCAAATTGTATGATGAAGATGCAGAAGCAAACTAAAAACAATTAAAGTAGCATTTCATGCCACGATTTAATTTACATATCGTTTTCTTTTATAATAATGTTTCCTCTGAGAAACAAGGACAAAATACTGAAAGTTTATTAAGCTACTTATGTATGCTCACATGAGGAATTATACTACACAATCCGAAGTGAAATATGGTGAGAAATTCACCCCAGAAGTGAAATATGGTGAGAAATTCACCTCTTGTAGTGGTATTCCATTTTTGTTGTTGATGTATTTGAAGGCATTATCAATTTGAGAATGATCACGTTCTCATTGTGGTTGCTCCTCCTTAAGTCACTTGTTGACCTTCAACAATTTCGTTTCTAGGGGTTGCACTTGTGAAGAAATGCTACTCTAAAATGTGAGAGAAGCTCCTCTATTCCGGCAAGTCAATGGGCTAAAAAGTTTAGATTGACAAACAACAAATGTCATGCAAGTTGATGGTCTAAAATGTAGAACATGCATAAATATAACATGAGAACTCATAAAAGTTAAAATGTTATTAAAAGTTCACTCTTAAAGCAAAAGGGCTGTCTTTTAAGTCTACATGTTTGTTACCACTTTACGAATTACAGGTTTAATGTTTAAGAGTTGTTCACACTTCATGAAATGCTTTTAAACACTTCAATGTGACAGATCTTATAGGAAGTAAGGTAATATAGACCTTATCTAGTGGCATTGCAAAAGTGAGAATGCAAGGTATTGGGTCCATTGCCATTTTCTGCACCTTTTAATTAGGTGTCATCTTGCACCCTTTAATAGCAGAGACATTTACTTTCTGTCATGGAATGTGAACATAATGAAATTTATGATTACTCTACTCTAATCTTTTATATTTTTTAAAATTATTTGCTTAACTAAATGCTAGTTGTTAACACAATGTAAATCTTGCAGTCCCTATTTAAACATTATAAACAAGACAAAAGTTTGAATTCCAACCAGCACTTATCAATCCAAAACCAAGTTTACTTGTACTGAACTGACAAGTTATGGCTTTCCACACTCCATTGCGCTAGTGCAGCCTTGAAAGGAACTAGAGATGCTCTGAACCCACATCCTGAAATGTAAATATAAAGTCACTGAGAGGGGGTGAATATACTATTCTAGAAAGAAATGCAAAATATGTTCTAAAGCATATCCATATATCTTTTATTACTGTAAAAAATAAGCTAGAAATTAATTTTAAAAAGGAGAAAAATACTCCAACATATTATCAAACACATTATGAACAAAAAGAATATTATTCTCAAATAATTTAGTGAAACAAAATTTTCAAACAAATAACATTAGAATATGAATCAAACATAAATTTTAAAAGAACAAAAAATCAAAGTTAAAACCCTAAACCACAATAATGAAAAGGGGGAAAATATTGTCTAATGAGTTAGGGTTAAGGAGTTTGGATTGAAGGAAGATGGAAGGGAAGTGAATACCATTGTGGCAGTGGGTCGGCGGAAGTTCACAAGTTGGAAATCGACCCTCCATGTCGGACTCGTTCACGGGTTGTCGGCCCTGTAACTTCCTGGTCGCGGTAGCATCCATGTGGTGACGAATCCAGTTAACAATGGCTTCCAGGTCTGCAACGCTCCTATTAAAGACCACATAGACAAATTAAATGACTTGTTACTATTAAAATGGGAAAGGATTGCAATGAAAATGAAGAAGAAAGATGAGAAAGCGAGGCTGCAGAAGAGAGGAGAAAGGGCGCAGAGAAGAAAGAGGAAAAGGAGAGAAGTGGAGAGAAAAGGGGTAAAAAAAATAAAAATGGAATAGTAAAAAGTATGAAGTATTTATAGGGTGTACACTTTGTGTACACTTAGTGTACACAACGCATTTTCGTTAAAAAAAAAAGGTTGTTTGTAGTTGTTCACTTGACTATTTTCCCTTTTATTTGAGTTTAATATAAGAGTGAATTCACAAAATAGGAGTAAAAGATGAGGTAAAAGCAAAAGCGGGATTTATAGTTTTAAATTTCTTTAATAGGACTAAATATTTGTGTCTTGACAAAAGTAGCCTTAGAGCCCGTTTGGAGACCCCTTTTTTCGGCTTATCAGGCTTATCAGCCAGCTTTTTCACCAAACACGTAATTTTTACTTTCGCGTGCTGAATTGGGTAATAAGCAGAAAAAGTAAGGTTGTAGTTACTTTTCTGGCTGTATTGGCTGAAGTTACTGTAGATGACCATTTTAGCTATTTTTACATGTAATTTTTTCTTTATTTTGTTAATAAAATATATTTTTAAAATATTTTTTTCTAGAATCAGCAGAATCAGCCAAAACAGCCACTTCAGCCAGAACTTCATAAATTTCAGCAGAAACAGCCAAAACAGCCGATTTTTGTGCTACCAAACGGGCTCTTAATGAATTGTCGTAACATCATTAGCGCATTGCAGCCAACATCCAAGTCGATCTGTTCTAAAATAATCAAATCTGCTGTAACATCATCGGCACATCGTAACCATCCTCCAGCAAGTCTGTTGCGCACATCTGCCACCCTAAGCTGAGTTCATTGCTGCCATCCTCGGATGAAGCTGCCACCATCCTCTGGTGAAGCCGCATCCCTCCAAGAAGTCATTGTAAGGCTTGAGAGAGAATGTCATCTTCATAAGAATAATGATATAAAAATGACATTTTGCTATAAAAAAATATGACATTCTCAAGTGTTAAAGTATAAAATTTTAGAAAAGAAATTATGTAATTTTTTAGATGAAAAATACTGACATCGTTTGGAAAACATGTAAAAAAAACTTGTCATTTCTAATAACAAATAGTTATGTCATTCTCAGATAGGCCATTAAAATGCCATAAAATGTCATAAGAATGACATTTTCTTACGGATGTATGACTGTTTCAGATTGTCATCCTGATAAAAAAAATATTGCCACAAATATGTCAGTTTTTTCAAATAACCAATAATTTTGACATTCTCAGGTCAGAAAAGTGACATTTCTCAAATCAACATAAAAACCATAATTAAATAATTTGAATGTTTTAAAATAAATTAATCATAATTAATATAAAATTGAAAATCAAATTAAGAGAATAAAAAACAGAGGAGGTGTGAGCACGTCAAGATGAAAAGTGCCCAAAAAGAAAATAGAAGAAGAACAAGAAAGAAGAGAAGAAGAATAAGAAAGAGGAGGAAGAGAAAGAAAAGGGAAGGAGGGTTACCTGACTTCATCGGAGGAATTGCAGATGTGAAGTGTGATTCCGTAGGAGGAATTGAATAGCTATCGCCGGAAAATGCATATGCCGTCAACTAGTCAAGTGTGGTTGGGTAGCAGTCCGTCTGTGATGGGGAAGAAGGAGATCGCAGCTCCCAAATCAGAAGATGCGGTAGCGTAGATCTAAAGTCTGAGGCGTTGATTTTGGGTTTAATGAAAGGGAGGGCAAAAATGTAATGTGGAGTCCCATTTAGAGAATAATAAACTTATACTCCTATTTTTGAGTTTTGCTAATGTTTTAGTCTCATTTAGGACAATATCTTTTAATATAATTGTTTTGAAAAAAATCAAGAATACTCCAGTCTACGTATCAAACATGGCTCCAAACTTGGCAGTAATTATTCATAGTTTCGGAATAAAAATATGACAGCCCAATTTTGGAATTTTCAATTTTTTTACCGTGCAGAAGAATGGGATTGGATTACAACCGAAACGTATAGAGAGGAGAGCTCTCGCTTCTCTCTAAAACCTAGCGGCCGTCTCCCATCATTGTAGGAGTTGAGATTTTCCGCCGCCCCATCAATGTGAGGTTGGAGTGGTAGATTATTCTGATTTTAAGTGTTCTGATGTTTGGGATTGCAACTATGTCGGAGGAGATAACGTTGGTGGATGAACGGATTGCAGATGAGATTTTGGATCGGTGTTGTATCATGAAATCTTGGTTGGCCGCTTCGACGGTGATTGAGTTTGTATTCATACATATTGCAATAGCTCGTCCTCCTCCAGAACCACCTCCAAAGCAGGAAGAGTTTTGCGGAAAGATTTTATTGCAATATTATTTTCTCTTTAGTAGTGCTAGTTTTAGTTTTAGTCAGAGTGGATTTGGTTTGAATTAGGGCTGCACATCGGGCGGGTTGGGTCGGGTTTGCTATATTTTTTGGGCCTACCCAATTTGTTCGGGTTGACTATTAACCAACCCGCGGCACACAAAATAAGTTGATAAACCATGCATGAACGGGTCGGGTATTGGGGAAAAAAATCACTTCGGGTTGCATCTTTCATGTGGGAAATTAATGTAACCAATTTAAAACTCGATTAACTTGTTTCCAAAACACACAAACAAATACAAGTACTCGTACCCTTTATAAGCAAAAACATTAGGTAATAGTATTAAAACATCCTTCCGTAAAGGAAGTTCATTTAAAAGGAAACGTAAATATATAATAATCACCTAGTCAAAATGATAAATGTTTAACTATAATTCTAATATCATAAAGTCCTATATAGAGCACATTGGTCTTAAATTGAAATAATCCAAGAAAACGTTGTAGCATAATAATAGTAAAATGAACTTCGGCCGGGTCGGGTACTATCAGGTTTGAGATTTTAATTCCGCAACCCTACCCATTGGGTGCAGGTTCAAACATATTTAACCCATGAATATTTCTAAAAATCAAATACCCGATTAAATAGGGTCGGGTAGGGTTGGGTCGGACGGGTTATGCGGGTTCGGGTTATTCTTGTGCAGTCCTAGTTTGAATGTTTGGATTTTCGGAGTTATTTTGATAGACATGTTTTCAGATCTGTTCGTTTTAGGCTTAAATTTGTCCGTTGCAGGTTTAGCGAGTCAGGTTGCTTTGTTCTTATTTTAATATAAAGCCGCCTATTTTACTATGAAAAACAAATTTTGGAATTTCCCTTAACATTTTGATAAGATGAATTACTCACATATCGAGAAGTGCTCTATAGGCTATCTTTGGTACATTTTAGGACATGTGTAAACCGTAAAGCACCATCATACATACATTTACTTGTCAAGTTTTTAACATTAATTTTTTTTTAATGTGAAAACTTGAAAAATAAAATCTTCCAAACCCAGCAACACATCATATCGATCTTCAACATTTTGTAAATATTTTGGATTTCACCTACCCGGTAAATCACTGTATAGAAATAGAAAAAACATATTAATACAGCTCATTTTCATTGAGATTTTAGGACTTCTAGTAGAAGGGCAGAAAGTTTCAATCATTCAATAAAATAAATATAGGAGGTTGCGACTTCAACCAACAAATGTGCCGAATCTCCCCAACCAGACGTGAGACGCCCCCACACTCATAACGGACAAAATGGTGAAAAATAAATCATAAAATGATCTAAAACAGTTTCTAATTTAGGGTCTTGTGTGCACAAAGAGCCATTACATTGGGTGAAACTCTTCTCACACTATCACTATTATTAGAAATTGAAGTCGAGACCTCAACCAACTGTCTCACACGACCATCGTTGAACTACTTGTGCGAGTGAGATGTTTCGACTTCGACATAAATGGTGGGTGATGATTTTATGACGTGGTAGAATCGTTGGCGTGTCCTCTACCCATGACAAATTAATTTACTGGCTCAACTTGTTAATCTGTCTTTTGAGATTTAGAAGGTGATCTTCCCAGTGCTTACATTTATTTTTAATTGCTCAGCATTGCTGGAAAAAAATCTCAGACTTTCCCGCTTCGTAAATCGCAAAGTTAAGATATACACTAAGAAATTAATGTAAACATGAGAGCACATGATTTAAATTCTCCAATATGGAGATTCTTCCACTATACAAAAGAATAGTAGGATTTTTTTTTAATGAACGAAAGTTTTATTAATGCAAAAACAAAAAATGAGAGTACAAGAAAGAAACCTGATAAAAAAAGGATCTTACCTAAAAGCCAACCCGAATTACAACATATGAAAAGCTCCCTAAATATCATAGCTCCCTAAAATATCATAGCTCCGTCAATATTGCCGAGCTCCATGCGTGACTGCGATCTCGTTCTCATGAGATGGGACCGACCATTTCCATGAGAGTGATCCTCACCCTACCTGAGAAGATCCATCTCAAAGTTAGAATCAAATTTACCTGGATCCCCCGAGCCTGTGGAGTTGCCAAAAACGTATTTGTTGATGTAAAATCTTTCATCAAATTATAAGCTTTTGTAATCCCTGCCAGGAACCGTTTAATTCCCATTCCATTTCGTCCTTCAGGAATAAATAACGATTCACCACCCTTTTTGATAAGGCGAAAGAAGCCGCCAAAGAAGTTGACATCATACAAAAGGAGCAGACAACTTTTCATCTCAAGCTTATTACATGACCAAGTATCAAAGAGAAGTTTGGCCGTTTGGGAATGCTGCTTATCAATGATGTTACAAAATTGTTTCACTCAATGGTGGTTCACTCAAGCTTGAGGATAAAAACTTCACAAGCTAACTTTCTTCTCTCTCAGAAAGGCTCTATAACTCTCTAGCTTTCTCTTGCTAGGATGGATAGGAATGGAGGCTCCTACTCCTATTTATACTACCCCACCTCTATAATGAGTGGTGGAGATGGTTCTCTAGAATGATCTACACATGACTACTTATTCTAGAGAATTCCAAGGAATCTCTACACCTCTTCATTCCCTTCTATATATTTTCATACTCTTCCATAAGGTTCCGGAAGGTTCCACACATCTCCATAATATTCCAGAGAATTCCACACAATTCCACAAGTTTTTAGAGAGTTCTAGACTTCTCTAAGATTCTCCGGAACGTTCTAGAAAATTTTACACTTCTATAGAAAGCTATAGAATTTTTTACAACCTCTTCAATTAAGGAGGGATCCCAACAAGAATCACATACATGACCAAAGCAAGTACATATTGCTTAGTATACTAATTTTTTGTCATCTTTCTGTTATTTTTAACAATAAAGTTATGTATAGTAACAAAAGTAGGAATTTGAATAAAAAATGTGCTAAACAAACAAATTGATGGTACAAAAATGCGAGAAAAATTGAATTGACTCGGAGTCCGTTTGGTAACACTAAAATCGACTAAATTGGCTGATTTTGCTGAAATTTATGAATTTCTAGATGAAGTGGTTGTATTGGCTGATTCTGTTGATTCATGAAAAAATTATACTTAAAATATTTGTTATACTCCCTCCGTCCCGCAAAATAGTTCCCGGTTTCCTTTTTGGGCCGTCCCAAAAAATAGTTCCTCTTTCCCCTTTTGGAAAGTTTTGTGTGACTCACATTCATTTATCTTTTTCTTATACAACCACAACCATACATTTCTACTTTATTCCCAGTTTCTTAAACTCCGATCCAAGTCAATGCGGAAACTATTTTATGGGATGGAGGGAGTAATAAATAAAATAAAAACTTATATGAAAAAATAACTAAAATGATCATCTACATTAACTTCAGCGAATACAACTAGAAAAATAACCCCATCTTTACCTTTTCTGCTTATTACATAATTCAACGTGCGAAATTAAAAGTTACGTGCTGTTGGAAAAATGTGTTAAAATTGCATTAAATGATAATTTTGGGACAATTTTTTGAGTGGGGTCCACTTCTGATTAGGGTTGGGTCAAAGTGGTTTCGGATTGTCCTTGCTAAGGGCTACAATTCGATATATGGTACACTCAAAACGGCTTACGGGTGGATGAGAAATTGATTCTCGAAATTTGTTCGTTGGAATGGAAAAACTGGGAAAAAGGATGAGTTTCTAGTGTGTTATTTTCCACACCGGAAAACCCAAGGGAATTTGAACCCCTTATAAAGGGAAACCCCCCTTAAGGAGTTAAGATTCCTTAGGGTAAAGGCTCTCTTTCGCGCGCAGGGGGGTGCGAATCAGATCCCGAAATGGAGAAGAAAAACCGCGTCTTGCGAGCGCGGGCGACCTGCGGACACGAATGTCGTCTAAAAATCTATCTCTAAAGAGATACGGTTTATTTTTGTTTCTTCCCGTAATGTTTATTTTTTCCCAAGTGTGTGCTGTTATGATCGCTCCAGAACAGAAGACGTATGGGCTCTTCTACTCGTTGGCCTTCTGTCCGGAAACAGAAGACGTTGGGTCTTTTGTCCGTTGCGGCAACAGAAGGCATTCTGGTCTTCTGTCTGTTGTGGCAACAGAAGGCGTCCTGGTCTTCTGTCTGATCGCGTACTGAACCGTTACAGCAATAAATGCTAAATGTTCTTATCTTTTAATGCAGCGTTAAATGGACAGTTCATGGACGATTCAATGCCCAACGGACTGGTCATTAATGTCCAACGTTCATGTCCATTAATTCACCATTTACACAACAACAAATCCTCTTATATAATGGTTGGCAGGTGGTTTGCAGCAACACACGTGTTTACACATTCCTCACGTATTTCTAAGCTCTAAAACACCTCCAGCATTCCGAAAATATTCTCAGTGTTCATACCGTGTTTCCGTTTGCTGGAACTTTCATTTGTGTGCTCAAACATTAGTTCGTAGTCATCGTATCCTGTGAAACGGTCGTTGCAACGCTCCTAGCACCGTGGGAGGCGACGAATACATTTTAAGGACGAGCTTTTACTAATTTCTGCTTCATCTTATTTATGTTTTTCTTTCGTCATTTTACTTAATTTATTTTAATTAATTTTCATTTTCTGAAACACACCCAACACGTGCTCGATAAAAAATTGGCTGATAAATCTGATAAGTCGAAAAAGGGGTGGGCTTTAAGTACACTTATTAAATTGTTTGTAAATAAGTTGATTGATAATTACATTTATTTGAAAAGTAGCGGTCCAACTAGGGGTGGTTCGGTACGGTATACCAAAGATTTTATCTCATACCTTTACCATACTGTAAACTTTTGGTAGGCAAAAATACATACCGTTACCATACCTAAATTTCGGTATACCTTGTTTCGGTATACCTTGTTTCGGTATACCAAAATTTCGGTACGGTAAGCTACGGTATCGGTAAATTATCATGATTTAATATCAAATTATTATATATCAAATGAAATATAGAAAATTAGTGTTAATAGTGATATACTAATTTTTGTAATGAAATTAATTATAAAATACCAATGATAACCTATTTGTGTTCTATTCAACTTTGAACAAAAAAATATTATAAATATGTACGGATACTTCAACACATGATATATGAAGATAACAACACATTCTGCTAAAATAATAATTTAAACAACATAAATATATTTGAAATGACATCGATCTCCAACAAAAAGTATAAATAATTCAAGAAACATGGATATAAAGCCATACACTACAACAAAATGAGCCTTTTGTAACACAGATATATTGTTACATTAGATGGATAAAATGTTACAAAAAGTTTAAGCAACACTTTTATGAGCGTTGCTTCAGGTCTCGTTGCATAAAGTCATATGCAACACTTTTTAACATTTTATGTAACATTGAGAAAAGATGTTACAAAAACAAACCATATGCAACACTTTTTTACAAAAGCTTAGTTTGCATCTTATGCAACACTTTTTTTTAATAATATGCAACACTTAAAATATGACTTTAGGCAACATCAATCTTATGTTTATGTAACTAGGCATGGACCCGGTCGGGCCTCGGGTCCTATAAGGGTAGGCCCGGGACCGGCCCGGTCAATGACCGGTTCCGGTTCGGGCCGGGTCACCCGCCCGGGTCACGGGTCGGGCCACCCGCCGGGCCGGGCCGGGCCGGGTCAATAATTTTTTTTTTTTTATATTAATTATATATTATACAAATTGCTATTAAAAACAAAGTTCAAGTGCATTTATTTGAAATAAGAACTACATTTGAGAATTGAGAAAAAAATAACAATACGAAATACATTTTGTAATGAATATCAATTGGGATTTCCGCCACCGTTGGTTGTTGTTTTCCCTTTGTCACAAGACTTCATATGTTTTATTGGCATCCCGTATCCGTATGAACCCCCCAAGCAACACTCTTTCTTGCACCACCTGCAAGTTGCCCACCACAGTCCGGTCTTCGGGTCCTTCCACTTGTCAAAATTGTTTTGCATAAGAGAAGATGTACTTTCCATATTTAAAATGGTATATGTATAACACTATAAGTAATTAAGTAGGAATGTAGGATAATAAGAGAAGATAAAGATGGAGAAGAGTTTGAGAAGAATTGGAGAGAAGGTGTAGAAAAATGTTAGAAAATAGATGTATTTATAGGTGTTTTTGAACCCCACTCCCCACACCACCACCCCCGGGACCCCCCTGCCCCCCACCCATAGCCCCAACGGCTATATAGCCGTTTGGGAGCTTTGAAATTTTTTTTTTTTTTTTTTTTAAGTTATACACATATTGTAAAATAAATTAATTAATTTAATGAATTAAGTAAAACTAAAACAAATGTTACAAAATAGGTGTATAAGTATTTAAACAAATTACATATTCTAAATGTATTTTTAATTTAAAAACCGGCTTTATATTTTAGAAAAATAATTTTAAGTCGTTAGATTGTAACCAATTAATTAATTTGAGAAGTGCTACATATGAAAAAGTGAACACATATTTATTTGAAATATGAAGTACAAGTTTACAAATTAATTTGAACTACAACTACAAATTTACAATTTTGAAATATGAAGTACAAGTTTACAATTTTGAAATATGAAGTACAAGTATAAATAAATTTGACAAGTGCTATAAAATACATTTTGTACTAAATTCTAAAATACTAATCAATCGGAATCTCCGGCATAGGTAGAGCCACCATCGGTTGTTGAGTCATCCATAAAATCTTGGGAGGGGGTGATGCTCAATTCTTGAGTTCTACGTGCGGCCTTCAACCAATCGTGGTAGCATATAAGCGTCTCAAGAGACTCCGCGCTCAATCTCGATCTAGATGCCGTTAGGACGTTGCCGGCCGAACTAAATTCTTGTTCCACCGCAACTGTTGAAACCGGCATTGATAGTACTTGCTTAGCCATCCGTGCTAAAATCGGGAACGTTCTTTCTTTTGACTTCCACCAGTCTAGAACGTCAAAGTCATCATTTTCTTCAAAATCAACTTCATATGTTAAATACAAAGTAATCTCATTCAATGCGCTTTGTTCAGTGACGTGAGTTGTTTTAGTTTTTTTCATAAGATTGCCAAATGCAGATTTAAAAATCGATTTTCCTTTAGATGAAGATGTTCGTGACGGGGGAGGGGGAGCGTTGCTATATTGTGCACGAAACTCATTAAATAAGGCATAAAATAAAGTACTAACCTCGTTGTATTCCGTTTTCGGATCTATGGGGTTATCCTCATACATTGGAAATTCACCGAAAAACGCAAGATAATAGAAGTTGAAACAATCTTCCAAATTAGCAAGTCTATAACGAGGATCGAGAATAAATGCAATACCATAAATATGGGGAATATGCGCATAATATTTTAAAAACTTTTCCTTCATATGATCACAAAAATAATGAACGAAAACGGCATTTTGAAATTCTTTAAAAGCATCGGCGAGATTAACAGCTTGTGGAATAAATTGGTTTGCGGTAGGTTTATAAACATGACTAAAAGTTTCAGTAGCATTAAAAAAATATATCAAAACATTACAAATTTTTTCGCAAGTGTCGATCTCAGCCGCGTTTATAATATAGTTATCATGTTCTTTTAAAAAAGCAGGAAAATGTTCTTTATATCTAAGAACAACTTTAAGTAATTTATAAGTACTATTCCAACGAATACTCAAATCTTTAGGAAAAGCAACATATCTCACACCTCTTTCAGTCAAATAACTTTGCCATTTTAATCTAAGTTGACCATTACCCCAAATACGTCTAACCCCCCCCTTTATTACCTCCATGGAATCTCCTAACGCTTTTAAACCGTCTTGCACACATAAATTTATAACATGACATGCACACCGTTGATGAAAAAATCTACCCATCAAAGAATTGGCACCACACAACTCACGCAATCTAGGTATAGCAGCAGTATTATTAGTAGCATTATCGAAACCAATAGCAAATACCTTATCAATCAAATTATACTCAATTAAAATACGCTCAATCAAAATATAAATATGTTCAGCGGTGTGACGATCATTAAATTCACGAAAAGCAAGAACACGTTTATGCATATTCCAATCCTCATCAATATAATGTGCAGTCAGACCCAAATAATATAAATGATGAAAATCATCCTCCCATATGTCAGAACAAATAGTAACACGCCCATCAAAGTTTGCAAAAAAATTTTGTAACCTTTCCTTTTCCGCATTATAAAGCCTTATTATTTCTTTCTTAACAGTTTTGCGACTATAATTTCTAAATTGAGGATTTAAACTACCTTGTGCATAATCTCTTAAAGCAAGACTTTCAGAAAACAAATAAGGCAAATTTTCTTCACAAATTAAGTTAGCCATACCAGTCAAATTTTGTGCATCATTGTAGGCGAAATTACCAAAAGGTTGAGAATTCGCAAACCTCGATATTTGAGTTTGCTTCCCCGTTCCGCCGCCTAATTTTGCGTACTCCACGGGGTGCTTTGACTTAAGATGCCTTGCGGCGGATCCGTATCCGCCGGAGGTTCCCAAACTATAATTGTTGTTGCACCACTTGCAAGTTGCGTGCCAATAGCCAGTTTGTGGGTCCTTCCATTTATCAAAATTATTTTGCATTAATTCAGACTTACTTTTTTTATTACCGGTGGCGGTTTGGGATGAGGCAGGCGCGTCGGCGTCGTGGCTGCCGGCACCCTCCTCCTCGGCCGTCTCCGGTTCCAATTCCTCCGCATCTTCATCCTCAAGCTCCTCTTCGTCAATGGTCGTCGGCATTTGTTGTTGTTGTAGAAAGCGGTTATTATGTCGGGCCAATTCTTGTTGGAGTTGTTCTTCGGACATCGCATCTCCATCTCGCCTTTGGTAACCCGTTTCAAAATCATCTCGGCTTTGAGATGAAGACCCGGCAAGTTCTTTACCTTTGCGGGATTTCTTCCTCCCAATCTCGTTTCTTCGATTGCGTTGGAGGTTACCCAAATCAACCGAATATCTACCACCTTCCATCTAAAAAATGTAACAAATATTAATTCACAACAAATATAATAATGGATACAAAACTAATGCAACTAATTAAAACTATTTTAATTAATACTTCAAACTAATTTTTTGCAAAGTAGAATTAATGTGTGTCTCTACAATTAAAATTATAGCAACTTTTGAAGTAAATAACTAGTACAAGTAAAAATGTAACAACAATGCTAATTAAGTAGTTAACTAGTATAGTGACAAATGTAACAAACTAACAACTAGTTAAATAAAATGTGAAGTATTTTAATTAGTATAATGAAAAATGTAACAAGAATGGTATTGAAGTATTGAACTAATTAACTAGTATAATGAAAAATGTAACAAGAATGGTATTGAACTAATTAACTAGTATAATGAAAAATGTAACAAGAATGCTAATTAAGTAATTAACTAGTATAATGAAAAATGTTACAATAATGGTAATGAACTAATTAACTAGTATAATGAAAAATGTAACAAGAATGCTAATTAACTAATTAACTAGTATAATACTAGTTATAGTAAGTAATATATAATATAATGTTTATATTATATAATATATAAGTATACTATACTATACGATGAGTAATACACTTATATTTTATACTTTAATATATAAATATATATTAAGTAGATGTAGAATGTATGTATTAAGTGGATATAATAATTGTATAAGAATTAAATATTAGAGTATAATGGAGAATTGGAGATTGGAAAATAAGTATATATAAAATATAAGTAGAGAAGTAGATATTATTATGTATTAAGTATATAATAATAGTTTATAAAGTATATTTAATACTTTATTATATAAAGTATATATTAAGTAGATATAGTATGTATGTATGTATTAAGAGATATAAGTAGAAATTAAGTAGATAAGAAATATAAGCAATATAGTATATGTAGATAATAATATATATAAGTAGATAATTAATATATAAGTAGATATAATAATTGTATAAGTATTAAATAGTAAAATAAAATATAAAGGAGAATAAGAGAATTAGAGAAGATGAATATGGAGAATTGGAGAATGGAGATGAGTAGAGAGTAGGATTTAGAAGAGTTGGAGAAGAGGTGTGAAAAAATGTTTAAAATTAGGAGTATTTATAGGTTTTTTTTTAACCCCCACCCCCCACCCCAACCCCCACCCCACCCCCCACCCAAACCCCCCTGACCCCCCCTGGTACACCCAACGGCTATATAGCCGTTTGGGGTAGCCGTTTGAGCCAAAAAGAATCCAAAAAAAAAATTTTTTTTTTTTAAATAGTGGACCGTTAGGCCCGGGCCCGGGCCCGACCCGGCCGGGCCGGGCCTCCAAAACCAGGACCCGAGCCCGGTCCCGCTAACCCGACCGGGTCTCTGCCCGAACCGGACCCGGACCCGCGAACCGGGCCGGTTCCGGGCCCGCACAGTGACGGGCCGGGCCGGTCCCGGGCCGGGCGGCCCGAACCGGGTCCACGCCTAATGTAACATATTTATAATATCTTTTTGCAACATTAATGGATATCAATTAATGATTTCACCCGTATTTTACGAACAGATTAATATGCATTACTTCCGGAGTATTATTTTAGTTGATTGTGATACCTCTCACTTTTTACATGTAACTATTTCATACGGAGTAACTTTTTAACCAAGACTGTGACTTGCATTTCAATGTACAATTAAAAGTGTATATATATTAGCATAGGCATTACCATTTTTCCCTCAAGGAAAGTTGAAATTTATCACCATCAAGTCATCAACATTACATCTTAAAGGAATAATCAATAGTAATAAAATAAATTTACAGTGGCTAGAAATTAACTAAAATATATCTTAAAAGTCTTTGTGCTGAAGAGAAAGACTCCAAATCATTGAATCACCCCAGTATATGGCACCATAATTCTGTGCATCATAATCTTTCTAGCATTTCTCTGCAAGAGACATAAAAAGAAAACGAATTAAACATAACAAAAGTAAATAAAATGAATCACAAAAAAAAGAATATAAAAACTATAATCAAATCAAATTTTATTGAATATGAAGTACATATTACTATAGTGATCCAGAGTAACGTAGCACAATTACAGTTACCTGATCACTTTGTCACACAAGTTCTCATGTACCTATAAATATAAAATACATTAGATTAGAAAGAGGAAATTGTATCATTAAAAAAAATGTAATTCCTTACCTTATTGTGCTGGTCAGTATTGTGTCTATAATATTTTTTTCATGACAACACCCTGCCATTTGTTCCTAGCTTTCAGTATTGATTTTCCCTGATTAAAAAAAATCAGGTTCAAAATATTAACTATGTTAAAGTAAATACTTATAATAACAAGAATAATAATGTAATGATAATAAGAAAAGTAAATCATAAACTTAGCTGATCCAACATCTTTCACAGTCATGATTTTGAGATCCAAGAATACATGTCTAAATGAGACAACAAAGCTAAAAAAGATGCATAAAAAATAAAATAAAATAAAAACTAAAAAAGATGCATGAGTTTCTTTTCCATGAATCATGTATACCCTTTATTTGGATGCACCACCAAATCAGCTTTGTAAGCATATTTCATTTTTAATCTCATAATATGCAACCCATTTTTTACCTAACATAAACAAGTGATTGATAGTAGTTGAAAAACATCTTTAATAAAATTCCTGTGAGAACTCAAATGAGACTATTGAAAGCCTTTGTCTTATGAATTTGGATGATCATCCTCTAATTTAAAATGAGAAATATGGTCTGAACTATAAGTTACTGTCAATATAGGAAGGCATGGTTTTCTGAACAAAAACTCAAAATCAAGATATTCTTATGGAAGTTTTTGAATTCCTACCTTTTTCATAAAACTTGAGAATATTTCAGATTCAAGGACAATCCTGGTGTCTCATATGCTTTAAAGAAGAACAAACTCAGCAACATTGTGTTTACACTTGTCCTAAAGTAAAGCCTATATGGGTTTACTGTATGGGAATATTGCAGGTTGGTGTTCCTGATAACAAGAAATAAGGCTTATTTAGATTGAGGCTTGGAGCAGATCGGACTACACTAACAGGATACTTAAGGGCGTTATTCCAACAATAGTTCTTTAGCATCTTTGCAAAGGAATAGCTGCAACTGAAGCCATTTGGGATGATCAACTGTTTAATGCAATTCAAATTCATTATCAAATAAAAGCATACAATCATGATTCATCAATGGTGTGGAAGCTTTACCATGCAAAATCTCTCAATTTTAATCAAGATTTATACCAGGATCTATTTCTCATTCCCAAAACTCTAAGAGACAGTCAACCCAGAATTTTAAGTTTGGAAGAAAATTCACCTTCTCATGTTGAATGTCAATGCATATTACTCTAATGGAAGGAGCGTAGAGGGGCGGTTCTTCAAGACAACAAAAGGATGCAGCCCCATTTATCACTCAATTCTCCAGGCTAAAATGAAAGCCATTGTCACAATGATTAAAGGGTGTGAAACTTTAGTCTATACAGATTACAAAATAGAAATAGACCCTGAAGCAATCTTCAAGAATAATATGGCTAAGGAAGCTCACCACAACAACAAAAAGAGAATTTCACAGGTATATTTTCTTCTGCTTTGAATTCTCATGTTGGTAATATTTAAGATCTGTCTCAAATTTAAAGCCACAAAACAAATCTTGGATCAAAAGTATACAAAAACTATACCGAAATTATACGGAAACGAAGACAAAGTATAAAAAATTAAAAATTTATTGCATATTTTAAAATCATTTTACCTGAATATGGATGGAGAGCAGCGGAGGAAGGTGATATAGCAGAGGAAGAGCAGCGGCAGGTGCAGAGACGGCGGCACGTGCAGGAGAGGCGGCAGACGCCGGGACAGGGCGGCAACAAGTGCAGGAACGGCGGCAGGCGGAGGAGCGACATCAGGCACATGAGGGACGGAAGGGACTGGATCGGCGGCAGGCGCTTGAACGGCGGCAGGCGCTTGAACGGCGGCAAGCGAAGGAGCTACGATTTCGGCCAGATCTGGTCGCTATGGTGTTTTGCCTTGCGATATGCGATGGTTTCTGGCTTTCTGCGGGTCTCCTAATCTCCTTTGCTTTTCTTTATTAGAAAAGATCTAATATTGTAAATTAGGACTAAAGAGTAAAGAGTATTATTTTTTTTTAAAAAAAAAAAGAGCAAAGAGCATCTTATTGCCGTCAAATTGGACGAATTGGTTTTTACTTTATGTTTATATATATAAATTGAGTTGCATCCAATTGGATGTAATACCACTAATACGGAGTATTATTTAATCATGTTACATAGGTTTTATTATAATTACGTTTATTGTTTTTAGCAACACTTTCAAATAAATGTTACATAATAGTTGATAAGTGTAACACTTTTTAATAAGTGTTGCATAATTCGAATAATTTAGACGTTTTGCAACACTTATATATAATTGTTGCATAATGTTAATCGGTGACATTATAGGTAACAAAAATAAAAGTGTTACAAAGAAAATGTTACAAAAAGTCATTTTTGTTGTAGTGCATTATTCTTGAATTAATGTTGTGTTTCTAGTTATTTTTATAATTTTAAAGAAATTACTGGCTTGGAATTACGGTATGACGGTATAACGGTATTTTTCGGCATGATAAGTCCGGTATACCGAAATTTCAGAATTTTTCCACCCCTAGATCTAACTAAGAGATGAAGGGAGACAAGATTTATGATGTGCCCTCATTGTTTGGCACGTCACTGATTTGCATAGTACTCCGTATATAAAATTGACATGATTGGTATATGCCACTTTGTATTGTGAATATCCCTGTCTGTGATAATGATTTTTGTAAAATACGGAGTATAAGGAGTAAACAAAAAGACATTATTGGTGTAGTAAAAAAGAAAACTATAGTAAAAATTAAAATACAACTCAAAAAAGAAAATCTAACAAACATATTTCATCGATAAAAAAAAACATATTTCAATACCAAGGAATTAGATAGTAAAAATAAAAATAAAAAACGTGATATTATTCAGGTTAAAGACATGGCTTTTTCCAGAGCCCCACATTTTTAAGAATTTAATAACACCGCCGCCACCACACCACTCATGCTCTCTTCTTTCACCAGATCTCTTCAACTCAGTGAAGCGCATTCTACTGTATGAACCCCAATACACTTAGACCCCAAAGTACATAGACCCATATCATGGAAAGGTGGCTGCTTTCGCCAGTAGCGGCGGCGCACTGTGTGAAAGAGGAGAAAGCATGCGTGGGGTGGGTGTATGAGCATTTGGGTGACTGTCTTTGCAACTTTAGAGACGAGCTTTCCTTCGGATTGGGTGTGGTGAGCTTCCTCTTCTGGGGCGTCGCTGAAATCCCTCAGATTGTCACCAACTTTAAGACCAAGTCCAGCCATGGCATCTCCCTTCTTTTTCTCCTCACTTGGATTACAGGGTATTTCTTCCTTCTTTCCCCCCTTCCTCCAATTCTCCTTATATATGTACCCTTGTTATATTGCTTAGTTACATGTTTTTGTATGTTTTGATACAGTGACATATTCAATTTCGTAGGCTGTCTTCTTGAGCCTGCAACGGTATGTTTATCTGCATGTTTGAGATATGTTTCAAAGCTAGTTACTCCCTCCGACCCTCTTTTATCTGCTCATTTGACCCGACACGTAAATTAAGATAGTGGGATTTGTGTGGTGGAGAGTTGTGTGTAAGAATGATTTTGAACCACAAATTCTTTGACAAAATGGGAAAGTGAAGATAATTTTGGGACGGACGAAAAAGGAAAGTTTGAAGATAGTTCAGGGACGGAGGGAGTAACAGTTTTATGGGTTTGCCGTTTTCACCAGACTTTTTTATAGAATGTGTGTCCTGCTTTCGAAATCATTAAAAGAAATCGCCCTATTAGGAGTACAGAACAAGTTGGTTTCCTTGTACTGTATTTTTACAAATTAGGAATAATTACTTTCCGGAAACGGTCTCTCCCTGCTTTAGTACGGGGTAAGGCTGTGTACATCCGACCCTCCCTTACCCCACCGTAGGTGGCAGCAAAACTTCCTTTCATCTCCAAACAAACTAGTATAGTACCCGTGCATACGCACGGGAAAGAGCAGTTGGTGCATATATTTGCACTCGTGATCTAATTATTAAATATTAAAATAAAAAATAACTTTTCAAAAATAAGAGTATATGAGCTAATACAATAAAGTATAAGCCCATATAATAAATACTTAGGGAGTGTTTGCAATCACTTAAAAAAAGCACTTCTCAGCTTTTGGCTTAAAAAAGCACTTATTTACCAAACACTACCAATTTTTACTTTTGTGGCACTGAGGTAATCATGTTGATGATGAGGAATAATTACTTTAATCTTGAAGCAATATTGACAGATTATACTGTCTTATTAATGTCTATGGGAGTATGATTTCAAGATTTCCATACTCAACTCCTTTTTCGAGAAAAAATATAATACTCTTATTCAGGGAAAACACCTTATGTTTACTCCTATTTTGGGATTTCTTATCATTAATACTTTCACTCTAAAAATTGAAGTTTATCCTTCACTTCTTCTTCCAAATTGAAGTTTTGCGCCCCTTTTAACAGACTTTTCGAAATCTGGGTGCAAATATTAATGATTTTGAAGATGAGGTCCAAACTCAAATCGAAAAGAAATGTAGGATGCAAAATCCAATTTTTCCTTTTATTTGGAGTAGGGTAGGTATAAATTTTTAGGGTGCAGCCCACATCAAACATTCAAGGGACATGAATATAAGTGTCCAACTAACTTCATTCATATGGACCAAGCAGTGGAAATAGACAAGTGTACTTTAATGAACGTATTGATGCATGGATTTATGCATTATGCATATGCTCTTAAACAAAATAATTAGTCTGTTATTTTTATTGAAAATGACTTTGTTTTGATGTACTAAAAAATTATACCCCATGTCTCAAGAGAATAATAGTACAATTTATGGTTTTGGGGAAATAAGTTTGTTAAAAGGAGCATTCTATGCCTTTAAAATGGTGGTAGATGATGGTGACTAGCATTTTTCTCTGACATGCTCTTCATACTTTCTGCATGCAGTTGCCAACCCAATTATATACTGCTCTGGTAATTGTCGATGTTCCCAACTCCTAATTCAAATCAGAAGTGCATCACAATGTTAATCTGGTTATCATTTTTAGCAGCTCTATACAGTTACTACTGTGATACTTGTGCTCCAAAGCTTGTACTATGATTATCTGTACAATTGCTTGAAACACAAGGATGTCATTTCAAACCAACAGGTAAGATTGGAAAATTGGTTCTATCCTTTGTATGCATTATTCCTTATCTTTAGCTGAAGATGTTGCCTGGTTCTTGGATTAATAGATTGCTGATGTGAAGAAGCCTCTTATGCCGCAAAAATCTGGTGTCTCGGGCATTGCGATACCTAGTGGCACTGGCAGAGCATCACACAGGGTTGAGTATTACTACATGTGAGGATATGCTCTCCTTTCTTGCCAATGATTTGGTTGCAATAGCAATGGCCTTTCTGGTTTTAATGCTACCGAAATTATGGTTATTTTATTATCATTTATTATTAACAATAGTATATTAATTATAAATATTGTTATTGTTATTCTCATTATATCTATGCAGGTCTGCAAGATCATTGGCAGGCAGTGCAACTCCTCCGTTTAGGAGTAATTTATGGCCTGTTAGAAGTGGACCTCCGGCTCTGGATACTGAAAATGATGTCCCTTCGGATGATGAAAATGCGGAGGCAGCATCCAAGAATTCAGTTACCCGTGCTAAGGCTATTCCACGATCTGTAAGTGCCACCTCTTCTCTCTGCAGTTATGTTATTGCAGTGAGTTTGATTTAGAGGGGACAGGAAATTCCAACAATCTATAATATGAGTATTGTAGATATTCAGTGGTGTCAAGCAGTTAAAGTATGTGTCATTATGAAAAAGTATTGTGTAATCGAGATCAGTGGCGGAACCAGCCCGGGGATATTGGAGGGGCACATATCGGGAAAGGAAAGGTCTTCGGCAAGACGGGCGACTTGCTACGACTCTAGATTTCCGGTCTCCGGCAAGATCGGCCGTCGCAAGAGGAAATGCCGAAGAGGCTGCGACGCTATGAGCCGTACGGAAGCGGCTGTGTTCGCCGTCTAAGCTGTTGTGCATGGCTTGCTGCTAAACGGGGGTTTCCGAAAGGCGGGAAAGGGAGCCGAGCAGCTTTTTATTTTTATTTTCTTTTATTTTTATTTCAGTGGTTTGAGAACGGTAATAAATGTCGGGAAAATATGACATGTATATTATTAATAGAGTTCCCCTTGATAAAACTATTACTAGTTATGTATTTTGGACAAAAATATGACTCGTCACTATGTACGAGTAATTGAACAAGAGTCATTATAGCGCATTTCAAAGTGACCACTAATAAGAGCATCTTCAATGCCACAATATGCACGGTGCACATGTGGCATGAGAGATATAGACACAAAATATTGATTTTATGACATTTCTCTCTCCTTCTTTCCACGGTCTTATGTGTTTTTGGTAAGTTTTTCTCTGCAATGTCAACCACAATGTCTACATCTAGACATTGTGCTTGACATTGTGAAGAAAAACTTACCAAAATGATGCAAGATCCTTCAAATAAGGAGAGAGATATTCTATGTATTGTTTTTTAATTGGTTATTTCTCATGCCACGTATGCACCGTTAACGTTTTAGCATTGAAGATGTTCTAACTAGTCACTGAATATGTAACTTTTTCAGAAAATTTTAAAATAAATTGTTTTTTTTCTTTTAAATTTAATCGAATAGTATTCAATAAAAAAGGGCTTTTTCCTTTGATTCTATTTCCTTCTCCTAGCTTGATGCCAACACGTGTCTTTTCTTATGGTTTAATCATCTTGCTCAAAGCATGGGCAGCAGACAACATGACAAAACAGCAGGGGCTGGATATAACATTAACTTATACTAGGTATATATATACATAAAGAACCGTCGGGCCGCAGGGGCACAAGCCCCTCCAGGCACTTACATAGTTCCGCCCCTGATCGAGATGACGTGTCGGATGGTAGAAGATGTTTAAAGGTTTTTGTTGTATATTGGCTAAATCTGAAATAACAAATCCAAATATAATAAACTTTTAGGATGAAACCCCAAAACGTTATAATAATAAGCCAGATTGGTTGTGTTCACTGTTCAAGTTGAGAAAACATACGCGGGCAAGAGAAGTCTAGGTCTTAGACTGGGTTTTTTTATTAAGGAGGGTTTAATTAACCTTATTGAAGAATATATCTGTTACAGGCAGGTTATGGTGCATTTTTGGCTACCTCAGTTAATATACCTCACCAAGCTAAGGCCTTAATGTCTACATATGTTGCTTTCGGTGGAAGGAAATTACTGCAGGCATGAACTCATTGAACCCGAATTCATTTGTTCACTGAAAAGTTCAACTACCATCTTCAACTTTAGTTTTAGCTTATCGTCATGTCAACGTATTTTTTTCTTTTTAGGGAAATGACGCAGATCACAGTGCTACTGGAGAGTGGTTGGGATGGATGATGGCTGCTATCTATATGAGTGGCAGAATCCCACAGATATGGCTAAATGTAAGCGCTAACGATCAATACCTTTAAAGCACTTGGTGCTTGTTTAGTCGCAATATGCATGGTATATGTAGATTTAGGCAGAGTCAAAGTGGGGGAAAAACCTAAGCATCCAAAGAGGGTCTGCCGGTCTGGTTCTTAGGCAGTGATTAGTTGCGGCTAAACAAAAGTTTATGCCGAGTGTAATCATGGCTAGCAAACAGCAAACCAAAGTGGTTGCTTATGAAAAACAAAGTTGGGTTTTTCCCTATAGTAATATTACTAATGCAAAGCTATTGGACAAAAATATGGCTACATAGGACTTAGAGTCACTGAAAAACATCATCATGGTCACTGTATAGTAAAACAGAAAATCATCATGCTCACTCCGGTCACTGCAAAAACACTACCATGACCACTGCATAGTAAAACTCACATTTTTGTACATTAATTTTGTATGTTATATACTCATATATGTGTCATTATTTCTTGTTCTTTTGACAAATTGCTTTACTTTCACCAATGTAATTTCCTTGTTCTAACAGATAAGAAGAGGGAGCGCGGAGGTAATGCCCTAAAAATACTCTAAAGCCAAACTGTTGTGCTTGTGACTTCTGGATCACATAGCAAAAGTGTCTCTTTTGTATCATGCAGGGATTGAACCCATTTATGTTTATCTTTGCACTTGTTGCAAATGCCACTTATGTGGGAAGGTAAGCTCACATTCCGTGCTCACTGTCCAAAACCGCCATTTTTGGCGCTCTCTCCATTCTCTCATCCAAATTACTTGATGCAGCATTGTTGTGAGAACAACGGAGTGGGATAAGATTAAACCCAACTTGCCGTGGTTGTTTGATGCTGCTGGCTGTGTCATGCTTGACTCATTTGTATCCTTTATCTCCTAGTAGATCTGTTTTTTTTTGTTTTCGTTGGAGCGTAGAAAAGGGTGAAGGTATACAAGATACTAAACCGTTCAGCCACCATCATCTGTTCAACCTTAACTGCACTGACAGATCATATCACAATACATTTACTACAGGTATTTCAAAAAGATGGCCTCTGTAGAAGAGAAATGATATGGAGATTACACTGAACAAGTGAAGTGAGAAAATAGTGAAGATGTTATTTATTCTAATCCAAGTTGAATTTATATACTAGGCTCCAAGTTATGCGGATTAACACGTGTTTTGCACTCTTCTTCTCACTTGTTAGACAAATTGTTGGAAGAGTTTCCGATGAACATACAAATGCACACTGTGAGGTTGCGTAGTGTTAGACTGTTTGCCGAAGTAGATGCAATGCTGAATATTTCAATGGTCAAGTTTAAGTGCATGCTTTACGTGCTTGGGTGGAATCCCACATGGGATAGGAGTCGTTACTATCATAGTTACTATTCATGTTGTTATTTAGTATCGTCATTTCCTAGTGTGTAGCTATTTGTTAGCAGTAGTTATTTCCCATTATTTGTATTTTGCCAAATATATGTATCAGTTTTAATAAAAAAGGCAGATTTTGCTTCGGCCAAACTATTCTTCTGAAGTTCATCCTCTTCTTTCTGGTGAATACATCTCTGAGGATTCACCAGTTTCAGCCAGGGGTGGACCCGGGCCGGTTCGGGCCTGGGCCCGGCCGGGCCTCGGGCCAGAAAACTGGGGCCCGAGCCCTAACCGCCGGTGGCCGGTTCCGCTTCCGGGTCCGGGCCAAACCGGTCCTTTTTTTTTTCGGTTCTCCTATTTAACCCCCTACCCCTCCCCCTCAGCCCCAAACCACCCCAAACCACCTCAAATGGCCCAAAATATCTAATCCAACCCAAAACTTAAAAAAATTTCAAAAAAAAAAAAAAAAAAATAAAATCCGGCCCGGATCGGGCCTGAACCGGCCGGGCCGGTTCACCTAAATCAGGGCCCGAGTCCGGACCGCCCATCACCCGGGCCGGGCCAAACCGAACCGATGGACCCACCGGGCCCCGGGCTGGGCCGGGCCAAACAGTAACCGGGCCGGGCTGGTTCCGGGTCGGGCCGCCCGGCCCGAGTCCACCCCTAGTTTCAGCATTTTCTTTTTAATTCCCAGAATTTAGGAGTGCTAGTTGTATCTGGAACAGGCAAAGAGAACTTGTTCACTGGCCAGCTTTGGTTCAAGTTCCTCCAAAATAGGACCTGGAGTCTGTACTACTGGCTCGTAGCCGTTTAAAACTTTAAATTGGCCAAGGATCTGCATGTTCATTTTTATGTAACCTTTCAAATTCAACTAGGCTAAGGATCCCTCTTCTTATCTGTTTGGCCCTACCCCGTACCCCCACCCTTACACCCTACCCTCACGACTTTACCCTCTACCCCTACTCTTCTACAACCCTCATAACCAGGGGCGGATCCAACGTGGGGGCAGGGGGGGCAGCTGCCCCCACTCAACCCCCACCCTACCCCTATATATACATATATATTTAATCTACAATTATATTTTTTTGTGCTGCATATGAAGGACTTATACACTAATTATGGTGTTTGTGAATGAAGTAACGTTTGGCCAAGTGGTTGATGTACTATGTGCGTTCAGCGGAGCAATAGCCTATCCCTAGGTCCAGGGATCGATTCCCTGGACTACTTTTTATTATACATTTCTCATTTTGGTCCTTTTGAAGCTTTTGAATGAATTTAAGTGGTTATTATACATTATTGTTTCAGTTTTTTTTTCTAATTTGTAAAATTTAAAATATTTTAATGTAGTTACAATTTTAGTTTCACATATATTTTGTAAAGTTCATTTTTGCAATTAATATAAACTATTTTCTACATTTGTTTTACTATATATACTTATATATATCATTATATCCACAACTTAAATTAAATCTAAATACATCCCTCCCTTATATGATTCATTATTTATTAACATAATACTCACTCTGTCCCGAAGTAAACGTCTTGTTTGCTTTAGGACAAGTTTTAAGAAAGTGATTGAAAAGGTAAAATTAAGTTGTGGTTGAGATTTGAGTAGAAAAATGTGAATTAATATGAGTAACACATTATTGCCAAAAGGGGAAGCAAGACAATTATTTTGGGATGGACCGAAAAGGAAAGTAGGAAAGTTATTTCGGGATGGAGGAAGTATGAAATAAAATAAAAAATTGGTGACTTGTTTATTACTGATATAGTGAAATTTAGTAAGTATGATATCATAATTTTTTTATTGAACAAATATTTTGTTATTTATAGATAATTTTACAATATTTTTTAAAATTGTTTCACTGTTAGTGAAATTTCTTAGATAATACATTTTTAGTACGAATTCGCCCCCACTCGCGGAAATTCCTGGATACGCCACTGCTCATAACCCTACCCTACTCATAAGGGTGGGTTGGGGTCGGAGTGAAGTCGAGGTAGGGTGAATATAATAATAGTTAATACATCTGTAGTGCTAGACTGTAAGAAACAATTGAATTGACAATATGAATACGAAGTTTTGATATAAATTCATCGAGAATTTGATTTAATGGCAAAATATGGATGCGCTAAGAGCATACACATTCCACAATGCTAATGTTTTTTGACTTTCTTCTCTCTCTTCCACATCATTTTCCACCAAAAACTCAATCCCCTTTAGCCTATCACATTTTCTTCTCAATATGGTGACCCAAATCACTTAACATTTGTACACTCTCTCTCCCAATTTTTAGAATATTCCACCATTATTAATTTGAAAAAAGAAATATAAAATCTACATTTGGCCCATTATAATTATCTATTGATGGCGTTGTATCTAGGTAGAGAACGAGTTGGATCCATTTTCAGAGGATAAATATTCTAAATAGATAAAATAATATGCAAGAGACAAATAAGTAGTAAATTTCGAAGTGACTAAACATATCTTTTATTGATATCTATTTATAGAGATAAAAAAATCTATTTTTTGGTATAACTTTTTTTAAAATAAATTAAATTTAATGAATAATAAATGAAATCAGAGAGTTGGAGGATATTTGATGAGGTTGGTGGATATCTTGATGGGGAAGAGAAGCCATCCGTTCTTGTGATAATCTTTATTCTAAATAAAAAATCACATGATCATCTATAATTGGTTAGTCACAATTTTTTTGTCATTCTTAAGCTCCCATTTTGATCATCTCTTCATTGACCTTTCATAGTGGGGATTAAGTGAGATCAATTTTATTTTTTGATTACCAACAACGCCGTCGATTGTGAGTTAGATTTGAGAACAATTCGTAGCTTTGTGCCAATCATTATACGGAGTAGTTTGGTTGAAGCTCTTTCTTGGAAGTCAGTTTTGGTACGGCTAACCATTTACCCCATACCAACCTTGTGTACACCTACTCCCTTTTCAACGGTTCAACCATTTGCAGGTTGTTTTGTTCGTCTTAATCTTATTACTTATTGCTTATTCTTATTTTATTCAGATCATATCAGATCAGATCAGAAAAATTCAGATCAGATCAGATCAGAAAGATTCAGATCAGATCAGAATCATTCAGATCGGATCAGAAAGATTCAGATCAGATCAGAAACATTCAGACCAGATCAGGAACATTCAGATCAGATCAGGAACATTCAGATCAGATCAGGAACATTCAGATCAGATCAGGAACATTCAGATCAGATCAAAAAGATTCAGATCAGATCAGATAATATCAGAAAAATTCAGATCAGATCAGATCAGAACTTAAAAAATTCATATCAGAAACATTCAGATCAGAACAGCTTCTAAATAAGCATATTGATGGAATGCTACGTAATCAATACGTCGTTTCAAATTAGTCGAAATATCCTTAGGAAATGTTAGGGGTTTGAAGGGAAGGGAGGAGAAGTCTTTCAAATTAGTCAATCATTGAAAAGGAGGAAGAAGGGAAGTCAAGAAAATCATTCTTCTTGTTTGTGTTTGAGAGTGTTATTATAAATTGAAAAGAAATGGATTATAGAAGAATTAGAATTAAAATAACTTCAAATATATGAAGATCTCAGATAGTTAAATTTATATTCATGTTAAATTGAACTAAAATTTCTTCCAAATATCTCGATTTCAAGGAACAAAAAACGGACCATTTGAAGATCTTTAAAAAGTCATAAAAAGTTAAGAACTCTCTAGAATCATTCTTTTTAATAAGTAGTATTATTAACTCCAAACAAGAAAGATGAGGTTTAGACCCTTCTAATACTTCCTTCCCTTCAAAATATAACTCAAAACATAACCTTAAGAAGTCCATACATAATATACAAAATATATATTCTGCTCTTTTAAATAACTTCATGGTTTACTCTTTATGTGGTTAGTTTATGCAATAAACATTTGTCATATTTAAATGGAATACTTGTTCTAGTTGTATGTTCTTTTTCCAGTCATAGTTTAGCGGGATGAAAATCAGTTAGAAGGTAGGTGCAATGCCTATTTGAGAATCAGGATTAGCTCAGATATCGGCCGACCTCTCAAGAAAGGGACAAAACTTCGAAAGGGCAGTAGGAAGTTTTGGATGGACTTTAAATATGAGAAACTGCCAAGTTTTTGTTTCGTTTATGGGTTTATCGGTCACACAGATAGGTATTGTCCGATGGCTTATGAGTTATGAACTCAGGGATGGAAGGGGGGGGGGGGGGATTTTGTCCAACTCGGGGAAAGAACTTCGCAAACTTTCATTTCTCGATTGTCCCAAACAAATCACTTTCTCTTTTAATCAATCAATTTGGGGCTTCTGAAATTTCTATTTCTTCTACGCAAATTTCTCACACATTTTTACTTTATTATTTTATGTGCCAATAGAACTTGTCAATCTAAACAGACAAATGGAGTATAACACTAGAACTGCAGATAAAACATGTCTAATTCTTTAAACACAATTCACCTCTTCTTGTGTATTTCAACATACGAGTGTAATAGATACAAATATATGAAGGGGATAAAAATATATAAAAAAAGAGAGAAATTGATAAAGTAAAATAAAATGGCCCAAAATGGGAACTAAAAAAATAATGGAATATAATAGATGCAATATACATATATGATCTTTATAATAGATATATTTAATTATGTACTAAAAAAACATTGCGAAGTGATGCGGAGTATTTTGATGTTTTACATTGGGAAAAAGTATAATGTTTTTTTTGGCATAATATTATTTGTTTTAAGATTTCTCACTCGTAATGTACAAAACAATTTTTTTACAATGGAAAAAAATACACCTAATACATCACACTCAGCCTTGCGATTATCGAATTTTAGTTGAACTAGTTTTTACATTTTAGAATATAGAAATTACTTCAAATAGGACTAAAACTATGGCAAAAACTCAAAATAGGACTTGCTATGTTTTTTTTCCAAAATAGGACCATAGTGGTCCTATTGGAAACATACTCATTTCTTCCTTCCATTCTTACCCCTCCTTTAAATATTAGTAAAAGATAGCTAAAAGTCATAATTAAATGTTTAATTCATAATAAATTCGAAAAAATTTCAATAATTCGTAGAAAAATATTAAAAAAATTAATAAAATTTTTATAAAATAAAAAATAAGTAAAATTTTTTTTTTTATTTTTTTTATTTTTTAAAAAATTAATAAAAAAATAGTAAAACTCCATAAAAAAAATTAAAAAAAATATGGATACGTTTCCCACCGCCTGTACTACCTCCCTGAACCATCACCTCCGATCGATGTAAAAAATGCCACTTTTTTTTTAAATTCCACAAAAATGGCATATTTCTCTATGAGAATGCCAACATTTTCATTCTGCCAACTTGAATCCTTTTGACTTTTGCCAAAAATATGGCATTCATAATTTTTTTGGCATTTTTTTACCCCGGTGACAGGAGGTGGTGGTACCGCCTCCCTGCACCACCACCTCCGACCGTTAAAAAAAAATGTCATATTTCCTACAAACTTCCATTTTTTTCGGAAAATGCCAAAAATATGGCATATTTCTCTTTGAGAATGCCAACATTTTTTTTCTTCCATCTTAAATCATTCTGAATTATGCCAAAAATATGGAATTCATAATAAATTTGGCATTTTTTCCCCAAATGACTAGAGGTGGTGGTGCTGGGGCGGTATAGGCGACGGTGACAAAAAAAATATTTTTTTGATTTTTTTTTATTTTTTTTATTTTTTTTTATTTTTTATTTTTTTTTAAATTTTTTTTTTTTAAAATTTATTATTATTCAGAATATTTTTATTAATTTTTTGGTATATTTTACGAATTTTTATTATTTTTTATTATTTTATTATGAATTAAAACATTCCAATAGGTATAAGGGTATATTTGTCCAAGACAAACATAATTAGTCCTATGGAAACATAGTTTATTTTTTGGTCCTATTTGTGCAAAGTGTATGACTTTTAGTCCTATTTTGATAATTAACTCTTTAGAATATCCTCCGTATTCATTTCATCATCGTATCGACAGCCCTCCAAAGTTTCGCAATTAAAGGAAACTGCGTGGAATTGACTCCTTCCGCTCAATTTTGTTGGCGGTGTTCCCGTCCGGGAGAACGACGAGAGCATTGCCGGCGGCGATCGACAATGATTCAGAGCCTCGTATATTTCCTGTCGGAGCACCCTTCGATTCTCACCTTCCGTTGGAGCCACAGCAAATTGTGGGCCAGCACGTGGTCGTTCGTGTTCGCCGCAATCGCCGCCTATGTCGGCTCTTCCCTCCTCCTCCACCTCCTTGTCCTCCTCCTCTTCCGCCACCGCCGCCCTCTCCCCCTGGGTCCGATCCCCGCCCTCCACTCCCTCGCGATGGCGCTAATCTCCCTCACAATCTTCGCCGGGATCCTCCTCTCCGCCGCCGCAGAGATCCGCGACACCAGGTGGTTCTGGCGCCGCTCCAAGACCACGCCGTTCCAGTGGCTCCTCTGTTTCCCCCTCGGCACGCGCGCCTCCGGGCGCGTGTTCTTCTGGTCGTACGTCTTCTACCTCTCCAGATTCCTCCACACGCTCCGGACATCCTTCACCATTCTCCGGCGCCGGAGGCTCTCCCCGTTCCAGATCTTCAACCACTCGATTCTCATCTTCATGTCATTCCTCTGGCTGGAATTCTCCCAGTCCTTCCAAATCCTCGCGATTCTGCTCACCACATCCATCTACTCCGTTGTGTACGGCTACAGATTCTGGACGGCGATTGGGCTGCCGAGCGCGTGCTTCCCGTTCGTGGTGAATTGCCAGGTGGTCCTCCTCGGCTGCAACCTGCTCTGCCACGTCGGAGTTCTGATGCTTCATTTCTTAAAAGGCGGCTGCAATGGAATCGGGGCATGGGTTTTCAATTCCGTCCTCAACGCCGCCATTCTGCTGCTGTTCCTCAATTTCTACGTCAAGATGCACCTCCCCGAGAGAAAGAGAAACTTCGCCGGAAAAAATGGCTTCCCGGCAGTCGATCAATCTAGAATGTTTGACTCGGTCTTCCAACCCAAGACAAAGGAATGAGCCCGGTTTCACTAGCTAGCTAAGCTACAGTACTTTGTTGCCTCGGACAATCTGTATTTGATGTTTGTCTATGCCTCGATCAATTGCTCTGGGATTGGATGATTGTAATAATAAAAATCCCATTCATACATTTTCTGGATTGGATTATTTATTTACTCTGTTTAGTGTTTTACGTAGTTTATTAGGTTGTATATAAATACTTTTGTATATATTCGTATTATTTAGTAATCTAAGATGAGACTTGAGTAATACGGAGTAATAAAGTTAGATGATCATGGAAATTATTTGAGTAAGTTCACTTGAGGGAACACAAATGTATAATATAATAATGGCTTTACTACCTAGTAAGGAACCTAGCTGTATTGATATTCGCATCTATTGTTTATTTTTATTTCCCTTGAAGTTTGGGGTTTTGCTGATATATAATGAGTATATATACCTTATTATTTAATCTCACAGTTTTTACAATAATCACCTTTCATTCTATTCCCTATAATATTCAAGACTTGCACTCTTCCCCTGTATAAGGCATTAAGGCCAAGGCTCTTCTCACTTTTCTTGCATTCTACAAGAAACCGGTTCACAGACAAAATATGTCTTTGAATTCCTTCACAGACATATTTTGTCTGTGAAGGAATTCACAGACAAAAAGAATAACTTCACAAACATGAGTGAGTACAAAAATGGATATAAAAGTGGGTACAAACATCATTTTCCTTCGACAAGTGACTGGTGAAGAGAGGCAGAACAGGCAGGGTTGAGCTAGAGGCTGAAAGATCCTTTTCTTAGACATAGAGGCTAGAAACGTTAGAGGTGTCAGGTGTGTACGATTTATCTTTGTCATTAGTTTATTCCAAATTCGACATGTATTGTGAATGTTTATAAGATAAAAAGAAGCTATCAATTAAGTATGCGTTTATATTCAGAAAGTTAGAGCTTTGTTAACTAACTACTCTTCTCATTATTAAAAACTACACCCTTCCCCTATTTGATGCCTAGTCTCTCCTCATTTTCTTTGAGGCCATGTTAGGTCGATGAATGATTTGTGTGTGTGTGTTTGGTTATAAGAAGTATGGAGAAAGAAGAGGTAAGTCAAAGAATGGAAAAAATCTCATGGTTTAAGAAAAATCTATTAAGAGATTTTGAAAGCCCAAATCTCATGGCTTTCAAAATCTTCATTTCCCCTCAATATAAACCACCAAATCGGGGTATTTCGGAGTAAAAGATGTTTATAACGGAAAATATATAATATTAATTGACAAAACTAGCCCTCATTTTTCTCCTGCGTTGATCGACAAAAAAGATGTAATATGTACATCATTCTAGGGTGAGAGGAAAAAATGGTAGAGAAAACGTGCTGATAACATGTTCGAATGAGAATGATGCGTGTAGTTTCATGATTAAAAGCCTTATATATAGAGAGATATTAGGGTTTATAGCTATGAGTCAATGAGTCTATAATACACAGTTTACATAGAATAATCCTAATACATATTCTATATACACGATAACACACTGCATAGAATTTACTTCAATAAAAAGTAGAAAAATCTGAACTAAATAATAAAATTGAAAAAGTCGAAACATTGAAAAATTGAAAATCGAAAAATCGAAAAGTTGAAAAATTCAAAAAAGCGAAAATTTTAAAAATTAAAAATGAAAAACTGAAAAATGTAAAAATTGGAAAGTCGAAAAATAAAAAAGTGAAACCTTAAAAAATTGAAAAATTGATAACTAAAAATTGAAAAATTGAAAAATTGAAAAATCACAAAATAAAAATTTTAAAAAGAAAAATAAAAATAAAAATGAGATACTGCGTATTATTTATGAGTTCTATTTTGTTCACCCCCTTCATGGAGGGTGAACATCACCCCCTCCCTCCAACACATGACACTTGGCATTACAATTGTAAAATTTAAAAGTTTTGCCAAGTGTCATGTGTTGGAGGGAGAGGGTGATGTTCACCCTCCATGAAGGGGTGAACAAAATAGAACTCATTATTTATGACCTTAGTTAAAAATATTTAGAGTTGTTACATTTTCTGGCTTCAGAAAATAAATTTTCAAATAAGAGTAAATTAGTAAATATATTCTATTAATCCTTCCTCCCTTTTCCTCCAACCAAATACAAATGTTTCTAAAAATTCTTTTCCTCCCTTTGGTTTTGCCCTTCCGTCCGCTCCTTTAGATCAAATCATCAAATAAGAGAAACCTACACTGTCACCTAATTGGAGAAGTAAGAAAGTATCATTGATGGCGAGAGTAATCACATCAACGGTTAGACATATTTATTGTGATCGATGTATTAATTATTAGTTGTCTCTTGTAATAATTAATGTAGTATTACAATAGAGTAGCCTAGAATAAATTAGGTGCAAGGAATATATTGGGCCAATTTAATAATGGTCCAATCATTGTGTCTCATAACCTACCCATTCCCAAGGCTATAAATATGCCTTAAAGGGAATGGGATGGGACAACTTTCCACACCCCTTTCATGAATATTCATGTGCCTATTCTTTTGAGTGAGAGTGATGAGAAGAGAGAAAGTTTTACGCTAAAGTTCTTCATCATTCTGTAAACTTTTTTCTTCAATGAAAGCCTATATTCTTCATCTTTGAGAGCTTCCTTTTGTAGTTTCTTACACAGAAAACAAGGACCTAACATCTGGTATCAGAGCTGTGACACCGCACCCGGATGTACTTGGATTCGAAATTTGATATGTATTTGAATTTCCTAACGAATAAATCGTGTAACGGAATTTGTATATTTAATTAATGCGTGATTAATTAAATTACTTATCGGGTCCCTAATGATGGAAATGGACTCCCAAATATTTAGATGAGCCATGGAAAAGGGCATGGAGTCGACCTGTTGGTCAAACGAGGCCCAATTACCGGTATTGGTAATTTATCGGATAACAGCCCGAAATGAATTTCGGGGACTTCTAAATTAATGTTGGGGAACATACGTCTTCTCTAAAGGCCCATGACTATGAGGATCGCGAGATATATTTTATTTGGCCCGATAAAATAAAATATAATTAATACAGTCTGAGAAATACAACTTTCGGGGCTGGTTGTACACACCGGGGCATAATGGGATGACCTCCCACATGAGTGGGGGGCCACCCCACGTTTTTGTGCACTCTAATTGACAAAATGGGAGCTGGAAGAGACAAGAGGAGGGTGTGATGCGGACTAGAGAAAAGGGGGATGGTTTGAGACAAAACCCACACCCCCATGTCCTATCCTACACATTATTATGTGTTGATTGAGAAGGACTCTCCCCCTACCATTGCATCCACTCGGCCAGAACAAGGGAAGAGAGCCCAAGGAAACCCAAAGTCCTCAAGGTCTCATTCAAGGGAGAAGAAGCTGGGAAAATCCACAAGGAAATAGTTGAGTTCAAGGTAAGAACTCCACAACCATGGTTTAACTAGTTTTGTGTTGTATGATTTTTAAGAAATCATGTGGTGGATTAAACCATGAGTTTTACACGTTTAAAAGTGTATATTATTGTTATAAAGTGATGGTATTTAACTTAGAAGAGTCGTGGAATCGATAGGAGTTGAAACCGCCGGAAACCGCCAAGTGTAGGAGGCTGTTCGTAGTAGCAGACGACGAAAGCCGCCCAGCTTTCGTGAAAGCCGCCCGGCTTTCACCTTCTGCCCAGACTTTTCGCTTTCGATCGGTTCAGAACGGGGATTGGTCGGAGAGCTTAATAAAGGCAACTATTTCAGCACTTCATAAGGTGAGGATGGCTGACTATATTGCTTATAGTCTTTGGGTTAATTTCATGAGATTACCTAAGGTAATTAAATATGTTTTTAAGGATTATTAATGATTAATAATGCCTAAGAATGAGAAGACTATTGTCTATAAGGAAAAGAGCATAATATACAAATTTGTAAGAGATTGTGTATGATTATGTGATATGAAAGAAATGGTATGGTAATGGAATTAACTATGAAAATTGTGATAAAATATACTTTTACTTCATGTATGAAATTCATGAATGGATAAAAGTGATATTTTTGATATTGGGATTAAATCATATTTGGATTGGAAAATCAATTGAGATAAACTATTTGGTTATGAATTTAGAACTTGGTCGTTCTAAGGTTATTCGACTAGTATCGAAATACTAGTCGGGAGATTTATATAAATAAATGATGGAATTAATCCTAAGAGATAGGATTGTGAATAGATATGCCTTAAGTAGTCTTAAGAGATGCTTTAAGGTCGAATTGTGTGAACACTAAGGTGTGTTAGGGGTAGGCCTAAAGGCTATCCAAGTGAATTGATTCTAGGCGTAGGATTTGTTTGAGAATTGAGCTATGAAAATAAATTAGAGTCGGACTCTAGGATTACATGGAAAAGTAGTTGGGCCGAGCCCTTGCCATGTAACGTGATTAGCATGGAAACGTAGTTGGGCCGAGCCCTTGCCATGCATTGTGATCTTCATGGAAACGTAGTTGGGCCGAGCCCTTGCCATGAAGTTATGGTTGGTATGGAAACGTAGTTGGGCCGAGCCCTTGCCATACAAATTTAGATATATTAAATTGAGTTAAAGGATTGTATAGAAATGTAGTTGGGCCGAGCCCTTGCTATACAATCGGGACTCGAGGGAACCCTATGGGGTTGTCGTGACTCATGGTCACGGAAAGTGAAAATGGTAAATTCTAAATGAATATGGGCCCACGGGCCGACTACTTGACTTTATATAAAGTAAGTATATTTATAAAACAGGGTAACCGGGGGTTACGGCCTACGATATAATATCACTCTATTTGAGGGTCTTAAGAAATTGAAACATTGATTATACTTAGTATAGTTGTCATTGTACTTGTCAAATGCTTCCAAGTACTGACCTCCCCTTCACGGGGGAGGCCACCTCACAGTTTCAGGTAGAACTTGAAGAGTTGCTGCCACCCCCCCGTTGCTTCGGGGAGATCAAGGGAAGAAGACGTGGTTCGTGCTTCTTCCGTTTCTATTTTGAAAAACAATCTAAATAATGCTCATGGATATTATTTTTGAATAATCATTCGGGGGCTTGTATGCCCATGTTAGCCGAATGTGGCATAAACACTTGTATTAAATGTTTCCGCTGCTTAAATGAATATTTTACATTATGCTTGTTTATGGATGTACTATGTGTGAATGGTATTCAAGACGCCTTGTATAGTATGGATGAGTCGGACTGCGGTTGACTATTCGTACTGTACGGCGGGTTGTTGACGTGCCCGGATAGGCCCGGGGCGTGACAAGAGCCGTAGCTGATCGATCGATTGACGGTAAAGAAAAACTCTGTGCGCGAACTGCTCTGCTCGTGCATGAACTTGCTGTCATTTTTGTTTTTATCATTTCTACAGGTTAAAAAGCTGTACATCCTTTTCTCCATTGTCCTCACAGATTTTGATTGCTTACAAGTTTTCAGACTTTCAGGCGCGAAGTTTCACTTAGAGCATCATGTTATTTACAGGAACAAAACTGTCTGAGCGCGAAACCAACTTAGCGCATTTCTCAGTGCTCGAAATACACTTCACGCATCAGACAACCGTGCGCGAATCTCTCTTCGCGCATCAGACACTCGTGTGCGAATCCCTTTTCGCGTATCAACACCTCATGCACGATCTGTGTTTCACGCATAAGTGTTCGTGCGTGAGCTGTGCTTCGCGCATCAGTTGACCATTCGCGATCCATGTTTCGCGCATCACCCAGCTCGTGTTCGCGCACCAGTAGCTTGTGCGCAAACATGTACTTTGTAAAAAACAATCCTTTGAGACAAACACGTTCACTGCTTATGACTCATTCAAATCTAGGCTGGGAGAATCGTTGGAGGATACCTACATTAGCTTTCTGAGGCTTATCAATGAGATGAGGAAGATCAATGTTCATAAATCCAACATGGAGTTGAACATGAGATTCCTATCTTCTCTTGCCCCTCAGTGGAGGAAGTTACGCTCTCATATGAGATGCACGTACTAAAGATTTGGAGGAGATGGACATTCATGCAATCTACAACACTATTGACCAATATCCAAAAGATTTTTCTGATACTGTGAGTGTGAGTGATGAGAAAGGTAAAGCCACAATGGACAAACTGGCTGACAGAAAGCGATTGCTCCGCTCCTGAGACTGAAGAAAGTAAAGAAGATGTTGATGATGATAATGATGATTAACTCGTGGACTTCCAAAAGCATCAAACACTCCTTACTTCTAGGTTTAACAACCGAATCTTTAAGAAGAAGAACTCCTCTTCCAACAGATTTTGAGAGTCCTCTACCAGCATTAAGCGAAAAGAAAGACCATTTGATACATCTGATGCTTTGGATGCTGAGGATGCTCCCAAGTGCTTCAATTGTGGGAAGTCGGCACATCTCATAAAGGACCGCAGGTTGCCAAAGAGAAGGAATGGCGATGATTACTATAAGCAGAAACTTCAATTGAAAAAGAAGCCGCTGCTAGCCATGTATGAGGACACTAACAAAAGTGCATTGATGGCTGAGAAGGACCACTGGATGGATGATTCTCTGATGAGGAAGAGAATAAGTTGGCGCTAATGGCCGTTGTTGAGGAAGAGAAAGAAGAAGTTGAGAATGAACATGTAGCTGCACTTTCAGCTGAGGACAAGGGATTAGATAACAATGTAAGTACTTCAAACTCTTCTACTTCATCATAATGTTTTGCTTCCGAATCTAATAACCTTATTATGGAGGTTGAAGGGAGATTAGAACACAACTTTAATGTTCTAGTGAAACAGCTAGAGAAGGAATCCTTCCTAAACATCAAAATAACCCAGTCACAGGACAAGATCACTAAGCTAACCCTTGAAAACGAAAAACTAGGATAAAACGTTAATGACTTGACTAAGAAACTTAGTAGCTCAAAGCTTGAGAGGAATAGACTGTCTGCCGTGAACAAAACTCTTTTTACCACGAGGGATTTCTTTATACCAAAATAAAAGAACTTGATGATTTGATAGCCAAAAGAGATCAAACAGACCAGACAATTTTTTTTAACCAGCCTAAGGGCCCTAAGGACACTCATTTCTACAACTTTAAAGAAGGTCTAGAGCTCTCTAATCCTCGATATTTGAAGAGAGTCAATTTTGCTCAACTCTATGACGTCAGATACATGAGATTAGGGTTGACCAAGCTCATGGCCTTCACTGGAGCCGAAGAAACCAATGCCCTCGAGGATGACAAGAGAAAAACCAAGATTAGAACTGAGATTCCTTTTGACTATACTGATCTAAACAAAAGTTACAAGGGCCGAGAAATCCCTTTAACTTCTGAAGAAGATTTACCATCTTACCAACCTGAAAAGGAGATTGTGCAAGATAAAGAGGAACCATCAATTTCTGAACTTGAATTAAGAGAAGTTTATATTCCACCTTTAGTGAAAACGTTCGCTGATCTAAAGGAATCTTTTGAAAAAGAAAAGAAAATTCTTGAACTTGAAAGAAATCAACTTTTAAATGAACTTTCTCTATTAAAGAAGTCCTCTCAACCAAGCATAGAATCTCCAACCTCTTCTCCCTCATCTTCCGAAAAATCATTTGAAAAGTCAACAAACATTTGTGAAACTTCATCTACTCACTCCAAGTCTCATTCACCAACAGGAAATCATGTGAAGAGGAGATTGGAGAAGAAAGGTGAATAGATTGAAGAGAAGATGAGAATAAGAAGAGAGATAAGTTATTGTTAAGAATAAGAAAAAATGTTCTAGCGTCATGTTTTATTCCAAAGATAAGTATAGATCAAGCTCTACTGAATCCTCTAATAGTCATGTTAGTAGTGATGTTCCTAGTAGTCTTGTTTCTAGTACATCTGCTCAGTGTGTCCGATCTGTGAATTGTGTTAAGTTTATGAATGTTTGCCATTTTGATTCTGATTCCTCCCCTAACAATGATAACATGAATGTGGTTGTTGAGAAGTGCCTAAAGAAGCCGATCTCTGAGAGAGTGAATGTTAAGGGTGAGTATAAATGTAATGACCGTCCCCAAAACAGCCATTAATATACTCAAACATAAAAGAGACTCGACAAATCAAGCGGAAATAAAGATACAAAGCCTTGATATGAGACTTTATTTCTTTTAGAACAAAATCAAACCTTACAACCATAACGAAAGGCATCCAAAATTAAACATCTGTAAAACCATTACAACTGATCAGGATTTTAAAACGTTTAACAACCCTTTGAAGTACCAACGTACTAAAACAACAACATAACTGATAGCCCGATCTTCTTTGTTAACCCATCCAAAACCGTCACCGGCTTCATACATTCTCGCAGGCTTCCGTACCTCGTTTATTACCTATACATGAGGACATAAGAGAATAGAATTCTAGTAAGCAATAATGCCTAGTAAGTCGCCATTTCATCCACTAAAAACGTTTTGGGAATCTTAGCTAATCATAAATAGATACCCAAGTTGAACACACCACACATATACTATAATCACACATGATAACAACACATAAGCATTCATGTATCAAACACCAAGAGATTTCCTTATTCATCATTCTTTCTTCTTATCTTATTCATTGACTTGATGGGCCCGTAGCTCGTGTCCTGGCCCCTCACTGATGACCTCAGGTAGCTAGCCCTCAGCCACCAGAAGCAACCCCAGGACTCCACGCGGAAGGAGATCCCACTACGCTCAGCTCATGCAGTTACTTGGGGGCACGAGCCACCTTGTAACATTACTTATCTTTCATTACTTTCATTATCATCATAACTTCCTTTCATTATTGGTTCCATATGAACCCAACCCCAAATCAAACATATAACTTGAAATTCACATATCTCATGTCATACAATTTCAAGTATTCATGCACATACATCACATTCACAATATTCCATAACTTCACAATTAACACCACCTGTCAATCGGTACATATAATTTGGAATTCACATATTTCATACCATACAATTTCAAGTACCCAAACGCATATATCATATTCACAATTAGCTAATCTTTCACACTTTATTTAGAACTATCATGTATAGGTGGTGGTGACTTACCTGGTTTCTGCGGAGTATTTACTCTTGTGTGTGAGTGTTCAGCATCCACGAGCAACGGTTCCTCGATGAACAACTATATATTATTATATATGATTTACACTTGATCAACATAGTTTCACATTTAGTCAAACTTAATTCCATGTCTGTAGAAAAATCCCTAGACTTAAAGATGAGGGGAAGTTCACCAATCAACCCCTACAAGTGAGAAAACTCCCAATTTCCTACATAAAATCAGGCATAGCTTCGGGGTGGCTAGATAACTAAGAACCGATTGAATTTCATGAATCAAGACTCATCATCCATTAACTAATTCTCATAATATCAAAGACCCCATGTATCTATTTAGAACCAGCCCTTAGACATTAAGAAACTACCCAACTTATTTCATTAATTTGGGTAAAACTTTGGGGTAGCTAAACACTCAAAACTTCACAAGGGTTTTTAATCAAGAATGAACAACAACTCCATAACAATCTTAGTATTAAGAAAAGCCATTAATTTTCCTAGAATCCACCCTAAGTCAATCAACCCTAGCAAAATCCACAACCAAGAACTCTAACTCGAAATATAGAAGACTTCATGTAAAGTGTAAAATCTTACCAATTGATGATCTTTGATGAAGAAATATGTTTGATTTGAGCTTGAATTAGTCTAGATAGGGTTTGGAAATTAGTTTGTAGAGAGAGGGTCGAGCTCGGCTTCGTTTTGGGGAAAAATGGATTTTTCTCGTTTAAATACACCGTAAACCGACCTGGGCAAAAATCACCTGGACCGGCACCGGTTTGCCCCTGACCGGCGCCGGTTGTGCTGTTTTTTTGACACCCCAAAGATTCTGTGTTGGACCGGCACCGGTCCGGGTCCAACCGGCGTCGGTTTGAGGCCAATCTCTACACTATATATTGATCTCAAATCTGTATGATCCACCATATCCACCTGTCTCCTGTCAAGAGCTTGAGCTTTTGAAGAACAAAACAACCTATGGCACAAAAGTCTATCACATTTGAACCTATCTGCAATCAGCTCCCTTTCATCCAAGAAGCTTGTCAAAGGACTTCATGTTTTGAAAAACTCGCCCAACCATCATTGTTCTGCTTGTCATTTGGGATAGATGAGGAGATCTTCACACAAGTCAAAGCAATTTCCCTCCTCATCTCGTCCCCTGGAGCTACTTCATATGGATTTGTGTGGTTCGATCCATGTGCATAGCATAAATGGACGCAAATCCAAGGACGAACCAGCCAACATTATCATGACGTTCATCAGAACCACACAAAACTATCGACAACAGAACGTGAAGATCACAAGGACAGACAATGAGACTGAGTTAAAAAACAAGGGACTGACTGAACCCTTCGAAGCTCAGGGAATTACACAACAGTACTCTGCAGCTAAAATACCCCAGCAGAATGGTGTTGTAGAAAGAAGAAATAGAACCTTGGTGGAAACATCTAGAACCATGCTAATACAATCAAAGGTTCCTCATTTCATGTGGGTTCAAGCTATAAATACGACTTGCTTCACACAAAGCAGAACAGTTATCCACAGACGGTTTGACAAGACTCCCTATGAGATAGTGTTCAAGCGACTCCCTAACATTGCCTTCTTCTGTGTCTTTGGCTGTAAATGTTACATTATGAACGACAGTGATGCTTGGGGAAACTTGAACTAAAGGCAAAAGAAGGAATTTTCATTGGATACTCTACAAATTCAAAGGCATACAGAGTATACATGAAGGAGAGAAGAACTGTCATGGAGAGTATCAATGTGAGCTTCTATGAAATGGTAGATATGACAACTAAACACTTCCAGTTTGAACCAACAATCACATGAAATCAAAAGGCTTCATCATCCTCTGAAACAGGAGAACATGTAGATGAGTCAAAACCGGATGAACACATGATACTGGATTCATTATTTGAACACTTTTACAGTCAGCCACGTACATCACCAGCTACAAACTCAGAAAACACTCAAACTTACCTGTTACCTACTCCCACAGTAAAGGTAACACAAACTTCTGATCAAAACAATGATGAACCTTCCCAAGAAGAAGCTGAACACCATGATCCACCTACTCCACACTATGAACAACCTGAAACTCAATATCCTCCTGAATATGTTGTTCCTGATCAACCAATCATAACTCCAATGCCTCTCCCTCATGAGAGAAAATGGACGAGAGCACATCTGAACTGATTATTGGTGATCCATCCAAAGGAGTCAGCACTAGAACCGCGTCGACCAACGAATGCTTATTCTCATGTTTTCTCAGCAAGAAAGAACCTACAAAGATGGAAGCACTGGCTGATCCGGATTGGATAATTGCAATGTAGGAGGAGATGAATCAATTTGACAAATGGAAAGTCTGAACCCTGGTGCCTAGGCCTCACAGAAAAACAATTATAGGCACCAAATGGGGTTTCAAGAATAAGAAGGATGAAGACGGTGTTATTATAAGAAACAAGGCTCGCCTGGTTGCAAAAGGTTACAATCAACAAGAAGGAATTGACTACGATGAAACCTTTGCACCAGTGGCGAGAATCGAGGCCATCATATTGTTTCTAGCTTATGTTGCTCTTAAAAGCGTCACTGTCTATCAGATGGATGTTAAGACTGCATTTTTAAATGGAGACCTGAAGGAAGAGGTCTATGTTGCACAACCAGATGGGTTTGTCAATCCAGAATGCCTTAATCATGTTTACAAGCTAAAGAAGGCCCTATACGGACTAAAACAGGAACCGAGAGCTTGGTATGAAGCAGTGTCAGATTTTCTTGTTGAATCAGTCTTCTCAAAAGGAAAGATAAATCCTACTCTCTTCATCAAACGTCATAAAGGTGACATCATGCTGATACAAATCTATGTGGACAACATCATCTTTGCTTCATCAAATCCAAACTTCTGTAAAAAGTTTAACAATCTGATGCGCGCCAAGTTTGAAATGAGTATGATGAGAGACTTGAACTTCTTTCTTGGGCTACAGATCAGACAAACGCTAGATGGAATCTTCATAAATCAGTCCAAGTATATCCACGATATGCCGAAAAGATTCAAAGTGGCCAACAAGGAATTGATGAAAACTCCCATGTCTCCCTCAAACAAGCTCGACTCGAATCCCTCATGGAAACCAATCGATGCCACCAATTATCAGGCAATCATCGGATCCTTGTTGTACCTTACATCCAGAAGACCGGACATCGTGTTTGCAACCTGCCTGTGTGCTCGCTTTCAAGCAAATCCAAAGGAATCACATCTGACAGTTGTAAAGAAAATACTGAGATATGTCAAAGGAACATCAAAACTGGGCTTTGGTATCCTAAAAATTCAAGGTTTGACCTGGTGGGATATTCAGATGCTGATTTCGCAGGCTGTAGAATGGTCAGGAAAAGTACGTCCAGTGGTGCTCAACTTCTAGGTGATAAGTTGGTCTGTTGGTCCCTTAAGAAGCAAAATTGTGTGTCAACTTTTACAGCCGAGGCAGAATATGTCGCGGATGCTATCTGTTGTTCACAAATATTATGGATGAGAACGCAGCCGAGAGACTATGGCTTCACCTTCTCCTATATTCCAATCTATAGTGACTCACAAAGTGCCATAGCCATTACGTGCAATCCAGTTCATCATTCCAAAACAAAGCATATTGATCTGCGGTATCATTTTATCAAGGATGACATTGAAAAGGCACCGTGGACATGTACTTTGTGTCCACGGAACTGCAATTGGCTGACATATTCTGATATTCACAAAAGCGCCAGAGGAAAAGTGATTCAACTTTTTGATCTCTAAATTGGGAATGTTGAACATCCACCCTTAATACTCTGCATCGTGTGTGTGCGTTCATTTTTTATTTTATTTTTTAATTTATTATATATTTTTCATTTTTCTTTTTTCTTTTTATTTATTTATTTTATTTTACATTTTTCTTTTTGAAATGCATCAGTTGAGACGGAGTTTTCATTTTAAAAGTGCATAAGCCGAGGGGAGCATTTACCAGTCGTTTAACAATTTAAATTCTTTTTTTAGCCCTATAAAAGGCTCCACTTCGCGCATCCCTGCTCACCTTTTACTTGGCACATCCAACTCTCAAGCTCTCCTCGACGAAATCTTCTCTCATTCCTCTTCGCCCATCTCCCCTAAGGTATACATATATACTCATATCTTTCACTTCTACTTGATTTTTGTATGATTCTTGAAGATGTGATCTGACTGGTGAGTGACTCAGTACCTTGTCGCATAGGCAGCAATTCATCATGAAGATGGAGTTCTCGGGTCTTGTTCCTTGGTAATGTCGTATTTTTAATATGTATTGTTTCACTTTTAATTAATTTTATTGTTTGTGGTTAGAAAATTTAAACACTTTTGGTGTAATTAGTTTATTTTTCAAGATAGATGTAATTTGTTTAGATTAGGATTATTCTGAGCTTAAAACCAGTCAAGATCATCCAAAGGATCAAGATTGGACCTCAAAAGATCAAGGAAAGTGCAAGGGGACAAGATAAAAACAAGATTGAAAAAATATTTCACATACCCGGTCGGGTATTGCCTATACGTATAGGCAATACTCGATTGGCTATTGAGTTGATTCAGGTGTCAAAATCAGAATCTGGAGAGACAAAAAACACGTGCAGGATTTTGAAGATTTGGCTCATACCCGACCGGGTATGTCCAGAAAAGTGACTTTCTGGGATATTTCCTAAGATACCCGATCAGGTATCCTATATAACCGATCGAGTATAAGACCATGCAGCTCCCAAAAGCCTATAAATACACCTCTTTCCTTCAAAATAAAATCACCAATTCCTATACACTTCTAAGCTCATTTTAGTTAAGTACTTTCTTTATATTTTTATCATGTTTAGTCTCCAAATGAGGAGCTAAACTCTTCCATCTTGGTTTTGCTACTTTGAAGCTTAATGGATTGTAAGTTGTGAGTTATTTTCTTTAATGTTCGTCCTTGAATATTAATTCTTCCCTTAATCTATCTTTATACGATGGTATTAATGTGGGGGAGTGTTGCTAAGATGACAATTAGTTGACATCTCGACATTAGTTAGTAGCATTTATTTTCTTTAATTAATCTTCTTCCTTGAATATTAATTAATTCTTATTCATATTTCATATTAATATTTTGAGCATTACTTAAAGGATGAACTAGTTTTGTTTCATAAGGAGTATATTAATTATTATTAGAATCGATCGACGAATACGCTTGTTAATCATTATTCGGTCTTTTCAAATCCCTTTTCAACATTTGTATCTTAAAATATACAAGTAATTTCTGTACTCTCTCTTCTCTCTAGAGAGAGGAACCCTAGCGGCCGTCTCCCCTCTTTGTAGGGGTTGAGATTTTCCGCCGCCCCTATCAATATGGGGTTGGAGCGGCAGATTATACTGATTATAAGTGTTCTAACGCTTGTGATTGTGTTGACGGATGAACGAGATGCGGATGGGAGGTTGTATCGAGACTGGATCGTGAAGCCTTGGTCGGCCATTCCGACGGTGGTGGAATTGGTATTCATCCATATGGCAAGATCTCGTCCTCCTCCGGAACCACCTCCATACCAGGAAGAGCTTTGTGGAAAGATTTTATTTCAGTATTATTTTCTTTTTAGTTGCAATGATTTCTGTTTTAGACCGAGTAGATTTGGTTTGAATGTATGGTTTTTTGGAGTTCTTTTGATAGGCAGGGTTTCGGTTCCAATCGTTTTAGGCCTAAGTTTGCCCGTTTCAGGTTTATCGAGTCATGTTGCTTTGTATGAGGTGACTGATTCTAAGTCTACTCCTAGGGTTCACGATTGGATCTGTAAATTGTGTCTGAAGGTTGTCTTGTATGTGTTTTCGATTTTAATATAACGGTCACTCTTTTATGATAAAAAAAATCGTTCGGTCTTTTCACCTTAGTAAACTTGGATTATTAATGCATGCGTCTCATTGGTAATAATCTAAGGAGAATTAATTATATTGATTAAACCAATAAACCGCTTGTGTTGAGGTTATCAATCTCATTCGTTTTCATCTTAAGTTTATTGCTACTATCGGGTTAATATACGGCGTGTGTTCTATATCGACTCAGTAGTAAGTTTTATTAATGAACGTGTTTCGTTATTAATAACTACCCTCGATGAATTGGAAATACTCCCCGATTGAGTATTCGAGAGGAAGATAATATAGTTAAAGATATAACTGGGATCGACGAACATTTCATTAAGTGGATAAAAGCAAAACCAAGATTTCATATCTTATTAATTAAACTCATATAAGTCATTCAACTTGATGTTTAATTACTCTTAATTTCATCAACAATCTAAAACCCCCCTTGTTACTATATAATCAGAAAGAAAAGTATTCATTTCCCTGTGGATACGAACTCTACTTTGTTATACTATGTATAATTGTTGTATTGATATTTATTTTGAATGCACACCACGACAAAGTGCTCGTCATTCCTTGAATTGTAGGCAATGTGGAAAGCGTACCATACAACTTTTGTAGTGCCATGTCCGATCCCAGAGTTTTAGCTAGAGTCTCGTGAATAAGAGAGGAGAGAAGAAGGCTCAAGATATGATAATATTGAGTTTGCCAAGCAGCATATTCTGGATTTGGAATGGGTTCACTTTGACGGAGAAGGTGATGGTGGAGAAATGATTCCACCAATATAGTGATTCATCAGCGTACCAAGAGGTGAATAGTGATCATATGAACCGTGGTACCGAAAGGGAGAGTGGGAGAGGGCTAGGCGCGGTCATCGGCCATCATAATGACGGTTGAAAAAGGGGACGAAAAGAGAGTTTAGATGACTAGAGTTGTGAAAAGAAAGTTGATACTACCTCCGGAAACAAGTTCTCGGGTTGACTTTCACACATTTTTAGAAAATAAATTTACTAAAGGGTAAATTTTATTTTTTTGACAACACTGTTTTGCATTATTTGACACTGTTTTGAACTTTTTTGATGTAGATAATTTGCCAAATACGGAAATGAAAAGTTTATTTTGGGACATCCAAATAAGGAAAGTGGGAACTTGTTTCCGGGACGGAAGGAGTACCATTGAAGTTATGATAATTCTTATCACAATTGTGAAAGTTGATTAAAGACTTAATTTGTAGCAAATAAATGACAATGGAAAGGAGATAATTAAGCAAAGGGTTACAATTGATAAGACCAAAATAAGAAGTAAATAAAGGTATAATTGACTATATATGCCTTACAGTAAGGACTAGGTTCGAGGTGAGGGCTTATGCTTAATAGCACATTAGCACCGATGGATTATGAAAGTGGAAGAAAAATGTTCATTAGGTGAGCTCTCATGATTATACAACCTCTACGTTTTCTTGGAACAATCCTAAGGTTACGTACCAATACGTGGTGCTAATTAATATCGAGTTACTAGTCAGATCATCTAGACGAGTTAATCAATTAAGCCCTTTGCTTAAAATGGTGGATAGAACGACTAAACCTGCAATGCCTTATCCAATTCGATCCATCGTTCAAGTATTTAACTGAATGTATGGTCTTATTTTAGTTTCCTAACATTTGACATAGGATTTACCCGAAAAGGAAATAAAGCAACAGTGACTTGTGTCCGTACTTTCCTGTTTGGAGAGAAAGAAACGCCGGGCTGTGATGAGGAAACGTAACTAAGCACACACCACAGCCACACCCATCTAATCTAAGTACGACGTCCCTCGTGCATGATTGTATTGGTATGATTTGAAACCACCCAACACTTCTCTTTTCCTATTGTCCTTCTACATCATTATGTTTCTCTTAATAGCAACTTGGTAGCATAGTACAATCTTTAATTAATAACAATAATTAATAACAATAACGATGATGATAGTGATAATGATACTAATAATAGTAATGTTCTCTTCCACCCATGCTGACGCTCGTACTCAGTGGCGGAGCGAGAAAAACAATCTCGAGGGTCGAAACTCAATTATATACAGAATGAAAGCGGTATATCATTCTTAGACAATAGATGAATTGAATGTTTCAAATGCAGATTAGATAGATGGTGGTTTAAATGAGACTAACAGAGATATACATTTGATATACATGTCATATACTACGTATATCACAAACTTGTTTTATACGGGTTTAGGGTATGTTTGGCACAACTAGCTGAAAAGATACTTTTGTAAGCTTTTTAATAACTGTTAGCTTTTAGTGAATGAAAAGATCTTAAAAAGAAAAGGTGGTAGCTGTTTGGTAAAAAGTTGACTGTAGGTTTGATTTAGTTCGATTTGGTATACAAGCTGTTAGGACTAATTAGTACTAAAAGTCACGGGCTTTTTTCAGATGCTACTTCCCGTAACATCTCAAAAAAGATCTTTTAATTTTTGAAAAACTCTTAAAAATTGTCATGCCAAACATACAACTATAAGCTTTTAGAGGCTTTTTAAACAGTACAAAAGCTAGAAGGTAAGGACTTATGCGTGCCAAGCATAGCCCTAGTCGAAAGGTTTCCACACTGGTGGCTGCCTCAGATTAGACCCTTTTGCCTTATCCTGAAACTCTAGTAGTTCCCATACCACCCAGCTTTATATTAAGAGTTCTTAGCAAAAAAAGAATCGGCTATTGAGTAGGCACTCATAGAGTGAGATATGTTGTATTTGCTCTATCCTGAGTCATGTCACATAATGAGTGAATTAACGTTATTTTTAAATTTTGGGAATATAATCAATATTACGAATCAAGCTTTTCTCATTTTAAGTTTAGGTAGCGTTGATTTTCCAGAAATAAAACTTTTTATTCGTAATGAGTTACGAGAGCCATTATATATCACATCAAAGGTATTTTAGAATTGTACTCTCAAATTTTCAGGGGGTCGGCTGACCATCTCAACCTCCCTTAACTCCGCCCATGCTTTTACTCGATTCTCAACCCCCTCCGCGCGCCACCTAGCTTTCACGGCGGAGATAGGCCGGATATCACGGGATCCTGTGCTTCTTGAATTTGAGAACCACAGGACAAATTCGGCTTAAGACACTGGGATGACATGAATGAATTGATTAGTAAAGTGGAAGAAAATAGGAAAAAAAGTCATCACTTTTATGATTAACAACCTCTACGTTTTTTTTACCAGATTTTGCACTTCACCTAGACGAGTTAACTAAGGTTATTAAGTAAGCCCTTTGTCCAATGATATTCCAAGTTCTTCAGTTCGTTGAAGACTTCATCTGGCCTGGATGGTCCAATTCCAAGTCCAATTTTAGCTTCCTAACATTTGACATAGGATTTACCACAAAAAGAAAGGAAATAATGAAGGCCGTAGCTGTGTGGGTACTTTCCTGATGGGAGAGAAGGAAAGGTCTGTGATGAGGAAACGTGAGCAAGCACCCATACAGGCCACAGCCATCAAATCTTAGTACATGGATGTCTCAGTGATTGGCCTCCTTTGATTTAAAACGTACCGCCTAACAATTTCCTTTTCCTTTTGTCCTTCTCCACCACATTTCTCATTATATTCCTAGCTAGCTTAGTTACTTCAAGGTAGGTAGAACAGTATATGCTTTCATTAGTTAGAATGCTCTCTTCCAATCATTCCAACTCGCTTACGCAGCTCTCAGCCCCCTCCGCCACCTCCCACGGCGGAGGATATTACATCCTTCCTGAATTCCATGATCACAACCTCTATCACCACCACTTCCACCAGTTTTCATGGAACACCCACAATTTGTTGGTCAACTTTAATAGCAACAGTGAAGTCAACAACAATATTTATAGCAATGAAGACAATAATGCAGGTAATACCTACATCGGAAAGGAATCTTTGTTGTTCACCGGCAGGCCGGAGAAGGCGGCGGCGAAGAAAAAGGACCGCCATACTAAAATCATGACAGCTCAAGGTCAAAGGGACCGGAGAGTCCGGCTGTCGATCTCCATAGCTCAGAAGTTCTTCCACCTTCAAGACACCTTGGGCCTTGACAAGCCCAGCAAAACCCTAAATTGGTTACTCGCCAAATCGAAGCAAGCCATTGAGGAGCTGAACCACGCCGCCGCTGACAGCCCGCCGTCTTCCGCCGTGAAGGATGGAGTGTCCCCAGAGACGAGTAAGACAAGGGCAAGAGCCTGTTCCATCAAAGTTGGAAAAAAGATCTTTGGGGTAAACAAAAGTAATGATGCTGCTAAAGAATCTAGGGCAAAGGCTAGGGCTAGGGCTAGAGAAAGAACAATCAAGAAAATGTTTATTAGAGAATTGAGTGAAGCCAATCTCTTACTACCAGCACCTGTTTGGAGTACTCAACCTCCACTTCCCCTAGTAGAATATCCCTTAGACTATGATGATGTGGCAGCTAAAGAACCAATGGGAAACAAGAAGATAGTGAGGCCTTGCTCAATGTGGGATTGTCCCCAGCATCTTATGATGCCCAAAGATTTGGGATCTGTTGACAGCAACAACAATGTCTACTCTCATAGTTGTGATGCTGCAAATTGGAACAGTGCTGCTACTACTACAATTTCACCCCAAGGTAACATATTACTACCTCCGTCCTGCAAAGATGTTCACAGTTTGACTTACACACATATTAAGGAAATAAATTTATCAGGGGTAAGTTTTACTGTTTTGACACTGTTTCGACACTATTTGACACTGTTTGACACTGTTTTGCACTATTTGACACTGTTTTAAAGTAGAATAACTTTCCATTTAGGGAAAAAGGAACTTCTTTTTGGGACAGAGGGAGTGCGTTGAACTGAATTGAACAGTATTCTCTTAGATTTGGGACTGATTATTCCAGCGTATGTGATTGCGAATAAGATTTGGTTCAAGGTATCTGAACCAATTGTTCTGATAGGAGTTAAAAATAGTAAATGGGGTTGGTATTGGAGACAAACAGAGACAATAACTATACTTTTAAATCCATATGAATTCATTAGAATAAAGACATTTAGCAACAAATGAGAATAAGGAGGACGTCAAACACAATTAAATGGTTTATGATTAAACTTTTCCCCTAAAGTATTACTAATAAAAATGTTATAGAAAAAATTGATTTAGTAACTTTGAGACAATATATTGTGTTCAAATTAATATAAACTTTGAACATGATTATAATCACTAAAAGTTATGAAGTTATATTTTTGTACACTACTATTATTTTGATATATACTCCCTCCGTCCCGTAATTAAGTTTCTACTTTCCTTTTTGGGATGATCCATATTAAAGTTCCCACTTCAAACCTTTTCTTATTTGGCAAATGATTTACACCAAAACAGTGCCAAACAGTGTTCAAACGATGCCAAACAGTGTTCTAACAGTGCACTCCACAGTAAAGTCAAATTTATTTCTTAATATGTGTGAAGTCAAACTAGGAACTTAATTAAGAACCGGAGGGAGTATTAGAAAGATCAAGTTCGAGTTCAAGTCGAATTTCAATTCATTCAAAAAATTCATTACTTTTTCGAGTTGTACTCCTGTTTTGTATATTCTAATAATTAATACTCCGTATATATCTATTTATAATAATTCAAATTATACCCGATCAATTTTTAGTAGCTTCAGCATACTAAATAAAAATCATTGAATATAGATCGAAGAATAGCACTCTATCCTTATCTATTAACTTGCCATACATTTATTTTCTAGAAGTATTTTAACCACTTTTTTACTTAGATAAATTACTTTTCTCTATTTTATCCCCTATTCATATATTTTCATCTTTCTTTCAAGCTACTTGCAGTTTTCCTATATTATTAAGAATTTCTATTTCTATTACATCACTTGAAATTGTAATCTTAACATCTTCTCATTTAAAAAACCCCAAACCTCCAATACATGTACCCTAAACTCTATTCTATATCATCTTTATTATCTAATTATTTATAGAGTTTTAAATTATAAAATACAGAAAGTAGAAAGAAATTAAAAATATTAAAACGGAAATATGGAAATATAGATTTTTATAATTAAGATAGCATAAAAATTAAATAAAATCACTTTTTTTATAAAAAAAGTTGGAAATGCCCTATATCTGTATATACTTCATATATTATAAATCACCGTAAAATAAAAAATGAAATTTACTGAGGAAAATTTATATTGGTAACATAAGTGGGGAAATAGAATGATTGGGAAAATAATAAAAATGAATTTCATTGAGAACAAAATGAAAATCAACTAAAGACATTGTTTTTATCCTTGGTACATTTAAGAACATTAATTTGGATATATATATATATATATATATATATATATAGGGAACTCTTCCGGTAAGGTATACCTTACCGGAGCCGTTGTGCGGCCTCCACGTTTTGAGAGCCTTCCCGGTGGAATTTTTCGATGAAATTTTTTGAGCATGTTCTTCATCAAGTCTCGTACATCCATACCAGATTTCAGCAAAAAATTCAATCAGGAAGACAGTCAAACGATTTTTGAAAGATAACTGCGTTTTATATGTATATAAAGGGTGCAGTTATCTTCCAAAACTCATTTGACTGTCTTCCCCATCATCGGACGGTTTGCCACTGATGTTAAAAAAACAAAAACAAGTAATCCATAAATATAAAGAAACCACTCATGAAAAACAATAAAAAGAGGAGTATAAACCACATATTTTATTTTTTCCATATTTAGTTAGGGACAAAAACTCCAATATTAGGGTCAAAACTCCAATATTACTAAAAACAATAGGGAGAAACATTGAAATGCATGAATGTGGATGGTAACATGCATCATTTTAGGAAAACATATGTCTTTTGTAATATTGGAGGTAATTTCCTCAGAATGTTAACTTGATAGGAGCAGTCTAGAAGATCTAATCAGTGTATCTCCAATGCATGCATTAACGTCACTTCTTTCTCTTTGTTTTTGTGATCTTATATATTTTGGGTAATTTTTCTCAACAATTGCGATCACAATGTCTACATCTTGATGTTGTATCTGACATTGTAGAGAATTATCAAAAGCACATGTGACCGACCAGATAAGGAGAGAGATATTTTAAATACTATTCTCCGCTCTTTAATTCTTGCAACAATTTGACTTTCACGTTTGACAACGCACAACTTTGACTATAATTATATTTAATTATGTATTAGGAAATATTATAAAAATTGATATTTTGGAAAATCACTTTGATAGAAATTCAATAACATTTTATACGTAATAATTTGATTATATATATTAGTAGAAAATCGTGGTCAAAGTAAGGTCTGTGAATAGTGCAAAAATCACAATGTTGCAAGAATTAAAGAATGGAGAAAATATTAATTTTTAAGTGTTTATTCTTCATGTCATGTAAGTGTGTGTTCACATTTTTACCTTGGAGATGGTTTGACCTCAAAATTTCTAATTGATGTGCATCTATTGCAGTATTCAAATTTGCAGAGGATCACTGGACTGGTTTGACCTCAAATATATACCATAGCTAAGTAATGTGGTTTATACAACTCATAGCTAGTTATTCACCAACATATGTGAGCTGCTCTGTGTCTATACCTAGATCTTCATTCTTGAATATTGGTGCGTAATCTATATCAGAAGCAACAAATATACAAGTGCTTGAAGGGATATACCAATGAAAAATTTCCTGCATGTGATCATTCACCAGCTATTCGATTTGGTGTTCTGTGTGTGCTTGTTTTTTGACAAAAGAATAATAAGAAGTAATGAGTAGATGTGGTGTGTGCTTGTTTTAGATATATCAAATGTAATTGATATTTTTCTACTTGGATTACTTTCATTTTTAAAAGAATTTAATAAACACAAGCACAACTGGTGCGTGAGGTCATATCTCATTTGGCTTCCATTAGGTAATCGTTCTAGTTCCTTATGCAATTTCAGAATGTTTTAATTGTACTCAAATTTGTTGATCTGGTCTGATCTATTCAAGTCTGCTCTTGTCTGGTCTGATTTGATAAATACGGAGTATTTGGTATATGTGTATTTTATAACTATGAAATGTGATAACTGTTCAAAGAATCATATATTGATGGAATCATCAACCATATGTGCATATGTACCTTTATTATGAGCACACATTTTCTGGTGTATCAAAAAAATTATTGAAGACCACATTATACAAATGAATGGTCATCATAACGATGAGGTTACACAAGATATAAGACACCGTAGTGGAGTCATATATATGGCTCTAGTTTTTGTCATTTTTGATCCCTCAATTGTTATGCCAATGACATTTTTGATATTCGACTTCTAATTGTTCCATTTTTATTCTCCGACTATTGCGCTAGAGACACTTTTAGTCTCCGACTTAAAGGTTTCCAGCATTTAATCCATGAGTATTGTCAAATTGACAGTTTTAGTCCTCCCATTATGATTTTGACACAATAAGTAGAGGTCTAAAAAAGTGACTATTATAATAGTTGAAGGACCAAAAGTATCGCTTTTATGAAAGTTGAAGGACTAAATATGGAAATTTTCAAAGACGGGTACCAAAAGTGTCTCTAGTGCAACAGTCAAGGATTAAAAATGAAAAAAATCAAAGTCGAGTACCAAAAATGTCAATGACATAATAATCAAAGGACTAAAAGTGAAAAAAAAACTCTATATGGCTCAGCTCCCTAAAATTTCCCTTTACGAGTTAAGTCATTATTTTTCCTATATTAATTGGCTGCCAAATCAAGTAAAAAATGACTAACTATTTTTTAAAACTTTTAAAAACATATACTCCGTATTTTTTACCGTAAAGTGTCGGAGTATATGAGACAACATCCTTACGTATGACCTAAATAACTCAAAACATAGTGACCCCTGATAAGATACAGAGACCATCATGTACCCTTAAAATAGCATTATGAATTACTAACCACTGCTCGGGATTGAGGGAGTGTTTGCAATTGCTTCAACTTTAAAAAAGTGATTTTTTAAAGTGATTTTGGGAAAAGTGATTAATAGTAAAAGTTGGTAGTGTTGGAGAAAAAAGTGATTCTGAAAAAGTAAAAGTTGGTAATGTTTGGTAAAATAAGTACTTTTTGTGTAATAGAAAAAGTGAAAAGCAGTTTAAAGCACCCTTCCACCTGCTTCCAGCTTTTAGCTTTTAAGTGATTAATTTAAGCAGAAGCTGTCATTTGAAAACACTCTTTTTAGCTTTTTTTAAGCCAAAAGCTAAAAATCGCTTTTTTTAAGCAACCGCAAACACTGCTTGAATCTCGCTCATTTTGGCAATGCAAGCCACAATACTTTTACTAAATTGAACCAAATAGGGAAACAGAAATAGGGAAAATTCTCAAAATATGAGTAAAAACAATATAAAATTCTAAAACATGAGCACTATATATTTTTTGGCGAAAAGGGGTATCATAGTGTCATCCGTGAATTAGGGGTGGACTCGGGCCGGTTCGGGCCCGAGCCCGGACGGGCCTCAGTTCAATTTAATTTTTTTTTGGCTTTTCCTAATTAACCCCCAACCCTCCCCCCTCACCCCCAAACCACCCCAAACCACCTCAAATGGCCCAAAATACCCAGCCCAACCCAAAAACTTAAAAAACATTCATAAAAAAAGAAAAAAAAAATTGACCCGGACCGGGCCTGAACCAGGCCCGAACCGGCCGGGCCGATTCACCGTTTGAGGGGCCCGAGCCCGGCCCGGAACCCCATCGGGTCGGGCCTACCCGGACCGGTCCCTGGCCGGGCCGGCGGTTCGGGCCGGTTCAAACAGTGACCGGGTCGGGTCGGTTCCGGGGCGGGCCGCCCGGCCCGCGTCCACCCCTACCTTGAATTTTACTTGCATGTGTTGGCATTACCAGGCTAATATGGAAATACAATGCCAAAATTGGCAGTATTTTATACCTATGACATAATTACTCATATTAAGAAAATAAAATGAAATTACACAAAATTTCTTGACTCCTATTTAGAATAATTTTATATAAATATATCAAAATAGAATAATCCTGTGACTAACGCCACCCAAACCACTAAAAGGAATATATGTAATGTCAAATATTCCTAAAAGGAAATAAGGATATTAAATTTGGACGGGCCAAATTAGAAAAAAAGAGTATAATAACGGGACAGAGGGAGATAACATTTTGGAAAGGGTAAAAGTTTATAAAAACAATTTTCAATCAAAAGAATATAAAAAACGAATTAATTTCTTTTTAACAATTACTTTATAGAATACAAATTTTAAAATGTAATAAAAAGAAGAAAAGTTAGACTACAAAACCTGATGTGAGTTTTCTCGCACTTAAAAATGTTGTAATATAATGATGTAAGTACGAGTATCGTCTCCACAGGGACGGACAAAAGGGAATCAAGAATTAATTAAATTCAGCGATAAAAATAAATAAAATAAAAGTGTCATGCGAGATTGATTGGTTGGAAAATTAAACTAATGCGAATAAAACGATTAAACTAGAGGGTTCTTTCTAATTATTGACGAAGGGAACATGGATCGATTCCGGGGTACTCAGATTTCTGGCTGATCAGGCTTAATTACATGAAATTATTTTAATTGAGCCTAGGTGATCATTTGATTGCATTGATTTTTGAGTGTTTATATTTTTACTTTTAATTACTTTTTATGGTGTGTTGTTGTGGTAATTGCACATTTAAGGTGCAATCATTTTATTTTTCTAGTTTGTTGTAATTTAGTAAATTTAGAATCATCTTGAGCAAGAAACAATCAAGAATCAAGATCATGGAAGGGATCTTACAAGATCAAAGGAAAGTGCAAGGGAACAAGAAATCATGCAAGAAATGTGATTTGGTGACTTACCCGGTCGGGTATAGCCTTTACCCGGTCGGGTATGAAGTGACCCGGACAAAAAGACGTGCAGAAAACACAAAATCGCGGGCAAAATATTTGATTTTGACAAATACCCGGTCGGGTATCTCAAATACCCGGCCGGGTATCCGGTGCAGCACCTTCAAAACACCTATAAATAGCCCCATTTTCCTTCACTTTTAATCACTCCTTCTTCCATACTCTTAAGCTCAACTTAGAATAGTATTTCTTTTATATTTTTTTAGCATGTTTAGTCTCCAAATGAGGAGCTAAACTTCCATTTCTTGGTGTTGCTCTTGGAGCTTGTTGATTATTAAAGTTGTGAGTTATTTTCTTAACTTCTTTCCTTGAATATTAATTCTTCCTTTAAATACTATTTCTATATCAATGTTGGGGAGTGTTGCTAAGATGACAATTAGTTAACATCTTGACATTGGTCTTAGTAATAGCTATACCTTCCTCTATGTTAATATTGGAGAGTGTTACTAAGATGACAATTAGTTAATATCTTGATATCAACTATAGTAGGATTCATTTTCTTTAATATTCTTCCTTGAGTATTAATTAATTCCTATTCATATTTCATATTAATATTTTGAACATTACTTAAAGGATCAACTAGTTTTGTTTCATATATTAATTATTACTAGAAACGATCAACGAACCGATGGTTAATCGTTGATGGTTTCACACGTAAGTAACTTCGGTTTATTAATGCACGGTCGTGGTTAATAAACTTAAGAGGGATTAATTTTGTTGGTTAAACCGAAACCGTTGTGTTGAGGTTATCAATCTCAATTGATTTCATCAAGGAGTTAAGAGATTAAATGCTACTATCAAGTCAGTATATGGCGTTGTTCTATACTTGACTAATAGTAAGGGTTATTAATGAACGGTCGTTGTTAATAACTTTCCTCGATGAATTGGATATACTCCTCGATTGAGTATTCGAGAGGAGATAAGTTATAGATATAACAATGATCGACTGAAATATATCAACAAGTGGAAAGTAGCAATGCCAAGTCCTTTTTATCTTTGAATTAAATCACATTTAAGTTGTTCATCTTTCTGTTTAATTAAATTAAATCATTCAATCCTAAACCCCCCTTTTATTTACTAGTTCTATAAAAAGAGAATTATTCCTTTCCCTGTGGATACGAACTCTACTTCACCTATACTACGTATAAGTGTTAGTGTTGAAATTACTTTGAGTGCACTCACGACAAAGTGCACGTCAAATTTGGCGCCGTTGCTGGGGAAAGGCAATTATTTTTCTTTTTATTTTATCTCATAAAAATCAAAAACAAAAAAAAAATTAAAAAAAAAAATCTTACTCTTCTATTTTCTGAGCTTACATGAGTTATGAGTATATGGATGCCAACATATCATCCTTAGAGAGTCAAATTTCCTTCTTGACTTCTCTAATAAAGGGATTTATCTTAAACTCGGAAGCTCAAGATGCCAAGACATTTGCATGTCTCACAGGCATTTTACGGATTTCTGCCCAAAGCTCCAAGAGGAATACCTTGAACAAATTGATGATGTTGGTTACGAAAGGGATGCACCTCACATGAGGTATGATCCGTTCTCCAACTCTAACATGTCTACAGAGGATATGGTCCGGGCTATTGCTACCAACATGACCACCATGCAAAACAACATGGTGCAATTCCAAAATGAGACCAAGTCTAGCATTTCAAACTTGGAAACTCAAATGATTCAAATAGCCGGAGCCGTAAGTAGGCTTGAAGCAAGGGATTCGGAAAAACTTCCCTCTCAAATAGAATGTGATCCTAAACAGCAAACTTTTGCAATCACATTGACAAATGAGAAGGAAATGCAAAAGGAGATCCAAAATCCAGAAGAAGTAGAAGAAGAAAGAGACGCGGAGCTCCAGCTAGTCAAAGAAGAGGATGAACCGAGTTTCAAGGTCAAATATCTATCCTTTTCATCCTTTGAGGTACCCCCAACAATTCTAAAAACTTTGAGGGAAACTCATAAAATTGACAAGGATAGTGACATTTTTGAAATCTTCAGCAAAATTGAGGGATCAAAACATTTTCCGTTAACCATGTTTAACGATAATTTCTTTCCCTCACTCCCACCACATGAATCAATGAAAATCTGGATATTTGATCCTGGAAAGATTTTCAAAGTGAAGAGTCAAGAAATTAAGCATTCCTATGGAAGTCCTAGGAGTGAAAGTGTGAAGAAGATAAACTATCACGATCCAAGTTTGAATGACTGAACACAATGACAGCGTCGTGCCACGACGTTAAATAAAGCGCTTCTTGGGAGGCAACCCATGCAAGGTACATTTACTTATTGCATTTTATTTTTGCACTTTAAAAAAAAATCACCTCATTCGTCTTTTCCAAATTCGAACCCAATTCAATTACCCCAAACCTCCTAACCATATCCCTCTTTCTTCAAAATCTATCCAAATCCTCCACCAAACCCCACAAAAAAAAATCATAATCTTGTACTCATCACTGTCCTCTTGCTCCACATACCCTCTAATCCACAAACTCTTGGAAGCAACCACCCCTCTCCCAATCCACAACTTTATATCTTCAAAAAAAAGTGATGGCGATAACGAGCACTAGGGACAGTGCTCCGAGCTAAGTGAGGGGGAGTCACTGATTGGTACACAATTATTTTTTCTACCTTGTAACTTGCATTATTTTCTTCACAAAAAAAAAATTAAATAAAAAAATAGAAGAAATGCTAGTTAGGTTGAAAACCCAAATGGGCAACCTAAGCAACATTAGCAAAAAAAAAAAAAAGAGTGAGTAAAAAAATGAGAGGCTAGGATGAAAACATGAAAAGGCTCCTAGGCAAAAGGAGAGAAATGAGAGAAGAAATTAGTTTTGCAAGAGTTCATTTTTACCATAGCAAGCAGCTGGAGGGAGAAGCAATAACTTTCTATAGTGCGGATGAATTTAAACTGAAAAAGAAAACACTGCTGTTTTTCTTTTTATCTCGTTGACACTCTTTGGATGGTGAAGAACTTTATGGATTTTACTCGAGGACAAGTAAAAGACTAAGTGTGGGGGAGTTGATTGCATTGATTTTTGAGTGTTTATATTTTTACTTTTAATTACTTTTTATGGTGTGTTGTTGTGGTAATTGCACATTTAAGGTGCAATCATTTTGTTTTTCTAGTTTGTTGTAATTTAGTAAATTTAGAATCATCTTGAGCAAGAAACAATCAAGAATCAACAAAGGATCATGGAAGGGATCTTACAAGATCAAAGGAAAGTGCAAGAGAACAAGAAATCATGCAAGAAATGTGATTTGGTGACTTACCCGGTCGGGTATAGCCTTTACCCGGTCGGGTATGAAGTGACCCGGACAAAAAGACGTGCAGAAAACACAAAATCGCGGGCAAAATATTTGATTTTGACAAATACCCCGGTCGGGTATCTCAAATACCCGGCCGGGTATCCGGTGCAGCACCTTCAAAACACCTATAAATAGCCCCATTTTCCTTCACTTTTAATCACTCCTTCTTCCATACTCTTAAGCTCAACTTAGAATAGTATTTCTTTTATATTTTTTTAGCATGTTTAGTCTCCAAATGAGGAGCTAAACTTCCATTTCTTGGTGTTGCTCTTGGAGCTTATTGATTATTAAAGTTGTGAGTTATTTTCTTAACTTCTTTCCTTGAATATTAATTCTTCCTTTAAATACTATTTCTATATCAATGTTGGGGAGTGTTGCTAAGATGACAATTAGTTAACATCTTGACATTGGTCTTAGTAATAGCTATACCTTCCTCTATGTTAATATTGGGGAGTGTTACTAAGATGACAATTAGTTAACATCTTGATATCAACTATAGTAGGATTCATTTTCTTTAATATTCTTCCTTGAGTATTAATTAATTCCTATTCATATTTCATATTAATAAATTTGAACATTACTTAAAGGATCAACTAGTTTTGTTTCATATATTAATTATTACTAGAAACGATCAACGAACCGATGGTTAATCGTTGATGGTTTCACACGTAAGTAACTTCGGTTTATTAATGCACGGTCGTGGTTAATAAACTTAAGAGGGATTAATTTTGTTGGTTAAACCGAAACCGTTGTGTTGAGGTTATCAATCTCAATTGATTTCATCAAGGAGTTAAGAGATTAAATGCTACTATCAAGTCGGTATATGGCGTTGTTCTATACTTGACTAATAGTAAGGGTTATTAATGAACGGTCGTTGTTAATAACTTTCCTCGATGAATTGGATATACTCCTCGATTGAGTATTCGAGAGGAGATAAGTTATAGATATAACAATGATCGACTGAAATATATCAACAAGTGGAAAGTAGCAATGCCAAGTCCTTTTTATCTTTGAATTAAATCACATTTAAGTTGTTCATCTTTCTGTTTAATTAAATTAAATCATTCAATCCTAAACCCCCCTTTTATTTACTAGTTCTATAAAAAGAGAATTATTCCTTTCCCTGTGGATACGAACTCTACTTCACCTATACTACGTATAAGTGTTAGTGTTGAAATTACTTTGAGTGCACTCACGACAAAGTGCACGTCATCATTACTAAGTTGTTACCGTTCTCGTGGCGTAGAGTACAATAATTTAGGAGACCAGGCAGATCTCTCATGCGACAGGATCCTAAATTATTGCCAAGTCAAACGAGCTTATGGTCCCTTAATTGCTACTAATCTCTTAGCGAACGATTAAGTGTGTGTGAATGTGTCCTAGAACAAATTAGATCTCTCTTAATCTATTCTACATGCAATTGTAATTCTAGTGGCCATCCGGGTTACAAGAGATATCAGTTAAATTAATCAAACACAAATTAAACATCATTCATACAATTAATCCATCATGAATTTAGCCATACATCATGAATAACCCCTTCATCAATCCCAAATCCCTCATCAAAACTACTCGCAATTCATAATTGAATAATCAACGGAATTGGGATGAATAGAAATAATTGTCATTAATTAAACAGATAGAACTTACAAAGAATCCCTTAATCTTGAAGAACAAGGCTTGAAAAGCTCTCAAACGTCCACATAGGATTTATCTCTATAAGCTCATAAGTGAAAAACAGGCAAAACTGGCCGCACGCCGTGCGGGTACTTGCGCGTTTTTTTCTGTCTCTGACTTTTACTCCGCCCGCACGGTGTGCGGGCGACCGCACTATGCAACCTTGCGGGTACTTCTGGGGGCTATTTCTGGACCGCGCGGTGTGCGGTTTCGGCCTCGCGGTGTGCGGTTCAGACCCCTTAACTTTTTGCTCTCAAAATCACCCGCAGGGCGTGCGGAACCGACCCGCAGGGCGCACGGAATGCTCTAGAACCGTTTTCTTGCTATTTTCTTCCTCGTTTGCTCCCGGATGCTTCTTTGATCGATCCAAAGGCCGTGTCTTCTTCAAATCTTTGTCGTGAACCTCCTGGTGGCCTCCAAAATTCTCAAATCTCTCTCGAATGCTCTCCAACTCTTCCCGATTGCTTCTCAAGCGCTGGTGCCGGACACTAAATTCCTGAATTTGAATCCAAACAACACAAAACTCGAACCAACGCCTAGTAAACATAATTTGAGCTAAAATTGAGACTTATAACACCTAAAAGCTAGGATAACCATCAAAAGCCGATCCCAACACGCATCAAATGCGTGTTGTAATACGAGCTTATCAGATACCCCCACACTTAAGCTTTTGCTTGTCCTCAAGCAAACTGAACAATGAGACTTACGATAATCACCACACAGAATTAAAAATCATTAGCATGCACATGTACGTAATTAAAGGGATATTCACAGAACAGACAGATTAAATCAAGCAAATTCTTTCCTAAACTACATCTTTGTACTCAAGCTAAAATATTTGACATAATTATTCACAACATCCTCAAAGTAGTGACAACATACACAAATAAACTAGCTACCGATCAGAAAGACTTGTGAAGGCGGTGGTGAATGGTCAATGGAAACAGTCCCTTTCTTGAGAGTTTGGAACATCCCAACAAAAGACTTGATGCATTCATAAATTTCGGGGCTATTCTTAGGATAAAAAAAACTTAGTAGGCCACAATTTAGGAACAGTCATTTAAATCTAAGCAAAAAGTAGACATGGTGTACAACTAAGCTAAACCGTCGCGGCACATTGGTGTTTTGACGTATACTTGAAGTACGCGAAGGACTAAAACAAATTTTTGCAATAGCCTCCAAGTTCATTAATTATGTTTACTTTTCCTTGTCATGTTGGCACGAGAACACCATTTCTTTTGAAAGATACCCAAGTCTCATCTTACGCTTTTTGACCGGGGCTCCCATTCTCTTTTTCGCAAGATAAGAGGTCTAGCTATACTAATTTTTCACCTTTCAGATTTTTACTAGACATCACCTCATTCTAATCTCGGCCTCACCAAGGAAAAATAGCAATTAAAGTTCATTTATTTCAAAGTGAATCCATGTCTACAATGCAAACCTCGAAAGTATCAAATTCCTAAAAAGTGACTGCTCTTACCCCATTTGGGGCATAGGAACAGTGCCAAAAATGGCTCCTACAAAAATTCCCTAAACTTAGCAAATGAATCCCCTAGTTCCCTAAACACCAAGACTTTGTTAGAAATATTCACGGGTAAGGAAACATAGGCCATATGGCTATCGAGCTCAATTAATCGGGTAAACAATACACGGTCAGGCTCAAAGTGGCTTCTCCTAAAGGACTTTTTCAGGTGGGGTGGACGATTTATGAAATTACTCAATGGGTGACTAATGCCTTCATCCTCTCAACAGGTAGATTATAATGTAAGCAATTTAAGCCTAAACACGATGTTCTAAAAGCATAGTCAAAATGCTAGATAGCTCACAAAGACACATTTTAAAGAAAAATTTTCAAAAAATTTGACAAGACTTTTCCATGAATATACAATTAACACCTGCGCATGCTAACTCTAATAATCACATGTAACAATTACTGCCCGAATGCCCAATTCATTCCCCCACACTTAAACTTTGGCATCGCCCTCGATGACCAAAAAAATGCACTATGCACAAGGGGGTAAACGAGATAGGGTCACGCGTGCCCAACTTAACTCAAGTCAATCATTTACAAACAGGCGATTATAAGAGTCGCATAAACTTCCCTAAGGCGCTGGTCGGTGCAGAACTAAACTGAGTCAAGTCATCCTCGGCACATCATCCCAAAATAAGACCCTAAGCTGCAAAAACAAAAGACACAAACATGAAAACAAAAACAGAAAACACCCCATTTTTTTTTCTTTTTTTCTGGGGGTTTTCCTAAAGCAAAAACAAAGACAAAAAGTGCAGAAATAATCTTGGGTTGCCTCCCAAGAAGCGATATTTTTAACGTCGTTTGCCCGACGCAACTACCTTATCAAAACTCAATTAAAGAAACTTCCACTCAGAAAATTAGTTTTCCACATATCAAATCTCCTATCAACAAATGCCTTGAGATGGTGTAAGACCTTAAATTCGTGAAAACAATTGTGCATCTCGGGGCTACCCGTAAAGCAAAAGAATGGATCGAGGCCCTTATAGGGCCCTTTAGTAAAGAATGCGTCAACGAATGGACTAATACCTTTCATGTAAGAAATTTTCTAGGCTAGAGCTTCCCTTTGTTCACTAAGTAAATTAAGACATGCTGATTTTTGGGATAGCTCAAGCCCGGATGCAAGAAAAATAGGGGGGTCAGGACTGTCATCTATAGAATCATACTGAAGGTGGGATGGAAGAAGCTTTAGATTTAATGGAGAAGGAGTAACAAAAAAGGAATTGGACTGAAAGTTTTCCTTCTCCACCTCATCTAAATCATCTTTCGTCCCTTGCACAGAACTAGCATCACTTGAGTCCTCCTCTCCACTAATCATAAGACAATCAAAACTAGGGAGGGGCTCAAGATCCTCTGCTGACACACTCTCCTCCAACAAAAGATCAAAGAAGGCTTCATTAGAAAGCATTTTAGGGGTCCAATCCTCCACCATAGAATCTATGTCATCCAAATAAAAACATTCTCCACTATCCTGACAGTGCCTTTTCATTATTTTGGACATATCAAAGGTGGCAGTCTCATCCCCAAAGTGGAGGACAAGCTTACCGTCTCCAACATCAATAAGTGATCGGGCAATTACCAAGAATGGTCTGCCCAAAATCAAAGGTACCCCACGATCCTGATCCATGTCCAAAATAACGAAGTCTACAGGAATAATAAATTTGTCCACTTCAACCAACACGTCTTCAACAATCCTTTTAGGATATTTCACTAAACGGTCAGCCAGCTGAATGCACATACGTGTTGATTTTAGTGGACCAAGTGCAAGCTTCTCGTACAAAGCATAAGGCATCAAACTGATGCTTGCACGCAAATCAGCTAAGGCCATATCAAAAGTAAGATCTCCTATAAAGCAAGGTATAATGAAAGAACCTGGATCCTTAAGCTTCTCTGGTAGATCCCTCCTAATCACAGCTGAGCAGTCCTCGTTAAGCCTCACAGTTGATGCTTCTTCCAGCTTCCTCTTGTTAGCCAGTAGATCCTTCATGAATTTCGCGTACTTCGGCATTTGCGCTAGTGCATCCACGAACGATCTGTTAAGCTGAACTTGTTTAATAAGTTTCCGAAAATTACCAAACTGGTCACTATCATTCTTCATCATCAATCGTGCCAGATATGGGAGGGGTGGGCTGTAATTCTTGACCGGAACGGGCTGTTTTGGTGCAGCCGCCACCTCTAATCCCTCTTCTTTCTCCTTCTCTTCTTCCCAGGCAGCAGGTACGTCTTCAACTTCATCGGGCTTCTTCTTCGTGGCAGCAGGTTCTAGCTCTTTTCCACTCCTCAAGGTGATTGCCTGAACATGTTCTCGTAGGTTATCCTCGGTATTGCTAGAAAGGGATCCCTTAGGCGTTTCAAAAATGGCCTTTGCAAGCTGCCCCAACTGAGTTAGTATGTCCCGATCTCTCGTATCAGTCCTTTTCATAAATTGCTTGAGTGTCTCCTCTAAGGTAGAAATTCTTTGCTCAGTCTCTTTTCTGAAACTCCCTTGCACCTCATGAGGTGCTTGTTGTTGGCCTTGAGGTGCTTGGGGCTGATTATAATTCCTAGACTGCTGTTGCTGATTTCCTTGCCCGTAATTCCGTTGTTCCTAGGGCTGATTGTAGTAGCCCTGCCTTTGAAAATACATTGCATCAACTTGCTCCACTCCAGGGGCTGCCGAGTGAGCCATCATAGTGCATTCATGCGTCCAATGGAGTCCCCCACATGTAGTACAAGAAGGACTAATAGAACCGGGGGCTATCATATTAACACTGGACACTGAGAGAGAAAGATCCACCTTCTTTCCCAAATCCTCTATGCTAGTAGTGAGTTTCTGAAACATGCTGGTCAAAGTATCTACCCTTGCAGAAAGGGCAGAATTGTCGCTGATCTCATACAGGCCCGGAGCTTTCTGGTGAGGTGTATCCGGAGAACTGTACCATGATGCATTATTTGAAACAATCTTCTCCACTAGTGTCTCTCCAACCTCAGATGGTAAGTGAGAAAAAACTCCACCACCCGAGGCATTAAGCATCATCTTTCCTTCGTTATTGAGTCCGCTGTAGAAGAGTGATATAACCTCACATTCACTCATATTGCCTTGAGGGAAAGCTCTTCTCAGCACCTTGAACCTCTTCCATGCTTCAGCCAATGTCTCCAGAGATCCTTGCTTGAACTCTTGCAGCTGCTTCTTAAACTTGAGTGCTTTTGATGTCGGAAAATATTCTTTGATGAAGGCTTTATGCAGCTGGTCCCAAGTCTGAATATGATGATGAGGATTGTTGTCCAGCCATCTCTGTGCTTCATCCCTCAATGAGAAAGGGAAAAGTAACATCTGCACCTGATCGTCATCCACTCCAGGGATCTTGAAAGTCTGGCACATCCTCAGGAATCAGGTAATGTGTGCTACTGGATCTTCTATAGGGCCTCCTCCAAATTGATTGTTTGACACCATGCTAATAACCGCTGGCTTGATCTCGTAGTGGGGTGCAGTAATTCCTGGCACATGAATACTGTCATACTCTGAAATCTCATGATCGGAGTGAGGAAATCTACAATTGTCTGTCCCTGGTAGAGCGGGTTGTCATGCGGGACATAGGCATTAGCATTGAATGGGAGTCCTGCTGTCTCTGATGGAAAACTGGCTATGATCAAAGAGGTTGTGGTCGGACAATTTGTGGCTGCGGCTGGGGTTGGACTTGGGGCTGACGGAATGGGAAAGTGTAACACCGTCCCCAAATATACTTACTTTTATGTAAATAATGTATTGAACTTTATTAAAGGATTAATGAATTTACGAAGTTGTAAATTTTTATTATTTCTTTCGCGTGAATAGTAAATTGCACGTGGGACCCACATCGGGAGCGGGGACCACCCAACATTCCCGAGACCACATATTTTATTCATCTTGGTCAAGATAATATTTATATAGTGGTGGATGTTTCATTTGGGCCATGGAAAGGTCCAGAGTTGACCGATTGGTCAAGAGAAGCCCAAATTACCGGTACTGGTAATTTAACAGATAATAGCCCGAACTGAATTTCGGAGGCTTATAAATTAAAGTTGGGGAATGTACATTCATTATAAGGGTCATAATGATTAACAACACATAATATATTTTATTTGACCCGATAAAATAAAATATATTTAAAACAGTCCGAAAAATACAACTTTCGGGGCCGATTGTACACTTCGGGACGAAAAGGGTTGACCTCCCACATGAGTGGGGGCCAACCCACGATTTTTGCCATTCAAAATTGAGGGTTGGTCAGCTGGTATAGGAAGGGAACATGGGAAGAGGATTTTGATATGAAGGAAATGGCATCAAAGGTACCTAGGTGGACCCCCATTTTTGCACTCATTGGATCAATGAGACAAAAGTCCATGCCCATCCCTCTCTCCCCTCCTTATCTCGGCCAAGACACAGCAACCAAGAGCAAGAAAACTCCTCATCCTCCTTTCTCCATTGTTGAAGAGAGCTCAACAAGGAAGGACCTCAAGAAGAGGAATTAAAAGTGCTAAAAGTGTGGAAATTAAGGTAATAACCTTATCATAACTTTTTCTCTATTTTTCCTTCCATCATATGATATATATCTCATATGTAGAACCCCTGAGATTGTTCTACATGATAAGAGTGTGGAATAATGGGTTGAAAGGTGGTTCTAAGTCCAAGAATGGATTTAGAAGTCAAAACGACCGGTTCACCGGAAAATAACCTTTTATAGGTTATTTGTATTGATTAAGGTTTTATGATGTTAAAACCTTGTTAGGCACTTGTAAAGGGTATTTCAAGTGATTTTGCAAGGTTGGAAAAGTCGCCGGAATTGTCGCCGGAGTTGACCAAAAGTCGTCGGAGTTTCACCGGAGTTCAACCAAGAAGGGTAGAACTTCATAACGCTAGTTCAAGGTGAATGGACGGCTTAATATCTTATAACTTTTGGGTTAATTATAAGATTACCTAAATAAATGTTATATGTGTTCATAATGATGTTTAAAAGATATTTAAACATGTGATTAGCCAACATAGATAAGTTTGTATGAAAGGAATTAATTGTTTATGCATGAAATTTGATATGAGAAATTATATGAAATGCATATTTGTTTGAAGTATAAAAGAAGCACAAATGAATATTATTAACTTAATTATATGATGATTAAGTTGATATGTACAAGGCTTGAAATGGCGGTCAACGACAACGTTGACCGATGGATAATGGATTAATTAATATCGTTGATATTAGTTAATTATAAATTTACATAAATGCATGGCTTTGCATGGATTGTGATACATAAACTTTATGTATTGAATTAGTTATGAATGACTAAGTATGATATAGACTCTATCTAGGTTCATAGGAGGTTAATCATAGGAAGATAATTTGGTGGAGGACCCTAGTACTTAAAAGTACTTAACACTCAAAACTTGGTGGAGGACCCTAGGACTTAAAAGTCCTTAACACTCAAACTTGGTGGAGGACCCTAGGACTTAAAAGTCCTTAACACTCATATTTTGGTGGAGGACCCTAGTACTTAAAAGTACTTAACACTCAAAACTTGGTGATAGGAGGTTAATCATAGGAAGATAATTTGGTGGAGGACCCTAGTACTTAAAAGTACTTAACACTCCAAACTTGGTGGAGGACCCTATGACTTAAAAGTCCTTAACACTCAAACTTGGTGGAGGACCCTAGTACGTAAAAGTACTTAACACTCAAAATTTGGTGGAGGACCCTAGGACTTAAAGTCCTTAACACTCGGAAATAAATTGGTGGAGTACCCAAGGATTATGATCCTCAAAACTCATAGATTATGATATTGAAATAGGGACAAGGAGGAGTCCTATACACTCATAGGTATATGGGTGGGTTGGGGTTGTTAGTCAAGAATATTGACTATTACTAGTTTTCCCAAATAAAATGGTGATCTACGGATCGGATATTTTCCAAGTATATATATACTAATAAGTATTTCATAATTTGGGGGAAGGACTATTTATATAAGTATCACCCTATGTTTGGGTCTCATACTTGAAACGCTAGTTATTCTATATTTAGCCTGCTACTCGCTCGGTACTTGTACTGACCCCTTCGGGGGGGGGGGGGGGGGGGGGGCACCATTTTCAGGTTGAAGCTAGGGCTTGCTACTTGCACCTTCTTACGGGTGATATCAACTTCAGGAAGACGTGGTTCGTGCTTCCTTATTTTCTTTCAAACTACCGAACACTTGCTCATGGATATTTGTTCTACTATAAACTATTTTTTGGGGCTTGCATGCCCATGTTGTTGGCCGGCCGTGGCTTATGACTTACCATTGAATATTTCCGCTATTCATTGATTTAAATGTGATGTTGTTATGTATGTTTACGACTGAATATGGATGGATTATTTTCTCGAACGCCTTGTGTAATTAAGTGAGGTTGACTCGCGGGTGACGTCACTTGGTTATACGGCGGTTGTACACGCGCTTGGATTGCAGTCTGGGGCGTGACAGAAAGGATTTTGAAAAGGTTGATTTTGCGGCTGAGATTGGAGTGGATTTTGGGTGACTGGAGGTAGGTGCTGTCTCAATTGAAAGACTTGATTATTTGGCCCTATACTTTGCATCCCATAAGTTTGGTTCTGAAAAGTGGTTTCGGAAGTAGTAGAGGCGTATTTTGAAAAAGTTGTTGTAATGGGGTAAGATTTATTTGAGGAGTGGAGTGATTTTGAGGAAAGAATGGGGTACGGCAATTCTGAAATCCAGGGGGGTTTCTAGGTGAAATAGGTGGTGAAGACTGAGGAGAGGTATTGACGTAAAAATCAAGGTGGTTTGAACCTCAGACGTCCCAGCTGTTCCGGATGAAGATGGTTGTTCAATGGTTGCGTTCTTTTCTCTTAACGCCTTGCGGATCTGTCCCACAAGCTTCTCAATCTCAGGATTAAGAGGAACTAGCGGTTCTCCCTTCTTTGAACGTGTATGCATAAACAGACTGACCTGCAAGGTTAGCAGACAAAAATCCTACGAAAAACTAAAAACAAGTCACATATTCTAATTAACCCTTAAATCTGACACTGTCCCCGCCTCCCCGGCAACGGCGCCAAAAACTGATGTGAGTTTTCTCGCACTTAAAAATGTTGTAATATAATGGTGTAAGTATGAGTATAGTCTCCACAGGGACGGACAAAAGAGAATAAAGAATTAATTAAATTCAGCGATACAAATAAATATAATAAAAGCGTCGTGCGAGATTGATTGGTTGGAAAATAAAACTAATGCGAATAAAACGATTAAACTAGGGGAGGTCTTTCTAATTAATGACAAAGAGAATAGGGATCGATTCCGGGGTACTCAGATTTCTGGCTGATCAGGCTTAATTACATGAAATTATTTTAATTGAGCCTAGGTGATCATTACTAAGTTGTTACCGTTCTCGCGGCGTAGAGTACAATAATTTAGGAGACCAGGCAGATCTCTCATGCGACAGGATCCTAAATTATTGCCAAGTCAAACGAGCTTACGGTCCCTTAATTGCTACTAATCTCTTAGCGAACGATTAAGTGTGTGTGAATGTGTCCTAGAACAAATTAGATCTCTCTTAATCTATTCTACATGCAATTGTAATTCTAGTGGCCATCCGGGTTACAAGAGATATCAGTTAAATTAATCAAACACAAATTAAACATCATTCATACAATTAATCCATCATGAATTTAGCCATACATCATGAATAACCCCTTCATCAATCCCAAATCCCTCATCAAAACTACTCGCGATTCATAATTGAATAATCAACGGAATTGGGATGAATAGAAATAATTGTCATTAATTAAACAGATAGAACTTACAAAGAATCCCTTAATCTTGAAGAACAAGGCTTGAAAAGCTCTCAAACGTCCACATAGGGTTTATCTCTATAAGCTCATAAGTGAAAAACAGGCAAAACTGGGGTCTATTTATAGAAAAATCTGAAAACATGCCGAAAATCAGGCTGCACGGTTGACCACACGCCGTGCATGTCACCGTGCGGGTACGCGCGCATTTTTTTCCGTCTCCGACTTTTACTCCGCGTGCACGGTGTGCGGGCGACCGCACTATGCAACCGTGCGGGTACTTCTGGGGCCTATTTATGGACCGCGCGGTGTGCGGTTTCGGCCGCGCGGTGTGCGGTTTCGGCCGTGCGGTGTGCGGTTCAGACCCCTTAACTTTTTGCTCTCAGGATCACCCGCGGGGCGTGCGGAACTGACCCGCAGGACGCGCGGACTGCTCTAGAACCGTTTTCTTGCTATTTTCTTCCTCGTTCGCTCTCAGATGCTTCTTTGATCGGTCCAAAGGCCGTTTCTTCATCAAATATTCGTCGTGAACCTCCCGGTGGCCTCCAAAACTCTCAAATCTCTCTCGAATGCTCTCCAACTCTTCCCGATTGCTTCTCAAGCGCCAGTGTCAGACTCTAAATTCCTGAATTTGACTCCAAACAACACAAAACTCGAACCAACGCCTGGTAAACATAACTTGAGCTAAAATTGAGACTTCTGACACCTAAAAGCTAGGAAAACCATCAAAAGCCTATCCCAACACGAATCAAATGCGTGTTGTAATACGAGCTTATCAGAACCGTAAAACCAACACAAATTGAAAACCCAAATTAAATATTTTTAAAATGATTAAAAATCAAATTTTAGAATAAAATTAATATAGAGTTTTGAAAGTTATATTTCAATATAATTTTAAAAATAAAAACGTTAATATTATTAAGATTTGAATTTAAAAAACATTATATATGCATAATAACACTAGAAAAAAAAAAGCATAAATTTGAGAAGAAAAAAAGTATTAAAATGACAAGGAGTAGTATTTACCTGTTTTTATTTTTATTTTTATTTTTCTTACTTCCGCACTATGGTTGGTTACGTTGCTTTATAATTCGATAATGTCTTTAATTTAGTGTTAGATCTACAATAATGTTATTGTACTCTTGGATCGTGGCAAATTCAACATAGGATAAGTGACGACAATACATCGTCGATCATGATTGGCTTAATTACAGTTGTACAAGTGGGGATTAGCGAATTCTATTGCTCCTGATTGGGCGATAGTGTCTGAATCTGATCCCAGTGGCCAGGACGTATGATCGAATAATGTTTTTTGGTCTTTCTTTTTTGCCTGATGTATCTCGTCTTATTTTTATTTTATTTTTGGAAAAAGGCGGCTTATATTGATAAATAAACATTCAGCAAGGGACAAAAGAGATAAATGGAACACTTCCAGCCACCGACCCTCGGACCAGCCTAAGAACCAATCACCCTATAACCATGTCCTTGGTCTTGTCTATGATATCCTCCATTCTCCTCCCTCAAAAACCTTATGCAAAAAACAAACAACGAACCAAAAAAATCGTCTCGAGCGACTGTGCCTTCGTACGAAAGCTTCGAAACTAAGCCTCTGGATCGATAGTCACAAAGCCAAACTCGAATCACAAAGCCGAGTATGAACTCGGAATAAAAAATCGGAAGAAAAGCGCCGCCACCTACGACGGCTTTCTACCAAACCCTAATACCTAGGGAGTCGCAAGCTTTTTTAGTATAAAAAATTAATGTGGTACTGTATCTGGTCTTATTGTTTAGTTGGATTCTATGATTTTAATATAAATAAATCATTTTCTCTCAAAAAAATATTAATCCACATGCAAATTCCCTTGTGCAAGTCAAAGTCTCCACTTCATGAATATCAAGAGACGTTTGGACTTATTCGAGTCGAGTGAACAAATTAACCCCTATTGCTTAGGGGTGGACCGGGCCTGGTCCGGTTCCGGTTCAGGCCTGGGCCCGGCCGGGCTTGGAGTTTATTTGGTAAGGCCCGGGAGTCTACCGGTACCGGGCCAGGCCGGTTTCGTTCAATATGTTTTGGATTTTATTAATTATTCCAACCCCCAACCCCACCCCCCACCCCCCAAACCCCTCGAAAACACCCAGCCCATCCCACCTAAACCCAATCCAAACTCAAAAAACAACAACAACAACAACAACAACAACAACAACAACAACAAAAACCCGGGACCAGGCCCGGGCCTGGGCCAAATACTATATAAGGCTATGTTATTCATCTAGAAAGTTTTATGATACGCAGATTATTAGAGTACACATAATTCGCCCCATATAATGCTAATGAGGGTAGAAATCAAATGAGTTAGGATGTTTTCTTTTCGCAGATTATTAGAGTACACATAATTGGCCCCATATAATGCTAATGAGGGTAGAAATCAAATGAGTTAGGATGTTTTCTTTTGGATTGAAATTTGCTGGTTTGATATGGTCTTGTTTAATCTAGCCTGGTCTGAGACTGAAAACAGTTCAAAAGAAAACATCCTTAAACACACGAATATACTCGTATATGAACTTAATTATCTAATTCCAAAGTTCTTCGCTCAAGTGTTCAACCATTCTATACTAGGAGTCCATTCTCTAACCCAAAATTATTTCGGTGTATCAGCTACTCTTTTAAATAATTTTTTCTATGTTCCATTGGAGTATTGGACTGTGTCAACATTCCCTTTGGTTGTTCTAAAAACTTTGTCACTTTCATATTAAAGTAACTAATTTGTGGTTCTGTGTATTTCTCTCCCCTCTGCACAAATTTCAATCACACAACTTTCGCTTTTCTTTATTTGTCACCTAATTCTAACTTGGAAAAGTTCACCCGCACGGAGGTAATATGCCTTTAGATTATGCGCGTTAAATTGTATAATGATCAAAATATGTAAGCATGGAGTTAGTTTTTTGCTGATTTGGATGAAGTTATTTTTCGCTATTTTCATATATTTTTTCTTAATTTTAGTAGATTCAGCCAATTCAACCAGAGATTTAACGATTTTAACATATTGAATCAATTCAGTTAATCTTTGTATTACCAAACGGAATTATAATTTTGGTGTCTAATTCTAGTTTGTTAGTACTTAACTTGTTCTAATTATAGTTTCTTAGCATTTGACACATCGATGTACCACAAAAGGAAAAGAAGCAACACTGACTAGTGTGGGTACGTTCCTGTTTTGGCAAGTGGGTGAAAGATGGGTCTATGATGAGTAAACGTTAAGCACACAGCCACAGCAATCGAATAGGTATATACGGAGTCTCAGGGATTGGTCTGCTATGATTTGAAACCACCTAACTCTTTTCTTTTCCTCCTGTCCTTCTCCACGATTGTTTCAATTATTTCTCTAAATAGTAAGTTCGAGGAAGTAGAGTACATGCTTTAATTAATTAGCAATAATGTTCTCCTCCACCCAACCAAACGCCCTTACTCACCTCTCAGCCAGCTCCGCCACCTCCCACGGCGGAGGGTATCACTGGATCCTCCTTCCTGATTTCCGGGACCACCAATTTCCATGCAATACTTTGGTCAACCCAACCACCAACAATGGAGTCAAAATTAACGACCATAGTAGTTATAGAAATGATAATGCAGGCAATACCAGCCAACTCCGCATAAAAAAGAAACCTTTTCTGCTTTCCGGCAGGCCGGAGCAGAAGGCGGCAAAGAAAAAGGACCACCGTACTAAAATAATGACTGCTCAAGGTCAAAGGGACCGGAGGGTCAGGCTCTCAATCTCCATAGCTCAAAAGTTCTTCCATCTTCAAGACACTTTGGGTTTTGACAAGCCCAGCAAAACCCTAAGTTGGTTATTCGCCAAATCGAAGCTCGCCATTCAAGAGCTAACCCACGCCGCCGCAGACAGTTCGCCGTCTTCCGCCGTGAGTGACGGGGTGTCCACGCGAAAAGCTAACAAAAGGGGAAAAGACTGTTCCATGAAAGACGTTGCTGCTAAAGAATCTAGGGCAAAAGCTAGGGCTAGGGCTAGGGCTAGAACTTTGAAGAAAATGTGTATGAAAGAAATAAGTGAGGCCAATACGTTTCTACCAGCACTTTCCCTAGTCAAATATCCCCTTAACATTGATGACGTGGCAGCTAAAGTGTGGGATATTCCGCAGCATCTTAGGATGCCCGGAGATCTGAGTTCTGCGGACGACGACAATGTCTACTCCGGGAGTAACTAGCTGGTAATGGTGGGTCGTGGGAGTTAGAACATTGCTGTGCTGGTACCACAAAGATTGTGTGACTTTTCTATCATGGTAGACCAATTATTCCTTATCAAATTTAGGAGTATTTATGTCTCCTATTTTAATTTGACGCAATTATTAATAAATTAATTGAATAACTAAAATTTATGGTTGAATTTTTTTTTCTCCTCCGGAAGGTAAACCACCAAAATCATTTGGGTAAATGACGGAGTACATTTACCATATTATTATTAAGAAAGAGAGTAACAACAAAGAGAGGGGGACTAGACCAAAGACCTCTCCGAGGAAATTACATCTGAAAGAAAATAAATCAAAGAATAAAAAAGCCAACTCCAAAAGAATAACAACTAATGCGAAAATCTGAGAGAAGGCAACCCGAAAAGATCCATGTAGTAGGCACATTTTGCTTGGGCCGGAAGATGGCAGACCCGAGACTATGAAATCTTTGGGCCCGTATGCTGAAAAGTCAGAAAATGGGCAACCCAATTCATTTCACGCCACACATGCGAAAAGGAAAGTCTTCTTCCTTCAGACAAAACCAACAATTTAGCAACCTCATCGCTCCATCTGCCAGATCCTCCGTCCATAATATATTTCAAAGCCACCGCAGAATTCATTCCGACTTTTATATCCGAGAACCCTTCGTTGAGAGCCCAAGTCGTTGCCATAACCACCGCCCTAATTTCGGCTTCCAAAGGAGAGGAAGTTGCTACCGGGATTATACCAGGTAGGCAAAGCTTAAAGATATCTTCCAATTTTTTAACATCAGCTTTAAGCCACCAAGTGATGAAAATGCTTCTGATTGAACAAGATTGATAAAGAGTTGGAATGCTAAAAATTCCCATAAAGTACTCCCAAATTGGTTTAATCTTCACACAGGTTAGAAAAATATGGTCTACAGATTCTGGCTGAGCTCTACAAAATGGGCAAATTGTTGGGTTGAGAACAACTTGAAACCTGCCTAAATTGTCAAGAATAGGAAGTATTCCTTTCAATAATCTCCACTGAAAAATTTTGACCGTTAGCGGCAGACTAGACTGCCAAATCTGAGTACAAGAGAAAGATGTAGGCTGCTCATCTCTTATGGATTCAAAAGCTGATTTGAAGGAAAACTTTCCATCGATCCAATTTAGGCTCCCAAAAAATAGAGCCATCAGGATTAGTCCCACATATTGAGTTTGCAAAGTCATCAATAGAGCATATTCTCCTCCACATTGGAGAATTAGTAACCTTTGGAATTTGAATATAATAAAATAATATGTTAAAGATCGATCACATACTTCTTTCCACAAAAAGAGATGTGACACTTACATTGGGATAATAACTCAAAAAGGGAAGTTTGACAAATAAAATGAGATGGATGAAGTATTATTTTATTTTTGCTTCTCAATAATTGTACTACCTGCTAATGTCCCACACCTAATTAAGGAGAAAGTCACAGTTTTTAATTGCGGGCCGCAAGGCCGGATGCAGCCGCAATATTGCAGTTGCGCGCGGTTCAGCAACCGCATCGGGTCACAATGGGAGTGAGAATGCACGGCAAAAATCTGAAACATAACCACAACGAGGTCGCATCCGGATCACAACACTAATTTTATTTTATTCCTATTTCATTCGAACAAAAAATTGATTAATTCACACTACATCACTACAAGAAAAATGCCTTACAGTGACACCAAATTAGTGTCACTGAAAGTTTCTGTGACACTAAAAAAGTGTCAATGAAAGTGGGGAATAGTGACACTTTATTATTAGTGTCACTAAGTGTCACGCCCCGGACCTCCCCGGACACGTCGACAATCCGCCATACAATACGAATAGTCAACCGCAGTCCAACACATTCATATTATACAAGGCGTCTTGAATATCATTCACACGTATACATCCATAAACAAACATAATAAGTAATTCATAACGCAGCGGAAAACATTGTTTAAAACAAGAAGGCCACACAAGGCATTTCATGAGCACGCAGGCTCTATAGTAAAATATCCATGAGCAAATTTGTTAATGTTTCAAATGGAATGGAGGAAGCACGAACCAAGTCTTCTCTCCTAGGAATCACTCGATCAACGAGCACAGGATGCAAGCTCTAGCCTCAACCTGAAATGGTGGTGGGACGCCCCCAAAGGGGTCAGTACTCTATACGGCTATAAAGTACTGGTGTGGCAGGCATCTAGTAGATATACAACAAGTATTTCACACACAAGACCCTCAAATAGGGTGATAATATAGTTTAGGCTGTAATCCCAAATTACCCCTTCAAAATAAATACTTACTTTATATAAAGTCAAGTAGTCGGCTCAAAGGCCCATGTTTATCACAAAACATTTCCCAAACCCCGTGACTAATGGTCACGACATACATAGGGTCCAACCCTAATATAACTTCTCATTTCTAGAGTTCGGCTCGAGTACATCATCATGCACTCGCATCATAGATCTCCTACTTCATGTAATCATATCATAGATCTCCTACTTCGTGTATTCATCCCATAGATCTCCTACTTCATACAATCACACCATAGATCTCCTACTTCATACAATCACACCATAGATCTCCTACTTCATACAATCACACCATAGATCTCCTACTTCATACAATCACACCATAGATCTCTTACTCTATGAAATCACATTTGACACTTGAATCTCATTCAAGTTCATCACAAACAAACTCAAACCTTAAGTTTGATTCTAACACATTTAGGACAATCCTTAACTAGCATCACAATACTATTAAGATTATTCCTACAACTCATTTATCATTAATGGTAGCCCCTCCATATCAATAGATATGTGGCAGCCTCCCATGTGTAAAGCATCATCATGCAATTATACATTTACATACACATAACATTCATACATGAGTTAGAAATGTCTATTTAACATTATAGCACATTTATACCTCATTTACCCCACAATCATCGGTATGGTTTCAATTCATGATCAAGTCCATTACTTATCATTCATATCATGTTCAATCATCTTTATTTATGAAAACATGATTTAAGCATTTAGGTAATCTCATGCATAACCTACAAGTTGTAAGCAACTAGATGTCGTCCTCACCTTAAAGAGCTTTAGACTTCCTTTCACGCTCCAACGACCAAGTTGCGAGCTAACTCCTTGCGAAAAAAAAAATGAGTGGGCAGCAGCCTTCTCTCAGCAGCTGGCTCAGCAGCCTGCTTGACGTGCACTTTGTCGTGGTGTGCACTCAAAATAATAAATACAATACAACACTAATACGTAGTATAGTGAAGTAAGGTTCGTATCCACAGGGAAAGGAATACTTTTCTTTTTATAGAACCAGTGACAAAATGGGGGGTTTTAGTTTGATTTGGTTTAATAAATTAAACACGAAGATGAACGAGTTATGTGGTTTAATTAATGAGAAGAAGACTTGGTTTTGCTTTTATCCACTTAATGAAATGTTCGTCGATCCCGGTTATATCTTTAACTATCTTCCTCTCGAATACTCAATCGAGGAGTATATCCAGTTCATCGAGGGTAGTTATTAATAACGAGACGCGTTCATTAATAAAACTTACTACCGAGTCAATATAGAACAAGCGCCGTATATTAACTTGATAGTAGCAATAAAATCAAGATGAAAACGATTGAGATTGATAACCTCAACACAAGCGGTTTATTGGTTTAATCAATATAATTAATTCCCCTTGGCTTATTAATCATGAGAAGCATGCATTAACAACCCAAGTTTACTACCATTGAAAGAACCGAATTAATAACAAGCGTATTAACCGATTGATTCTAGTAATAATTAATATATGAAACAAAACTAGTTGATCCTTTAAGTAATGTTCAAAATATTAATATGAAATATGAATAGGAATTAATTAATACTCAAGGAAGAATATTAAAGAAGATGAATCCTACTATAGTTAATATCAAGATGTTAACTAATTGTCATCTTAGTAACACTCCCCAATATTAACATAGAGGAAGAAATAGCTATTACTATAATTAATGTCAAGATGTTAACTAATTGTCATCTTAGTAACACTCCCCAACATTGATATAGAAATAGTATTTAAAGGAAGAATTAATATTCAAGGAAGAAGATTAAAGAGAATAACTCACAACTTACAAATTCATTAAGCTTCAAAGTAGCAAAACCAAGATGGAAGAGTTTAGCTCCTCATTTGGAGACTAAACATGCTATAAAAATATAAAAGAAATACTATTCTAAACTGAGCTTAAGAGTATGGAAGAAGGGATTCTTTTTAGTGAAGGAAAAGTGTGCTATTTATAGGTGTTTTTCAACACCTTTGGTCGAGTACCCGACCGGGTAGAGTATCTACCCGACCGGGTACCGGTCCGAATCAAATATTTTCCACGTTCTAGTGTTCTTCAGCACGTCGGGTTGTCTTCGGTCAAGTCTCACCCGACCGGGTGAGGTATAGGGCCCGACCGGGCCAAGCAATTTCCTGGAGACTACAAATGTTAATTCAAACCCGACCGGGTGAAGGTTTCTACCCGGTCGGGTTTATACTTCTGGGCAGCATTCTCCTTGTTTTTCTTCCTTTTCCTTGCCAACAATTCTACCAAAACTTCCTAACCCACAAATAAAAGCTAAAAACACTTACAAATAAAAAGTGAACAAATGTTTACAACTACACACAAATGGTAAACAATGCACACAAAACAAGATATAAAAATACACATTTATGCACTACTAACTAGTGCATATCAAATACCCCCACACTTGAACTTTTACTCGTCTCGAGTAAAATAAATTATGTCCATGAAGTCTTCAAAACAACAGTATCAAAACAACCACCATAAAGTGTATCTAGAAGCAGAATGATTACAAAAAATATCCCCAACATCAAGAGGTCTTCGAAATTGGTTTTCTCACCAACGAACTCCCTTTCATCATCACCCTTAGGATCCTGCAAAGTCAAAAGAAATAATTTCTCTCATTCTCTCATTTTTGCCTAGGTGCCCTTTCGGGTTTTCATCCCAGCTTCCCACATTTTTCTGTTTTAATCCTCACAAACTCACTCTTATTTTGCTTATTTTTGCTTAAGTTGCCCTTTGTGGGTTTTCAACTTAACAAGCTCTTTTTTTTTTTTTTTTTTTTTAATAAAAAGAAAATAAAGAGTGTGAATGTAAGCTTACCAGAATAGTCTCCCCCCAGCTGAGTCATTGCACTGTCCCTAGTGCCCGCCCATACCGCCACCATGGTGTCTGTCCTCATCCATGTGATCACCGCCATAACCACCATCATCGCCTCCACCACCGGAACTCGAGCCTCCAAAATAACCCCATGCAGTGGGATCATACCAAGAGGGTGCGGGAGGGGGAGTGGTCATAGATGCAAATCCACCCTGATGCGCCATATAGGAATAAATAGGACCATAGGTCCTCCGTAGGTCCTCCTCATCTCTCCGGCGGTCTTCCTCATATCTACGCCAGTCTGCCTGCCGCTGCTCCTCCATCCTCTCAAAGCTCTGCCTGTGCTCCGTACGATATAATCCAACTTCATTCCGAAGTTGGGTGTAGTTGTTGTTGAGCATGGCCATGTTATCGAGCATTTGTTGCTCGAAAGGTGTGTAGTGAAAAGCTTGAGGTTGTGGTTGTTCAGGCATTAGTGGGGGTTGTTCGGGTATGATTGGTGGTTCTTCATCATCTTCATTTTGGATTGGTTCTTCATAATGATCCGGGATTGCCCCGGGAAGACAATAGTGATGACCATCCCCGATTTGGTGATCGATGATATCCAGGGGGACATCGGCCGAGGGTATTTGGAGGTAGATGGAGGTGCGTGGGAGGATGCGCCAATTATAGACTTGTGCCCCGGTTGGTGTTTTGTGAGAGGATACCAAGTCTAGGGTCTTTGTTACAAGCCATTCAGTGCAAATAAGTTGTCTTGAGGTGATGGGGCCGTGGTCTACAAAACCATATAAAGTGGCTATATGTGTGATGAGGCCCCCCATCACAATTGGTCCTGTTGATGTTGCCACGTTGTAGAAATGGGTCCATAAGATGGTGGCAACATCAACTTGATCCGGGCCAGGCAAAACAGCTTGTGCTAGAACGCACACATCCCAAATCCGTGTGTGATGATTATTTGGTCTTCCGAGAAAACAATTGGAGCAGAATTTTAAGAATAGTCGGAAGACCGGATGTTGCACACGGTTCACGCTCAGCTTAGAAAGATCAACCACAGGTTTTCCTGTCATTCTCTTCCACAACTCATATCCCACAAGAGAATCATATGTACGTGCTTCATCAAATAATGGGAGGCCAAAGTGTTGAGCAAATTCCCTTTTGGTTAATGAACGATTTTCATTTAGTAAACGAAAGGTGATGATGTCATTTGCATGATCATCCACATCTTTCGTATACGCAAACGAGCTAAAAAATTCATACACCAAATGAGGATATGTAACATATTGCATTCCAAATATTCTAGTCATTCCAATTCTCGCAAATATGTCACGCATCACAACATCAATCCACAGTAATGCTAGAGTAGTTAAGCACATGAAACGGGATTGTTTTACCTCCCTCTTTGTTTGGTTGATGAAGCTTTCCCTTTGACCCTCCGTAGCCAAATCCACATTCTCGTAGCCCGGCACCGGTGGTATAGCTCGGTTACCCCTTGAGGAAGAGCCTTTTGATTTTCTTGGAGCCATTGAATTTGATTTTTTTTGGTTTTTTCTTGAAGGATTTTCGGACTTTTGGCTAGGGTGTGTTTTGGAGAGTTTTTATGGGTATGGTTTGGAAGAGAATGGTGAGGAGAACAAGGATATGATATTGGTTGGGGATTTTGGGTTTGATTTTGGACCTTGAATGCCCAAAAATGGGGATTTTCGGATTTGGGGTAGGGTTTTGTGGGTTTGGTGTAATTGGTGGATTTGAGATGGATTTATGGGTATAGAGTGGAAGAGGGTGAATGGGAGATGAAGAAAATGATTTTATTTGATTGATTTGGTGGAGAAATGGGGGTAGATTCGAAGCTTTTGGAGTGTAAAAATGGGGGATTTTGGGGGTTGGTTCGTAGGAAGAAGAAGAAGATTGGGAGAGGAAGAGGGTAGCCCGACCTGGTATAGGGGTGTTTTCCCGTTCACCCGGTCGGGTGGGTTAATAGACCCGGTCGGGCCTTTCGATCCCGCCTATCCAGTAGCTACTGGAATGAATACCCGGCCGGGTGAAATAAAGTACCCGGTCGGGTATTAGTTAATTTTGACTATTTTATTTTATTTTTTTGTCCGGCCGGGTATGTGGTTTGACCCGGTCGGATTTGCAAAGCAGTGGTCTGGTACCAAATAATTTAGTTACCCGGCCGGGTTTGTTGGAGTTGCCCGGTCGGGTAAAAAAAAAAATTTCGAAATAATTGTGACTTGCTTCGGTCGGGTGGAGGTCTGGTGAAAATATTTTTCTGCTAGATCCGACCGGGTTCAAAAAGTTACCCGGCCGGGTCTGGCCTTAATTTTTTTTTTTTTTTTTTTTTTTTTTTTTTTTTTAAAAGGTTTTCTCGCACACAAAAATAAATGAAAATGCTCAAAATACAAACTTGGGTTGCCTCCCAAGAAGCGCTTGATTTAACGTCGCGGCACGACGTTATTTTTATTTTATTTTCTATTTTAAGTGGGATCGTGAACAATCTTGTTTGGCCTCGTACTCATTTTGTTTTTCGACCTTTTCCAGTAAGGTCGAATTTTTGTTTTTATTGCCTCCTCAACCGCAGATGATCCCCTATTCTTATTTTTTTGAAAAATTGGGATTTTATTAGATTCCTTCAAGGACTTTGGTTCTTGTGGTCCAAAAACAGTTAAAGAACAAAGAGATTGGGCTTTAATTTGTTTTTTCGTAGAGTCAAAGATGTTGAACTCTATTTTTTGGTCATCGAACTCTAAAGTTAATGAACCACTAGACACGTCAATTTTTGTTTTTGCGGTCTTTAAGAAGGGTCTACCCAAAAGGATGGGTGTTGTTTGGTCATCATTTCCCATTTCAAGGACATAGAAGTCAACAGGAAAAACCATATTTTCTACTTCTACTAGCACATCTTCTATTATACCCTTCGGGTAAGTATTAGAATGATCCGCTAGTTGAATCACTACACCTGTTTGATGTAGTGGGCCGAGTTGTAGGGATTTATAAACAGAGTAAGGAATGACATTTATAGATGCCCCTAAATCCAACAAGGCCTTAGAAAATGCGGTGTCCCCTATCTTGCAAGGTATGGTGAACATGCCCGGGTCGCTACATTTTTCGGGAAGTTTCTTTTGAAATAGAGCCGATACATGTTCACTAACCTTGACCTCTTGCTTTTCTTTTGACTTATCCTTTCGTTTTGTTTTGCATAATTCTTTTAAAAATTTAGCAAAACGGGGAACATTTTTAATTGAGTTAAGGAGCGGAATGTTTACCTCACACTTGGCGAATGTCTCATAGATGTCAGTATCTTTCTCCAGCTTCCTTGTCTCCATCAGTGCCTCGGGAAATGGGGCTACTGGTTCATACGATGCATATGGTGGAAGTTTCGCCTTTGTGGTTCCCTCCTCAGATTGAGCTTCTTCTTCATGATCAACCTCCTTGATCTCTTGGTCATTTTTTTCTACCCCCTTCAACATGATTGCATTCACATGTTGTCTCGGGTTTTGCTCCGTTTGAGATGGGAGTTTACCCGAGTCCTTTGCTTCAAGACGGCTTACGGCATTTGAAATTTGGCTAACTTGGGTTTCCAAATTTTTAATGCTTGACTTCGTTTCATGTTGGAATTGTATCATGGTTTGTTGAAATTGACCCATGCTTTGTTGCATGGTAACCATGTTTGAAGTCAAAGCTCGTATCATTTCATCCGTTGACATATTAGATTGAGAGTTTGAACCTTGATTGTCAAAAGATGGTTGAGAAGATGGTTTGGATTGTTGGGAGTTTCCATACCTCAAGTTTGGATGATCTCTTAATCCAGGGTTGTAAGAGTTTGAGAATGGATCGTACCTCCTTTGTTGGTGGCCTTGGAAACCCAAGGCATTGACTTGCTCTGTATCGTTTTCTTGAAGAGTCGGGCATGAGTCAGTGGGATGCCCTTGTTGCGTACAAATGCCGCAGACCTTGACTTCTTGGGTCTTGGATTTTAAGAGGAAATCCTTAACCAAGGAAGTCAAGCCGGCAACTTGACTCTCCAGTGATGATGTCGATTCTGCCGCGGCAACTCTACGAGTTGAGGATCTGCGACCGAATTGCCGTGAGTTCTCGGCCAATTCCGAGATAAGATTTATAGCTTGTGAAGGAGTTTTATTAACAATGCCGCCTCCACAAGCGGCGTTCACCATTCTTCTATCATCATCAACAAGACCATCATAAAAGTATAAGATGAGGTCTTGTTCTGAGTAGCCATGATAGGGACAGCTAGCACATAGCTTCTTAAATCTTTCCCAAAATTCATATAAGGATTCATCATCCTTTTGCTCGATGTTGCTTATTTGCTTTTTGAGAGAAGATGAGATGGAAGCAGGATAATACCTATCGAGGAAGCACTTCTTCATTTGTGCCCATGTGTTGATGCTTCCCGAAGGAAGATAGAAAAGCCAATCCTTCGCAGTATCTTTCAATGAGAATGGGAAGGCTCTCAGTTTTATTTGCTCTTCTGTGGCACCGTTTGGGCACATGCTTGTGCAAACGATGTGGAACTCCGAAAGATGTTTATTCGGATCTTCTCCTCTCATGCCATGGAAAGATGGCAATAAATGTATGAGCCCAGATTTCAGCTCAAATGTATTACCTTCATCAAGAGTAGGAAAGGTAATACATAATGGTTGTTGATTCAAGTTTGGAGCTGTGAGCTCCCTCAAGGTCCTTGTCTCGAGAGCCATGTGGAATGACTCTTCGGATTCGCTAGAGCTAGAGCTAGCGTTTGAGGATTCCTCCGAGGGTGTGTGCGGAAATAAATTTCTCAACCTCTCGAAGGCTTGTTCTATTTCGGGGTTTGTTTGGTAAGTAAGTTCGTTTATAGAACGGGTTTTTACCATATACTCATGTAAACTCAGAAATAGAAAAAGTAAGAGCGCTTTATATTTTATTTATTTATATTTTTTTTCGATTTTTCTTAATTTAAAATAAAAAGAAAAATTATTGCCTTTCCCCGGCAACGGCGCCAAATTTGACGTGCACTTTGTCGTGGTGTGCACTCAAAATAATAAATACAATACAACACTAATACGTAGTATAGTGAAGTAAGGTTCGTATCCACAGGGAAAGGAATACTTTTCTTTTTATAGAACCAGTGACAAAATGGGGGGTTTTAGTTTGATTTGGTTTAATAAATTAAACACGAAGATGAACGAGTTATGTGGTTTAATTAATGAGAAGAAGACTTGGTTTTGCTTTTATCCACTTAATGAAATGTTCGTCGATCCCGGTTATATCTTTAACTATCTTCCTCTCGAATACTCAATCGAGGAGTATATCCAGTTCATCGAGGGTAGTTATTAATAACGAGACGCGTTCATTAATAAAACTTACTACCGAGTCAATATAGAACAAGCGCCGTATATTAACTTGATAGTAGCAATAAAATCAAGATGAAAACGATTGAGATTGATAACCTCAACACAAGCGGTTTATTGGTTTAATCAATATAATTAATTCCCCTTGGCTTATTAATCATGAGAAGCATGCATTAACAACCCAAGTTTACTACCATTGAAAGAACCGAATTAATAACAAGCGTATTAACCGATTGATTCTAGTAATAATTAATATATGAAACAAAACTAGTTGATCCTTTAAGTAATGTTCAAAATATTAATATGAAATATGAATAGGAATTAATTAATACTCAAGGAAGAATATTAAAGAAGATGAATCCTACTATAGTTAATATCAAGATGTTAACTAATTGTCATCTTAGTAACACTCCCCAATATTAACATAGAGGAAGAAATAGCTATTACTATAATTAATGTCAAGATGTTAACTAATTGTCATCTTAGTAACACTCCCCAACATTGATATAGAAATAGTATTTAAAGGAAGAATTAATATTCAAGGAAGAAGATTAAAGAGAATAACTCACAACTTACAAATTCATTAAGCTTCAAAGTAGCAAAACCAAGATGGAAGAGTTTAGCTCCTCATTTGGAGACTAAACATGCTATAAAAATATAAAAGAAATACTATTCTAAACTGAGCTTAAGAGTATGGAAGAAGGGATTCTTTTTAGTGAAGGAAAAGTGTGCTATTTATAGGTGTTTTTCAACACCTTTGGTCGAGTACCCGACCGGGTAGAGTATCTACCCGACCGGGTACCGGTCCGAATCAAATATTTTCCACGTTCTAGTGTTCTTCAGCACGTCGGGTTGTCTTCGGTCAAGTCTCACCCGACCGGGTGAGGTATAGGGCCCGACCGGGCCAAGCAATTTCCTGGAGACTACAAATGTTAATTCAAACCCGACCGGGTGAAGGTTTCTACCCGGTCGGGTTTATACTTCTGGGCAGCATTCTCCTTGTTTTTCTTCCTTTTCCTTGCCAACAATTCTACCAAAACTTCCTAACCCACAAATAAAAGCTAAAAACACTTACAAATAAAAAGTGAACAAATGTTTACAACTACACACAAATGGTAAACAATGCACACAAAACAAGATATAAAAATACACATTTATGCACTACTAACTAGTGCATATCACTGCTCTCAGCAGGTGGCTCCACCCTCCTGCCACGAAACTAAACAGTCCTCTTGAAGAGGTGTTCCCCGGCAAGTTCACCTCCTAACCGTTCAAGGTTCATTTAAGGTTAGTGCCTAACCTTTAAACTCACATGTCTAACATTCATGAATACATTCTACCCTAAGAACAAAGTGGAATAGCCTCCTAAACCTTACATATGATCTATGTAAAGAAGAGGAAGTTTTCGGGTTCAACTCACCTCTAGAGAAGAAGAAACCCTGCTGCAGGGTCGTACTTTCCAACGCAGATTTGGAAGCCTTCCTCAACTCCGATCGTCGCGATCTACACCATTCCAGAATCCTTGTTTTAAGATCTTTCTCTGGACACCTCACACGCCTGATTTGAACGAGTGAAGCTCAAGATATGGGCTGAACAATCAACCCCTACGCACAGTGACGAAAACTGCGAACTGCTCTCTCCTTTCTCTCTTTCTTTGTTCTGATCGGTTCTCTTCTCTTAGAAGCCAAGTAAATTCGAATGGGGGGTACTAAGGGTGCCCCTTAGGCCTCCCAAAAGGTTATTCCCCTTGTGTGGAGTGGAAAGAATGGGATGTGGGTTATTCTCCACCAAGTGTCACAATCAAGTACAAATGGGGTCCAATCCTTATCATTTTATTCTCTACACAAACCCACCCCATCATGGTCCGCCCCAAAAGTCAAAATACCATATTCTCATTGTCTTGTAAGTGCCAAGGAGGTGTGGTACGCACCCCCTTCGGTCCAAGTCAGCCCGGAAGGAAAATCCTTACCGATAATTCCTTACGGAGTAAAATTGAGTCTTATTATTTGTGTCTTCGTAATGCGATTTCTCTCCATATAATATCGGGCATTTATACTAACCAAGATGGTCCACATCGGTATTTGGAAACTCACTCACGAAACACGGATCCCAACGATAGGTTAACGAACACAAGTTACATCAAACACTACTCGTTTCACACAATGTCAAAGCATGAGTTACATAAGATAACACACGTGTTACACACGGCTGGTAATAACAAGTTCAAAACATCAATTACGAAACTTTCGAATAGTAAATTCGGGTACACACGGGTGCGGTGTGACACTCCAAAAATTTAAATAAAATAAAATAGTTAAGATATTAATTAGAATTTTTTTTCTTAAATGATAAAGTGACATTTAACAAATATTAATCAATTAAAAATGTGTGCCATCTTTATACACTAAAAGAAACCAATAATACACTCTAATAATAATACATTGACTTTTCAATGTAATTTAAGATAGTATATTTACGTATGATAGATAGTTCACACATGATACTTGTACGTAAATAAATAAATAACAAGAAAAGCCATACATAGAGAAGTTATGGGGCCAATCCAGAACCTTCGAATTAGCATTACGCACACAAACCATTGACATATTACACCCATGCGTATAACCAAACAAGGAAACTGAAATAATGTCAGTAATTGCCAAAGATTTGTAACGTATAGTCTAGAACTCTCAACGATGAGTATAAATACAAGCCTTACTAACGATCTATGTTGCGCCAAAACAAACGACGATCTACGTACGTCGCTAACAAAATGTGAGAAAGAGAAGGCCTGTAAGAGCCGTTTCCAGTAGACAGGCCGCCGGAGGTCAGCCTGCAGTGCCACCGGGAGAGAACGAGTGACGCCGGAGGGAGATGGATTCCAACCGGAGCCATTGCCACTGCACAACGCATCGCCGTGTGCATCGCCGCACCAGAGTGTCGCCGGACGGTTTCTTTTTTCACCGGAGGTGCCTATTACTGCGGAGTTCTTGCAACGAGGAAGAGAAGAAGCCGCCGCAGATCGGTCTCCTGACGCCGGACAGATTGTTTCTTACGGAAAGGTCACCTGGAGCTGTGCCGTCACTACCGGAATAGATCATCACCGCTGAAGGCTGAAGCGCGTCGCCGGTACTGCGAGGATGACGAAGAGGACAGATACAGTAACTGTGAATATTTAGAGACCGGAATTGAAGAAGAGAATTAGGAGCATCGGGACTTAAGGTAAGTTTCACGTCAACCGAAATTAGTTCTTTTTACTTCGTGATTTCTTTGAATATTTTTGTGTGCATATTTGAGAATTGAATTTATGTGTGCTGAATTTGATTAAATATTATGATATGAAAGGGTTGTATTTGGGATATTAGTTGATATATTGGTTTGTTAATAATTTAATATGAGTTATTGTATACAATTTTGGAAGACTTTGTAATAGTACGTAATTTGTTATCTTTGTGGGAGTTTGATAAAAAGGAAAATTTTGAAGTATAAACTTCGATTGATTTTGAGAAAGCAAAGAAAAATAAATATTTTCATAAAGAGTGGACATCACGGGAGAAATCCGTGGTGTCGGTTTTCCACATCCCTTAAAATGTGGAGGGTGGTTAGGTCTACTACTACTCAATTCTTGCTGGTATTGGTTTGAGGTGAATTGATGGTCGGTAGAAAACATCCCGGCTTTTGAGTAGTAGTGGTATTAGTAGCTCCTAATCATTCAGTTTTTGAGGTGGGGTAGTTGGTAGAAAACATCCTGACTACCCGGATCAACTTACTAACTCGGAGGGCTTGGAATACCTTTAGGGGGTGTGCACACTTAAGGTAGTTGTTTCCGTTTCCGTTGAGCAGTTGTGGTACCGGCAATAGTCCCGGGGTGGCTGTACATAACAACGGACCACCGGGCTCAACCAAAGTATTGAGCACCGCCCTTCTAAAGTACTAGGGAGTTAGTTACAAAGTGATTTCTGGGAAAAATTCAAAAGAGGAGAATCTTGGTGTTTCATGTATTTTGGAATTATTATATTTGCAAATTGTGCGGTTGGGATTTTGTATAGATATCATTTACTTATAATTTATAAAGTGTTTTGAGAAATATTTTATGGGGTTGTGCGAATTTATATATATATATATTATTTATTATTATTTTAAAAGGTTAGGTGGAACTTACTTAGCATTATTGCTAATGTTTGTTTTCTTTTTATTTTCTTTTGCTCGTTTCTAACAGGAGGTGATCATGTTGATTTTGATGCTGGAATGTTTGAGGGCACGAATTAGAAGACCTTATCGTAGTTCACTAGAATAAACTTTAATATTTGCTTATGATTCGAACATCTTGATTTTTATCTAAACTCATGTTTTGGTAGATAGCCTTAACATCCAACCATTCACGGATTGGATGTGGCGGTGACATACCCCTTTTCCTTTATTTTACCTATTTCCGCTGCAAACATTTGAATGTTTAAATAATAAATAAAAGTTCATTTCTGTTTCAAAGTATCATTTTGGGTGGGAAATTTGGGGGTGTCACATGCGGTGTCACAAGTTCACCCCCCTTAACAGGAATTTCGTCCCCGAAATTCACAACGCTACTCGAATAGGAATGCATACTGCTTCCTCATCAAAGCCTCCGTTTCCCAAGTCTCTTCTTCGACCCGGTCACTCTTCCAAAGGACTTTAACCATTGGAACATCTTTACTCCTCAGTTTCTTCACTTTTCTGTCAATAACTCTTACCGGTTGCACGGCATAGTTCAAATCTTCACGTACCTCCACGGGCGGCTTCTCCAACACATGAGAAGGATCATGCACATACTTCTTAAGCATGGATACGTGAAACACATCATGAATCTTCTCCAACTCGGGAGTCAACTGTAGACGATACGCCACGGCCCCAATTCTCTCTAGAATTCTGAATGGCCCTATGTAGCGTGGGTTAAGCTTCCCTCGGCTCTGGAACCGGATGATCCCTTTCCAAGGAGAAACTTTAAGAAACACCTCGTCATCAACCTTAAACTCTAAGGTTCTCCGACGTCTATCGGCGTAGCTCTTCTGTCTGTCTTGTGCCGTTTTAAGCCTCTCTCGAATCAACTTCACCTTTGACTTGGTGATCTCCACCAATTCAGTACCCTCGAGTTTGGCCATGCCAACCTCATCCCAACATAACGATGTACGACATCTCTTGCCATACAATGCCTCGTATGGAGGCATGCCGATACTCGCCTGATAACTGTTGTTATAGGCAAACTCCACAAGCGCTAAGTGGTTGTCCCAACTGCCTTGGAACTCCAATGCACAAGCCCTCAGCATATCCTCTAAGATCTGAATAACTCTTTCAGACTGCCCATCTGTCTGCGGATGGAAAGCAGTACTGAACTTCAACCTCGTTCCCATAGACTCTTGGAATTTTGGCCAAAAGCGCGATGTGAATCGTGGGTCTCTATCGGACACAATAGTCACTGGAACCCCATGAAGCCTCACGATCTCATCCGTATACAACTTGGCTAACCTCTCAAGTGGATAAGTGGTGTTGATAGGCAAGAAGTGTGCACTCTTCGTGAGCCTATCAACCACTACCCAAACTGCGTCGTAGTTCCGAACCGTCCGTGGTAAGCCTACCACGAAGTCCATAGTCACATGCTCCCACTTCCACTCAGGAATGGAAAGTGGCTGTAACAAGCCCGCTGGATGCTGATGTTCTGCTTTGACCTGCTGACAAGTAAGGCATCGACTGATGTACTCGGCTATCTCCCTCTTCATACCTGACCACCAGTAGCTCTCCTTCAAATCCCGGTACATCTTCGTGCCTCCCGGGTGCATAGCATACGCCGATGAATGAGCCTCCTCAAGGATGGACTTTCGGAGCTCATCATTCGATGGTACGCACACTCGGTCACGAAATAACAAGAGACCATCGTCCCTCTCACGGAAATCCTCCACCGGTCCCGCTAGCATGCGTTCTCGGACCTTCTTTAGCTCATCATCAAGGTTCTGCCCCTTCTTGATCTCATCAAGTAAGGTAGGCCTCACCTCAAACCTCGCCACCAAGGCGCCATCAGTAGACACTTCCAATCGAGCCCTCAATGCTCTCAAGTTGGCAAGCAATGCCCCAGACGAACTCTTCCGACTAAGGGCGTCGGCCACAACATTCGCCTTGCCCGGGTGATACTCAATCACAAGATGGTAGTCCTTTATCAACTCCATCCATCGTCGTTGCCTCATGTTTAGCTCCTTCTGGGTAAACACATACTTCAAACTTTTGTGGTCCGTGTATATATGACACGTCTCTCCGTAGAGATAGTGTCGCCATATTTTAAGTGCAAACACCACGGCCCCCAACTCTAAGTCATGAGTAGGATAATTCACCTCGTGTTTCTTCAACTGTCGTGAAGCATAGGCAATCACCCTCCCCGACTGCATCAACACGCAACCGAGCCCCTGGATGCTCGCGTCACTATAGACATCGTATCCCATACCTTGCTTTGGTAGTGCAAGTACCGGTGCCTCGGTCAACCTCTTCTTCAATTCAAGGAAACCTTTCTCACATCGGTCATCCCATACAAACTTAGCCCCTTTTCGAGTGAGCTTCGTCAATGGCGATGCCAAAACAGAGAACTTTTCCACAAACTTTCTATAGTAGCCCGCGAGCCCAAGGAAACTGCGGACCTCCTTCACGTTCTTTGGCCTTTCCCAATCTGTGATAGCCTCAATCTTCTTGTTGTCCACGGCAATGCTTGACGCGGAAACCACATGCCCGAGAAAGCCAATCTCCTTAAGCCAAAACTCACACTTGGAGAACTTAGCGTAGAGTTGCTTCTCTCGTAGTGTTTCAAGAACCAGAACCAAGTGCCGCTCATGCTCTTCTTCACTCCTTGAGTAAATCAAGATATCGTCTATGAACACGATCACGAACTGATCCAAGTATTTATGAAATACTCGGTTCATCAAGTCCATGAATGCCGCCGGCGCGTTTGTCAGCCCAAACGACATAACCAAGAACTCAAAGTGACCATACCTTGTGCGAAAAGCACTCTTCGGTATATCACTCTCCTTGATCTTCAGTTGGTGGTACCCCGACCTTAGATCGATCTTCGAGAATACTGTTGCCCCTCGAAGTTGGTCGAACAAGTCATCAATCCTAGGTAGAGGATACTTATTCTTGATTGTGGCCTTGTTCAACTGCCGGTAATCAATACACATCCGGAGGGTCCCATCCTTCTTCTTCACAAAGAGGACTGGTGCTCCCCACGGTGAACAACTTGGTCTAATGAAACCGGTATCCAATAGCTCTTGCAGTTGGGTTTTTAACTCATCAAGTTCGGCTGGTGCCATTCGGTATGGTGGTATAGAGATTGGTTTGGTGCCGGGCTCAACCTCGATCACAAACTCAATCTCCCTATCAGGTGGAAGCCCCGGTAGGTCATCAGGGAAGACATCTGGGTACTTACAAACCACCCTCACGTCGTTGATATTCGTCTCATCTTTGGTCTTGTCAATCACATATGCAAGATACGCATGACATCCCTTCCTCATCATCCTCCTTGCCCTCACGGCGGATATGATACAACTGTTTGATCTACCTCGATCACCCTCGAAGCGTAGGGTCTCCCCATCATTGCCTTCGAGTTCAAGAAGCTTCGTGTAGCAATCTACCCTAGCATGGTTCCTTTCTAGCCAATCCATCCCTAGGATCGCATCGAATTCAATCATGCTCAGCGGTACAAAGTCACACGTCAAGGTTTGACCATTAACTTCCACCTCACAAGATGGATAGTAACAAGTCCTTTCCACGTCATCCCCTAGTGGTGTTGATACCACTAAGGTTTGCATCAACGGTGCGGATTGCACCTCCAAATTCTTGGCGAACGCTTCACTCACAAATGAACGTTGCGCTCCGGTATCGATAAGGATTCGCGCATCCTTCCCATTAATCTTTAGTGTTCCTACATTCATAAACCAAGTAAGACATCATTCCTACCCCCCCTACTCATTTATAGAGGGTTATAATGTTCACACACATGTTAGGGATCAAGAAAAGGTCTTAACGTCGCAAAACGGTGCGAAAAATCGGTTTTCGGCAATCTGGGTGCCAGGCACGGCGTGCCTGGGGGTAGGCACGATCGTGCCTGGCTTGGAAAAAGCCTAGGGAGCTACTGCCATGTAGACACGATCGTGCGTGCTCTTAGGCACGATCGTGCCTGGGCGAAAACAGTCCGAAATTGCCCGAAATCCTCCCGGTTCGACCCCAAAGCTTCGTGCAAAGATCCCAACGATTTGTAACATCAATTTATGGACTAATTAAGGATAAAACACAAGTATACAAGAGGTAATACCTGCAACGGAGTCCGGGTTAGCTTGAGCATCCGCCTCCGTCATCGCATAGACCCTAGCTTGAGTCCTTCCTTGGTTCACGGATGGCGCGTTGCTCGCGCTTGCTCCCCCTTGTCCCCTGGTTGCTTGGGAAGCCCCTGCTTGGCTCCTGGTCCCCTTAGTCCTATTACTCAGCCCCGATGCCCTTGCCCCACTCAGTTGTGGGCAATTCATCTTCATATGCCCGGTGTTCCCGCATTGAAAGCATCTAGGAGGGTCGTGGCATTTTCCCAAGTGGCTCCTATTGCAATTTTTACAACGGGGTGTCCCCGGGGCTTGTGACCCCGAGTCATACCTGTTTGGTCCTGGACCACCCCTGGACGGCAATGGGGGTGCCCGAAACGATCCCCCTCCTCCATGGTTCCCTTTCTTGTTAGAACTTTGAGGTCCGTGGCTTTCCCACTTTATTTTCTTCGCCTCCTCGGCGTTCCTCAGCTTCCTTTCTTCCCATTGTTTCTCACCTTTCAAGCCTTGCTCAACCACTTGACTGAAAGTCATGTTAGGCAATTGTGTTGCCCTATCACGTACTTCCAAGTCCAAGGCATCCCAAAAGTGGCTGACCATTCGGTTCTCATCCACAACATACTCGGGTATGAACGCAGCAAGTTCTCGGAACTTGTGTTCGAGTTGTCGCACAGTGTACTTGCCTCCTTGGGTCAGTTTAGTGTACTCCCCCCTCTTCAAGTTCACCTCATAGTCGGAGTAGTATTTGGCGAAGAATTCCTGCCGGAAGTTCTCCCAAGTGACGGCCTCGCCGTACTTCCCCTTGACTCCATCCCACCATGTGGACGCCATCCCCTCCAGCAACCTCACCGCGACCCTTAGCTTAAACTCGGGAGTGAGTTGCATGTCAAGGGATGCTTCGTTCAACCTCTTGACCCATTCCGCGGCAATGGAGATGTCCCCCATCCCATCGAATGGTTTGCACCCCAAGTCCCTTGCCTCCTTGATGTACTTTGAGATCCTTATGATAGGAATCTCGTTGCCTCGGCCGCCACGTGGCTCGACGTGGGCCCTAGAGTCGCCATGGCTTCTCCCCCTTGAAGCCCCTCCCGAAGCCCGCCCTGTTCGGCGCCTCCGGCGTTCTCTCCTTAGCTCTTGTTCACGTTGATACTCACGTAGCAACGCCTCAATCCTTCTCAAGGATTCACCATTGTCCTCTTCCTCACTCAAGTTGTCATCATCCCCTTCAAAAGGGGTCTCAACCGGCTCAGTTTCCGGTTGGTAGGTAGAGTCCTCGTGGGACCAGTAGGTATCACTCTCGGTGTCAACATGACCGTCGCTCACGGTCTGTGATCGACCTCCACGGCCAGCTCCTCTAGACACTCTAGAGGCCACGCGACTGCCTTGCCCGGTCGCAACTGGCGCTAGGCCAGTCGGGTTTCTCCTAGTAACCTTGCCACCACGGTCCATTTCTGAAAAAAATCGGAAAGAGTCGTTAGACTCGTATCAAATGTCAATTGACGGATAGGTACTTAAGACACATTTTGGCTCGAGTCACCGCCATACCAATTGTTAAGGGTACCATCTTAACAATTAGAGACCTTGCAACCCAAGTACCAAAAGCTCTCCAAGTACAAAACTTCTATGCTCATGGTTTTCAAAATCTTTTCAAAAAGAGAATTTTGAGACTTCATTATGAAGTTTATGGACTAAGGCTCTGATACCAACTTAATTGTCACGCCCCGGACCTCCCCGGACACGTCGACAATCCGCCGTACAATACGAATAGTCAACCGCAGTCCAACACATTCATATTATACAAGGCGTCTTGAATATCATTCACACGTATACATCCATAAACAAACATAATAAGTAATTCATAACGCAGCGGAAAACATTGTTTAAAACAAGAAGGCCACACAAGGCATTTCATGAGCACGCAGGCTCTATAGTAAAATATCCATGAGCAAATTTGTTAATGTTTCAAATGGAATGGAGGAAGCACGAACCAAGTCTTCTCTCCTAGGAATCACTCGATCAACGAGCATAGGATGCAAGCTCTAGCCTCAACCTGAAATGGTGGTGGGACGCCCCCAAAGGGGTCAGTACTCTATACGGCTATAAAGTACTGGTGTGGCAGGCATCTAGTAGATATACAACAAGTATTTCACACACAAGACCCTCAAATAGGGTGATAATATAGTTTAGGCTGTAATCCCAAATTACCCCTTCAAAATAAATACTTACTTTATATAAAGTCAAGTAGTCGGCTCAAAGGCCCATGTTTATCACAAAACATTTCCCAAACCCCGTGACTAATGGTCACGACATACATAGGGTCCAACCCTAATATAACTTCTCATTTCTAGAGTTCGGCTCGAGTACATCATCATGCACTCGCATCATAGATCTCCTACTTCATGTAATCATATCATAGATCTCCTACTTCGTGTATTCATCCCATAGATCTCCTACTTCATACAATCACACCATAGATCTCCTACTTCATACAATCACACCATAGATCTCCTACTTCATACAATCACACCATAGATCTCCTACTTCATACAATCACACCATAGATCTCTTACTCTATGAAATCACATTTGACACTTGAATCTCATTCAAGTTCATCACAAACAAACTCAAACCTTAAGTTTGATTCTAACACATTTAGGACAATCCTTAACTAGCATCACAATACTATTAAGATTATTCCTACAACTCATTTATCATTAATGGTAGCCCCTCCATATCAATAGATATGTGGCAGCCTCCCATGTGTAAAGCATCATCATGCAATTATACATTTACATACACATAACATTCATACATGAGTTAGAAATGTCTATTTAACATAATAGCACATTTATACCTCATTTACCCCACAATCATCGGTATGGTTTCAATTCATGATCAAGTCCATTACTTATCATTCATATCATGTTCAATCATCTTTATTTATGAAAACATGATTTAAGCATTTAGGTAATCTCATGCATAACCTACAAGTTGTAAGCAACTAGATGTCGTCCTCACCTTAAAGAGCTTTAGACTTCCTTTCACGCTCCAACGACCAAGGCTCGGCCAAGGAATGTTGCGAGCTAACTCCTTGCGAAAAAAAAAAATGGGAAGCAGCCTTCTCTCAGCAGCCGGCTCTCAGCAGTTGGCTCCACCCTCCTGCCACGAAACTAAACAGTCCTCTTGAAGAGGTGTTCCCCGGCAAGTTCACCTCCTAACCGTTCAAGGTTCATTTAAGGTTAGTGCCTAACCTTTAAACTCACATGTCTAACATTCATGAATACATTCTACCCTAAGAACAAAGTGGAATAGCCTCCTAAACCTTACATATGATCTATGTAAAGAAGAGGAAGTTTTCGGGTTCAACTCACCTCTAGAGAAGAAGAAACCCTGCTGCAGGGTCGTACTTTCCAACGCAGATTTGGAAGCCTTCCTCAACTCCTATCGTCGCGATCTACACCATTCCAGAATCCTTGTTTTAAGATCTTTCTCTGGACACCTCACACGCCTGATTTGAACGAGTGAAGCTCAAGATATGGGCTGAACAATCAACCCCTACGCACAGTGACGAAAACTGCGAACTGCTCTCTCCTTTCTCTCTTTCTTTGTTCTGATCGGTTCTCTTCTCTTAGAAGCCAAGTAAATTCGAATGGGGGGTACTAAGGGTGCCCCTTAGGCCTCCCAAAAGGTTATTCCCCTTGTGTGGAGTGGAAAGAATGGGATGTGGGTTATTCTCCACCAAGTGTCACAATCAAGTACAAATGGGGTCCAATCCTTATCATTTTATTCTCTACACAAACCCACCCCATCATGGTCCGCCCCAAAAGTCAAAATACCATATTCTCATTGTCTTGTAAGTGCCAAGGAGGTGTGGTACGCACCCCCTTCGGTCCAAGTCAGCCCGGAAGGAAAATCCTTACCGATAATTCCTTACGGAGTAAAATTGAGTCTTATTATTTGTGTCTTCGTAATGCGATTTCTCTCCATATAATATCGGGCATTTATACTAACCAAGATGGTCCACATCGGTATTTGGAAACTCACTCACGAAACACGGATCCCAACGATAGGTTAACGAACACAAGTTACATCAAACACTACTCGTTTCACACAATGTCAAAGCATGAGTTACATAAGATAACACACGTGTTACACACGGCTGGTAATAACAAGTTCAAAACATCAATTACGAAACTTTCGAATAGTAAATTCGGGTACACACGGGTGCGGTGTCACACTAAGAGTGTCACTAAATTATGACACTATAGCATCACCAAATTATGACACTACGGTATCACTATACTCAATGATGTTACAGTATCACAACACTCAATGACACACTAGTATTTTGAAAACACATACGCTGATACAATGATTAGAATATATATATATACTCCCTCCGTTTCTATTTGGTTGACACAGTTTGACTTGTCAAGATTTAAGGGAAAAAAGTTATTGAGAGGTAAATTTTACTGTAGAGTACACTGTTTGGCACTGTTTGAACACTGTTTGCCACTGTTTGAACACTGTTTGGCACTGTTTGAACACTGTCTGGCACTGTTTGAACACTGTTTGGCACTGTTTGGCACTGTTTAGGTAAAGATTTGTTTACCAAATAAGGAAATAAAGAAGTGTGGCATTCATTTTGAAACGTCCAAAAAAGGAAAGTGTGTCAACCAAATACAAACGGAGGGAGTATAATTTAATACTAATAATAATACCGAAATTTCAAACATTTTTATTTATATCTCAAATTCTCACATAAATGTAAATGTACATACTACACTATACATTATTAAGGGGGCATACCCCGCCAAAAAAAAAGAATATTAAACAAGAATCAGTCACTGGACTTGATGAGCAACTATTTAACTTGGAGGCAACTCGCCTTTTGGTGATGACACCATCCTAGAAATTCCACAAACTTGCTTCATTAAAGGAGAATGGCTCTCTATGAAAGAATTAACACTTCCAAGCTAACCTTTCAACCTGAAAATGGGAAAACCAAATATTATTCATGAGGATGATTACTTTGACATCATTAATAAAAAAAACAAAGATTGCGGTTTATGCACAAGTCCAACCACTTTGTACAATAAAGGGGCCTGTGCAAATCTTGTATATGGAATCCCACATACCATTATTAGAGCCGGGGGCTTGCAAGACAGAGAAGGAGGTGTACAGGATTTGCTTGTTGGCAAGGATGATGAGCTTCTTCAGACAGATAATTGAACTATTACTAAGGTCAATGTTGCTGAAGTCTGCATTCAGACACTGCAGTTTGAGGAGCTGAAATTCAAGGCATTCGATTTGGGGTCTAAACCTGCAGGCAAGGGAACACCAACAAAGGACTCCAAGTCCCTTTTCACGCAAATCAATGCCCGCTTCTGATTTCTGTTAATTTATCCACAAATGGCATGTTAGAAATGTACTGAACTCAATTTGAAAGGGATAGCTCTGAGACAGTTGTACTGAACAATCCTAAATACCATCAAACAATTGTCATCATTATCATTATAATAAAAAAGGGAATTGTATAGCAAGCTTAATAACTTCCAGTTTCTCTGCTCCCAAAGTAAATGCGAAAAAACATTCATGTAAACTATTCAAGAATTTTGACAAACACGTGATATGCATAAGAGCATAGTAGCTAGACATAAAAGCAAACTCAGATAAACCGTTTAGAATATTAAATCTATCAAATATACAACAAAGCTAAAACCCAATAATTTTGACAAGCACATGATCTGCATACCAGGGTAAAGATGTAATAAGCACACTAATACAAAAAATTAAAGGTGGATTCAAGGAGAACATTAATGATATAACTACATACAAACAGAGACATGAAGAGAATATCATATGTAACTACCAGTTCACTCAGTAGTGGAATTTGGTATTGAAGAAAATCTCAAGCAGTTACATACCTAAAATTTTTAAAATTATGGAAAGCACTGTGACTGTGCGTAACCAAAGCTTCAAGGAACCGAATTGGTGCTGCAAAAGATTTCAAAAGTCGAATACAGAATATGGATCCAAGAAAGAGACTTGTGAGATACCTGTATTAGAATGGAGAGAAGAGGCTTGTGCGAGTGGACAGAACAGGTTGGTTCGAGTAGAGATACCTGTGTAGGCCGGGCGATTGAACTTCGACGAGAATCGCATCTCCAAGGAGAGAGAAGAATAATAATGAAGTCGCCGCTGCAAATGGAACCTACTACCGGAGATTCATCAATGGGAATCACAGCTACGACGGGGGAGAGGATGGAACTGCGACCGAAGCTTCTTCGACGGCTGGAATCAGTAGCTCCAGGGAGAGCGGAAGGCTAATCGTGAAGAAGAGTTAGGGTTCGCAAGGGGCGGGCGGAAATGTAGTTAACGGGAGAGGAAAGTTGAAGTGTTCTAAAATGATTTACAAGCCCAGCCCAAAAGAATGATTTAATAGAAAGATTATGTGTCACTGATGTACATGTTATAGAAAATGGTGACACTATTGTGTTACTAGTAGAATTTTATCTGAAAGTGTCACTAAAAGAGTGTCATTGTAAGGCATTTTTCTAGTAGTGTCAGCTGCAATAATAAGTACGTAACACGGCAACCGCAATAACTGCAACTGACACTTAACCTCAACCGCGATTTAAAACTCTAGTAAAGGTAGTAATTTAAAGCGGAAATTCCTTGAATGAGACTTAAAGTTAGCTAAAGTATCCAAATAAAACCATTATAATTTCTTACTTAAATTATGACTCTTTCAATTCTTATAGGGCAACGTTTTTGTACTTTTAATAAGATCAAAAAGTACAAAATCGATCTTGGACAAATGTTCACCCCTACTTCTTGTAAGGTGTTAGAGACAGTTTCTTAATTTATTCTTGGAAACACGTTTCTTAATTTATTTTTGGAAACACATCCTAATTTAATTAGGGGTTATGTTGCTTTGAGAACAAGACACTGCATCTCTATAAATACCACTCTCCTCTCTTGTAATCTGTATCCAGAAAATATTAATAACATTCCTGGTTTGGTAGCGCCCCCAGACGTAGTCCTCTGTGGCGAACTGGGTTACCAAATTTCGTGTGTTCTTTAATTGTTCTTCGTGTTTGTGAGTTAAATTCCTAACAACTGGTATCAAGAGCCCTAGGTTCGAAGGGAGAGTTCAACACGATGGTAGATTTGAAGACACTGTTGATGCAGTTTGATGGGACTGATTTCGGCTTCTGGAAGCTGCAGATCGAAGATTACCTGTACGGTAAAGATCTGTATCAACCTCTAGAGGATAAGCCGAAAGACATGAAGGAGAGCGATTGGAAGTTGCTGGACAGGAAAGCGATGAGCGTGGTGCGATTGTCGCTGTCCAGAAACATCGCCCTACATACCGTCAAAGCAAAAATGACGAAGGAGATGTTGCAAATATTAACGGATATGTATGAGAAACCTTCTGCTGTGAACAAGGTACATCTCATGAGGCGTCTTTTTAACCTTAAGATGTCAGAAACCACGGTAGTTGTGGAGCATCTCAACGAGTTCAATTTAATCACCACACAATTGAGCGCGGTTGAGATCAAGTTCGATGACGAAATTCATGCCCTAATTCTGCTGTCTCCTCTCCCGGAAAGCTGGAACGGAACGGTGACTACAGTCAGCGCTTCGGCAGGGAAGGAGAAACTGAAATTCGATGAAGTCAGAAATCTGGTGGTCAGCGAAGAAATTCGCAGGGAGGAATCAGGTTTGGCTTCTGGATCGGCGTTGAGTACAGAGAACCGGGGCAGAACGAAGTCAAAGTCAAAGTCAAATCGGGATAGATCAAGATCCAAATCCAAGTCAAACAGCAAGGGCAAGGACAGAAGTCAGATCAAGTGCTGGAATTGTGAGGAGTACAGATACTTCAAGAGCCAGTGCAAGGAGCAGATCAAGGATCAGAAGGAGATCTGCCAATGCGGCGGCAGAATCATCGGGTGATGATCTCCTGATTCTGAGCGTGATCAGTCCGTTGGAGTCACGGGTTCTGGATTCTGGAGCCTCATTCCATTCATGTGGTAACTCTGAAGTGATGGAACAGTATACTCCCGGCAATTTTGGAGAGGTGTATCTTGCTGATTATGAGCCTCTTAAAATTGTCGGGAAGGGGACAGTCCACGTGAAGACTCTGAACGGATGCATGCTGAAACTAAATGGTGTCCAACACATTCCTGGTTTGAGGAGGAATATTTTTTCAATTGGGCAGCTGGATGAGGAAGGTTATGCAGTTACATTCGGCAGCAGAAATTGGAAGATCACCAAGGGAGCCTTGCTGGTTGCTAAGGGGAAGAAGAGGGTACGATGTACATGACAACAAACTCAAAGGACTGCATTGATGTTGTTGCCGCTGCAACAAACGATGTGAATTTGTGGCACTGTCGGCTCGGTCACATGAGCGAAAAGGGGATGAAGGAGCTGTGCTCGAAGGGCAAATTGCTCGGCCTGAAGACTTTTGAGGTTGGCTTATGTGAGGACTGCATATTCGGGAAACAGAAACGTGTCAGTTTCTCAAAGGGAAGACGAGCTATCAAACCGGAGAAGCTGGAACTAGTTCACACCGACCTTTGGGGACCTGCAGAAGTTACATCCTTGGGAGGATCCGCCTACTACATGACCTTTATTGATGATTCCACAAGAAAGGTGTGGGTTTATTTTCTCAAAAATAAATTTGATGCCTTTGATGCTTTCAGGAGGTGGAAAGCTCGTGTTGAGACAGAGTCAGGTCTGAAGTTGAAGTGCCTTCGGTCAGATAATGGGGGTGAGTATGAACTGCATGAGTTCAAGAATTTTTGTGCTGAGAATGGGGTTCGTATGGAGAAGACAACTAAGGAGACTCCGCAGCATAATGGCGTTGCTGAACGCATGAACAGAACACTGAATGAGCGGGCTAGATGCATGAGGTTGAAGAGTGGCTTACCGAAGATGTTTTGGGCGGATGCAGTGAACACCGCGACTTTTCTCATCAACAGAAGTCCAACGATCTCGTTGGAGAATGGCATTCCTGAAGAAAGGTGGACGGGTAAAGAGGTAAATATGTCCTATCTCCGCATATTTGGTTGTGTTGCTTATGTTCATATCAGTTCCGTTGTGTAACACCCCGGCCCCGCAGGACCTGAGGTAGTTACTTCGGACCTCTAGTACTGTCCTCACAAACCGCCACTAGCCTTTTACGCGCACTTTGTCCTCACTCGTACGCGCCCTGAGAAACTTCCCAGGGGGTCACCCATCCCAAGACTACTCCCGTGCAAGCACGCTTAACTTTGGAGTTCTTGGCTAATGAGCTCCCTTAAAAGGAGATGCACCTTGTTGGTATGAGTAGTACTATTAATCCGTTTATATTAAATCTCAAGTGTTACAATCACCCCCACTTAGGATCGCAACGTCCTCGTTGCGCCCTTAAACCAATCTCAATCACACCCCAGAATCTTTTCCCCTGCTAAGTGCCCGCCCGATATCCAACGGATCAACACACTGTCGCAGGGTTGCTCTGATACCACCTGTAACACCCCGGCCCCACCGGACCCGAGGTAGTTACTCCGGACCAATAGTACTGTCCCCACAAACCACCACGAGCCTTTACCGCGCACTTTGTCCTCACTCATGCGCGCCCTGAGAAACTTCCCAGGGGGTCACCCATCCCAGGACTACTCCCGTGCAAGCACGCTTAACTTTGGAGTTCTTAGCGGATGAGCTCCCGTAAAAGGAGATGCACCTCTGTTGGTATGAGTAGTACTATTAATCCGTTTATATTAAATCTCAAGTGTTATAATCACCCGCACTTAGGATCGCAACGTCCTCGTTGCGCCCTTGAACCAATCTCAAATCTCAATCAAATCCCAGAATCTTCCCCCGCTAAGTGCCCGCCCGATATCCAACGGGTCATCACACTGTCGCGGGGTTGCTCTGATACCACTTGTAACACCCCGGCCCCGCAGGACCTGAGGTAGTTACTTCGGACCTCTAGTACTGTCCTCACAAACCGCCACTAGCCTTTTACGCGCACTTTGTCCTCACTCGTACGCGCCCTGAGAAACTTCCCAGGGGGTCACCCATCCCAAGACTACTCCCGTGCAAGCACGCTTAACTTTGGAGTTCTTGGCTAATGAGCTCCCTTAAAAGGAGATGCACCTTGTTGGTATGAGTAGTACTATTAATCCGTTTATATTAAATCTCAAGTGTTACAAATTGGTATCAGAGACTTTGTTTTCCGAAGGGATTAGGACACGAGGTAATAGGTCGTAGGGAGAAGTTCTGTCACCAAGACGATAACAGTCTAAACTAGTTGGTTTTTAATTGGGCCTTTGCGCTCGTCCAACTTACTGGGAATTTCTCCTTGTGCTGAAACATCGTTGTTCGAAATCTTTGACGAAAACTATAGTTTCGATGCGGGATTTTTCAAAATGTTTTCTAAAAATTAGGAGAATGAATATACTAGGAAAAAGGGCCTTTTAGGAACGCGGTGAGAGGGAGAAACCTTGCGAGATTATTGAGTTATGAAATGCATGAGATTCATGCTTCTGTGAAGTATGTGGAATATGTGATGCACTATGTGTACTATTTGTTCAAAGAATATGAAGTTAGTAGAGAATTTATATAGAAACTTTATGTATGCTTTAATACTTAGTACGGGCTTTTCTTTATTAAGAAACATGCCACCAAGAAGAAACCCCCAGGCAACCCCAACTGTTGAGGAGTTAGCTCAAACTATTCAGCAGATGGCGCAACACATTGGAGCAGCTCAGAACCAGAACCCGGGGGTCGACTATGCAACACGTGTAGCCGGAAGGAACCCTCCAAAATACCTGGGAGAGGAAGATCATCTGATTCTAGAAGACTGGATCCGAACCTTCGACAAGCTCTTCGACTCACTCAACTGCCCATTGGAGCAGCGGGTGAACATTGCGGTGTACTACTTGCACCAAGAAGCGGATCATTGGTGGGCCGCCACTGGAGCAACCCTGCTCGAGCAACCGGGGTTTTGTTGGGAAGATTTCAAGGTAGCCCTACGTGACCGTTTCTATCCGGATCATGTGAAGGAGGCAAACTATGATGAGTTTGTCAACTTCAAGCAAGGAGATTTAACTGTCCAGGAGTACCATACAAAGTTCGTCCAACTGGCCCGCTTTGCCAAGGATCTGGTATCCACTGAGGCCAGCATGACCCGCAGATTTGTTAATGGGCTGAACTTTGGTGCCCAAAAGTTCGTGACCGTGGCAGAACCGCGGAACATGAATGAGGCGTACCGGAAGGCTGGGAAGTACTACATGGTACATCAGAAGGAGAGAGAGGCGCAGAAGAGAGACCGGAAGGTTGCCGAGGTAGAACAGCAGCAAAAGAAGGCCCGAACTGACTGCCCGGAGCCAAGACAAAACAACCAAAGCAGTAGAACCTTCCAAGGCCAGGGTCAGGGAAGGAATCAACCCGCTCAGGCACGGTACTACAAATGCAAACTGTGCCCAAACAACCATCCCGGGAAGGACTGTGCGGGAAATGCAGTGAGATGTTACAACTGTAATCTCATGGGACATCGGGCATATGAGTGCCGGAAACCTCCAAGCCAGGGTCAAAACCAGGGGAACAACCAAACTGGGGGCGGGAATAATCACGCTAACACCAACCGTGGTAATCCCGGTAATCGCCCAGCGGAGGCTAACCGAAACCAAGGCCCGGGAGGGCAAAACAACACCCAAGGCCGCATCTACGTTATGAACCAGGCTCAAGCAAATGCACACGATGTGGTGTCAGGTACCTTTCTTGTACACTCCAAACCTGCTTATGTGCTATTTGATTCAGGTGCATCCCACAGCTTCATAGCATCAAAATTTGTGGAAAAGACAAAGCTAGAACCGACCACCAAACTTAATCTTAATGTAAGAACCGCCTCCAACCAAATTGTAGCATGTGGAAGTGTTTTCTCTAATGTTCCCATAGTCATATCCGATACCGAACTACCCGGAGATCTAATCCAATTCGATTTGGAGGATATCGACGTGGTGTTGGGTATGGACTGGCTAGGGAAATATAAAGCCAAAATCCTGTGTGACGAGCAAAAAGTGGTCTTGAAGGGACCCAACAAGAAACGTGTATCCTACAAAGCAGTCACATCTAAACCGGGAGTGAAGCTAGCAACCATGCAGCAAGTCAAACGATATGTCCGGAAGGGGTATGAAGTTTACTTGTGCATGATCAAAGACGTGACCTCCGAAGATCCGACCATTGATCAAATTCCTGTGGTCAATGAGTTTCCGGATGTATTTCCAGAAGAGATTCCAGGGATGCCACCGGAGAGAGAAGTCGAGTTTTCAATCGACCTTCTGCCGGGCACCGCACCCATCTCGAAGGCACCATACCGAATGGCACCGAAGGAAATGCAAGAACTGAAGGAACAACTTGAAGAGTTATTAGAGAAGGGCTACATCAAACCGAGTATCTCACCTTGGGGTGCTCCGGTCTTGTTTGTGAAGAAGAAGGATGGGAGTCTGAGACTCTGCATCGACTATAGAGAACTGAACAAGGCAACCATCAAGAACAAATACATGCTGCCTCGCATTGATGACCTCTTTGATCAACTGAGGGGAGCTAGCACGTTTTCCAAAGTTGATTTGAGATCCGGGTACCATCAAGTGAGGATTGCTGAGAAAGATATCCCGAAGACGGCCTTTCGAACGAGGTACGGGCACTATGAGTTCACCGTAATGCCGTTTGGCCTCACAAATGCGCCTGCAGTATTTATGGACCTCATGAACCGTGTGTTCCGACCCTACCTCGATTTGTTCATTGTGGTGTTCATTGACGACATCCTGGTGTACTCCAAGACGCCAACCGAGCATGAAGGACATCTGAGAACAGCGCTGCAAACTTTGAGAGAGAATCAGCTCTATGCCAAACTCTCAAAGTGTGATTTCTGGAGGGATCGGGTAGCATTCTTGGGCCACATCATCACCCGAGAAGGTATATCCGTTGACCCGTCAAAGATCGAAGCAGTGACTGAATGGCCTACACCCAAAACCGTGACGGAGGTCCGGAGCTTTCTAGGTTTGGCGGGCTATTATCGTAGATTCGTGAAGGATTTCTCAAAGATAGCAAAGCCTTTGACTAATCTCACGAAGAAGACTACGAAGTTCATATGGAGTGATGAGTGCAAAGAAGCTTTCCAAGAACTGAAGCAGAGGTTAACAACCGCGCCTGTCTTGACCCTACCGTCCGGTACTGAGGGGTTCGAGATTTACACTGATGCTTGTCTGAAGGGGTTGGGGTGTGTATTGATGCAAAATGGCAGAGTGGTGGCCTACGCATCAAGACAACTAAAGACCCATGAGGTCAACTACCCGACTCATGACCTGGAACTGGCAGCGGTTGTCTTTGCTTTGAAGCTATGGAGACACTATCTCTATGGGGCACAATGTAAAGTCTACACTGATCACAAGAGCCTGAAGTACATTTTCACCCAAAAGGAGCTTAACATGAGACAAAGACGCTGGCTAGAACTCGTCAAAGACTATGACTTGGAGATCCAATACCATGAAGGCAAAGCAAACGTAGTTGCCGATGCGTTGAGCCGCAAGTCAACTCACTCCTGCAGAGCAACATGGATACTACCTGATGAGCTATACCGGGACTTTCAGAAGCTGGACTTGGAAGTTCGGGATTGCGGAGAAGTGGAGCGGGAAGCACGGTTACTCACCATGACCGTTACCCCCTCTATCTTCGAATCCGAGCAGGCATGACAAATGGCGTGAACGGTCCGTTCTCTCTGCACGAAGACGGGAGCATTCGACACAAAGGAAGGTGGTGTGTCCCGATGAAATGTGAAGAACTTAAAAGGAAAATTCTGGAGGAGGGGCACAACACGCCTTACTCGGTGCACCCGGGAGGCGATAAACTCTACAAAGACATCAAAAAGAATTTTTGGTGGCCAAAGATGAAGAAAGAAGTAGCTGAGTTCGTGGCTCGATGCTTAAACTGTCAAAAGGTGAAAGCTGAACGTTGCAAGCCCAAGGGACTCGTGCAATCCTTGGAAGTGCCAAAGTGGAAGTGGGATTCCATCTCCATGGACTTTGTTGGGGGCTTACCCTTAACAAAGTCTGGCAAAGACAAGGTTTGGGTTATAGTTGATCGGTTAACAAAGACCGCTCGCTTTATCCCGATGAACGAAACTTGGAGCATGGGGAAATTAGCCCGAGCTTACATCAAACACGTGGTTAAGTACCATGGAGTTCCACAAGACGTCGTTTCTGATCGTGATTCTAGATTTCTATCTCAATTCTGGAGGGAATTGCAAGCCGCTATGGGGACGAAGCTGAAGCTGAGTACTGCCTTCCACCCAACCACCGATGGGCAAACGGAGCGGACCATTCAAACACTCGAGGACATGCTGAGAGCATGTATGCTAGACCTACAAGGGTCATGGGATGAACACTTAGACTTAATAGAGTTCTCGTACAACAATAGCTACCACGCCAGTATCAAGATGGCCCCGTACGAAGCCCTATACGGTCAAAGGTGTAGAAGCCCAATATGCTGGGGTGACATGGTGGATAAAGTGGTGTTAGGGCCGGATTACCTCCAAGACACCATCGAGAAAGTAAAGATGATCCAAGCGAGGATGAAGGCAGCTCAAGACCGTCAGAAATCTTATGCAGACCTGGGAAGGAAGCCAGCCGAATTCGAAGCAGGAGAGAAAGTCCTACTCAGAGTCTCCCCGACCAAGGGAGTAATGAGATTTGGGAAAAAGAGAAAGCTAAGTCCGAGGTTCATAGGCCCTTATGATATCCTCGAACGAGTAGGAAGGGTGGCATACCGGCTAGCTCTACCCACCGAGTTGGCTAAGGTACATCATAACCCGCTCATTAAGTAGTGATTACCTGATTGCAAATCTCTGAAGTGTGAATTTCGTGTAGGTACACAACGTTTTCCATATCTCCCAACTGAAGAAGTATGTCCGCGACGAATCGCATATCCTTAACCCCGAGGTACGAAACGTAACCTTATGATAGTTGAGATCTAAGTATCACGCCTAACCTCGACTCCTTTAGGTGGTCGAGTTAGATGAATCGTTGACCTACGAGGAGAGACCGATCCGGATTCTGGACACCAAGACCCGTGAGACTAGAAGAAAAGCGGTTAAGATGGTGAAAGTCTTGTGGTCTAACCACTTGGCCGAAAACGCCACTTGGGAGACTGAAGACGATATGCGCAAACGCTACCCTGAACTTTTTGACTAAGGTAATATTTCGGTTACGGGGACGTAACCCTCTTTAAGGGGGGTAGAATGTAATACTTAAGAATTCGGTTAATTGGCTTAGCTAATGTTTCGGGACGAAACACCTTTTAAGGGGGATAGAATGTGACACTCCAAAATTTTAAATAAAAATAAAATAATTTTATTAGTGAGATAAAATGTTATAAAAAGTGAGATTTTATAAACGGTCTATAAATCAGATACAATTTAGCTGACAAGAATAAATTATCTATTTAGCTGATAAAGACATACCTATCGGGTACAATTTAGCTGACAAGAATAAATCTTATATAATTTATTTAGCTGATAAAGATGTGTAAACCAGATATAATTTAACGGATAAGAATAAATTTATTTGACAAAAAGGAAAAAAAAAAAAAAAAAAAAAAATTAAAAATTTTTAACGTGCGATGAAGAAAAACGGCCGCAACTCAACGGCCAGAAAATTTAAGAGGCGTTCTTGATGTGAATTAAAAGCCAGAAACGTTTAGAGCATGTAGAGGGGCGAATTTTGGCCTATAAATAGCTACATTTGGTGTTGTAAAACCGGAGATATACATATATAAACATATACAGCGTTTTTTTGAACCATCGCTACAACCCCTTATTCGAAGCCAAAACCACTCACAAACCTTCCCCTTAGCGAGAGGAATCCAACGGTGAAAGAATCGTTGGAAACGGTCGAGAAACGAGGGAGATATTGCTCGCCGGAGTTTCGCCGGGGAAACTTTCCCGACGAAAAACAGAGAAGCAGAAGCCGCCATCACCGCCGCCAACCCTTCACCGACCTGCGCCGTCCCTGGAGGAGTTCACCGCTACCGCCGTTGGCCGTTTCGTCGAGGTAAGCCCGACCTGCGTTTTTTCCCGTTCTCCCCTGTTTTTTTTTTTTCCGGCGACCTGCGTTTTGCGTTGAAGAAGACGACCAACCTGGGGTCTGTCTTTTGGGCCGCCAGTTGCTGGGCTTTTTTTTGGGCCAGTTCGGCCCAGTTGCAATAAAAATTAGAAATAAAATAGTAAATGAAATAAATAAAATCTGGAAAAATATAAATTAAATACCTAGTATGATTATACATATTCGGACCAACCAGAATTGAAAAATAATATTTTTAGCTATTTTTAATTGATTTAATTGTAATTGGGCCAATTTGTACACATTTAAGGAATAATTAACTAAATGGCGAAAATAATTATGAAATAAATATGGGAGTGAACCTGGATAAATATATGACTAACTAAGACATTATGGACCATTTATAATTAATAAAAATTAATATTAGTATATTTAAATGTAAATGGACCGGTTATTGGATATACGAAAATAAACGAAAAATTAAGGAAAATAATTATAAAATAAATATCTGGACAACCTAGGTCAAATATAGACCCAAAATATAATTATGGACGGTTATTAATTTATAAAGTCGATTTTGAAGTCTATATAATTTAATTGGGCCATATAAAACTAGTTAAGTAATTAAATAAGGAATTCTTAATATTAATGAGGAAATTGGCTTGATTAATTAATAGTAATCACTTGACTAAACTTGCTAATTGTTAATTAACATAACTACATGATGTTATATAATAAAAAGAAATTGATGGTTTACAAAAGCCTAATAAACGAAAATCATATCAAAGTAGTAATTATTTGGACTTAGTAACACGAGTAGATTAATTAAAGTTGGATAAATATTATTTTCACTAATTATTGGACTAATTGAGGAGAGTAATGTAAAATTTACATAATTACGGACTTAGAAATACTAAGTGTTTGAATAATTAATAAAATCAGAATATGTTATAAACAATTAGTTAATTCGGATTTATTAATGTTGATTTATAAAAATTAATGTAGTTTCGTTATTTGATTAGTTTGTTGAGTTATTAAAAATGTGGATTGATATTAATAGTGAAATTGGAATAGTTTAATTATTCGAAACACGAATATGTTTTAATAAAACATAGTTGATTGGACGTTTTATAAGTAAGAAAATTAAATGATGATTATTAAACTAAAAATCTGATATTGTAGTTAATTATATTCGTATTTTTTTTTAGAATTCAAATATTATAATTAACGGCTGAATTAATTAGGTAATTTAAGTAATAAAAATTGATTAACTCGAATAATAACATAAGTAAATTAATGAATTCGAAGAATAAAATAAAAGGGTGAAAATCGGGTAAATAATTATTAAAGAATAAGTGACTAATTAGATATCTTAATTAAAAAGGTGAATAGTTAGAGAACGAAGTTGAAGAAGGGAATTAGGAGCATCCGGACTAGAGGTAAGTTTCTCTGCCAATCCAAAATTGTTTCCTCGTATTATATATGTATTATGTGATACGTGATTTTAAGTGTGAATTATGATTTTTATGCATGTGATTTTGAGATTATTTGAGTTGTGATATTTGAGAAGTGAAACTAAGTGCTTCTGGGAATTACATATTTTATTTAAATATTTTTGAGGCAATTTGAGAAGTTGAGGAATATTTTTTGATGTATGTTAATTCAAGATAAAAGAATGATTTCATAAGAAGTGAGCGCCACGGTAGAAATCCGCGGTGTCGGTTTTCCACGTCCGGATAAATGTGGAGGGTGATTAGGTCTGCTACTACGAAGAAGTATAGTTTGAGTTTAAAGTGATATTTGGATCGATGATCCTTTTTAAGAAGAAGTTATGGTAGTAGTAGTCCCTAATCATTCAAGATATTTTTCAGGGGTAGTTGGTAGACTGAGTCCCGACTACTCGTTACGACTTACTACTCGGAGGGCTTGGAATCCCTTTTAGGGGGTGTGCACACTTAAGGTAGTCGTTTCGTTTCCAACAGAGCAGTTGTGGTACCGGCATTTGTTCGGGGTGGCCGTCCATAACCACGGTCCACCGGGCTCTCCGAAAGGTTGAGCACCGCCCTTCTAAATTACTAGGAAGTTAGAGAAGAAGTGATTTTTGAGGAAATCAAAGAGAAGAGTTATTATGAAATTTTAAAGAAAAGTTGAGAATTTTAGTAAAGAAGTGGCTTTAAGAAAAATCAAGTGAAAAGAATTTCGATGGCGTGAGTATTTTTATATATTATATATAAAAATCTATTTTAGTCAAACATGATTATTTTACGGGGTTGGGTAGTACTTACTTAGCTCTAAAGCTAACTTTTGTTTTCTTTTCCTTGTTTTGTTTCTGCACTTTATTCGTGCAGGTGAGGATGTTCCTGTTGATTGATGATTGCTTGCGTGGCCTGAGAGCGAATTAGAAGTTGCCTTAGTCATACTAGTCATGAAATGAATATTTACTTTACAAACACTTTATTTTTATTGAGTTAAAGTTGTTATACTTTAGTTGCCTGTGCATCCGGTTGAGAGATGACCGGATGTGGCGGTGACACCTGTTTCCCTTATTAAGACTTCCGCTATACTCTTCAAATTTTCAATAAATACAAGTTTTATTTCAATTAAATCAATGTTTCGGGTGGGATTCATGCTTCTGTGAAGTATGTGGAATATGTGATGCACTATGTGTACTATTTGTTCAAAGAATATGAAGTTAGTAGAGAATTTATATAGAAACTTTATGTATGCTTTAATACTTAGTACGGGCTTTTCTTTATTAAGAAACATGCGCCGCCAAGAAACATTGATTTAATTGAAATAAAACTTTTATTTATTGAAAATTTGAAGAGTATAGCGGAAGTCTTAATAAGGGAAACGGGTGTCACCGCCACATCCGGTCATCTCTCAACCGGATGCACAGGCAACTAAAGTATAACAACTTTAACTCAATAAAAATAAAGTGTTTGTAAAGTAAATATTCATTTCATGACTAGTATGACTAAGGCAACTTCTAATTCGTTCTCAGGCCACGCAAGCAATCATCAATCAACAAGAACATCCTCACCTGCACGAATAAAGTGCAGAAACAAAACAAGGAAAAGAAAACAAAAGTTAGCTTTAGAGCTAAGTAAGTACTACCCAACCCCGTAAAATAATCATGTTTGACTAAAATAGATTTTTTTTATATATAATATATAAAAATACTCACGCCATCGAAATTCTTTTCACTTGATTTTTCTTAAAGCCACTTCTTTACTAAAATTCTCAACTTTTCTTTAAAATTTCATAATAACTCTTCTCTTTGATTTCCTCAAAAATCACTTCTTCTCTAACTTCCTAGTAATTTAGAAGGGCGGTGCTCAACCCTTCGGAGAGCCCGGTGGACCGTGGTTATGGACGGCCACCCCGAACAAATGCCGGTACCACAACTGCTCTGTTGGAAACGAAACGACTACCTTAAGTGTGCACACCCCCTAAAAGGGATTCCAAGCCCTCCGAGTAGTAAGTCGTAACGAGTAGTCGGGACTCAGTCTACCAACTACCCCTGAAAAATATCTTGAATGATTAGGGACTACTACTACCATAACTTCTTCTTAAAAAAAAGGATCATCGATCCAAATATCACTTTAAACTCAAACTATACTTCTTTGTAGTAGCAGACCTAATCACCCTCCACATTTATCCGGACGTGGAAAACCGACACCGCGGATTTCTCCCGTGGCGCTCACTTCTTATGAAATCATTCTTTTATCTTGAATTAACATACATCAAAAATATTCCTCAACTTCTCAAATTGCCTCAAAAATATTTAAATAAAATATGTAATTCCCAGAAGCACTTAGTTTCACTTCTCAAATATCACAATTCAAATAATCTCAAAATCACATGCATAAAAATCATAATTCACACTTAAAATCACGTATCACATAATACATATATAATACGAGGAAACAATTTTGGATTGACAGAGAAACTTACCTCTAGTCCGGATGCTCCTAATTCCCTTCTTCAACTTCGTTCTCTAACTATTCACCTTTTTAATTAAGATATATAATTAGTCACTTATTCTTTAATAATTATTTACCCGATTTTCACCCTTTTATTTTATTCTTCGAATTCATTAATTTACTTATGTTATTATTCGAGTTAATCAATTTTTATTACTTAAATTACCTAATTAATTCAGCCGTTAATTATAATATTTGAATTCTAAAAAAAATACGAATATAATTAACTACAATATCAGATTTTTAGTTTAATAATCATCATTTAATTTTCTTACTTATAAAACGTCCAATCAACTATGTTTTATTAAAACATATTCGTGTTTCGAATAATTAAACTACTCCAATTTCACTATTAATATCAGTCCACATTTTTAATAACTCAACAAACTAATCAAATAACGAAACTACATTAATTTTTATAAATCAACATTAATAAATCCGAATTAACTAATTATTTATAACATATTCTGATTTTATTAATTATTCAAACACTTAGTATTTCTAAGTCCGTAATTATGTAAACTTTACATTACTCTCCTCAATTAGTCCAATAATTAGTGAAAATAATATTTATCCAACTTTAATTAATCTACTCGTGTTACTAAGTCCAAATAATTACTACTTTGATATGATTTTCGTTTATTAGGCTTTTGTAAACCATCAATTTCTTTTTATTATATAACATCATGTAGTTATGTTAATTAACAATTAGCAAGTTTAGTCAAGTGATTACTATTAATTAATCAAGCCAATTTCCTCATTAATATTAAGAATTCCTTATTTAATTACTTAACTAGTTTTATATGGCCCAATTAAATTATATAGACTTCAAAATCGACTTTATAAATTAATAACCGTCCATAATTATATTTTGGGTCTATATTTGACCTAGGTTGTCCAGATATTTATTTTATAATTATTTTCCTTAATTTTTCGTTTATTTTCGTATATCCAATAACCGGTCCATTTACATTTAAATATACTAATATTAATTTTTATTAATTATAAATGGTCCATAATGTCTTAGTTAGTCATATATTTATCCAGGTTCACTCCCATATTTATTTCATAATTATTTTCGCCATTTAGTTAATTATTCCTTAAATGTGTACAAATTGGCCCAATTACAATTAAATCAATTAAAAATAGCTAAAAATATTATTTTTCAATTCTGGTTGGTCCGAATATGTATAATCATACTAGGTATTTAATTTATATTTTTCCAGAGTTTATTTATTTCATTTACTATTTTATTTCTAATTTTTATTGCAACTGGGCCGAACTGGCCCAAAAAAAAGCCCAGCAACTGGCGGCCCAAAAGACAGACCCCAGGTTGGTCGTCTTCTTCAACGCAAAACGCAGGTCGCCGGGAAAAAAAAAAAACAGGGGAGAACGGGAAAAAACGCAGGTCGGGCTTACCTCGACGAAACGGCCAACGGCGGTAGCGGTGAACTCCTCCAGGGACGGCGCAGGTCGGTGAAGGGTTGGCGGCGGTGATGGCGGCTTCTGCTTCTCTGTTTTTCGTCGGGAAAGTTTCCCCGGCGAAACTCCGGCGAGCAATATCTCCCTCGTTTCTCGACCGTTTCCAACGATTCTTTCACCGTTGGATTCCTCTCGCTAAGGGGAAGGTTTGTGAGTGGTTTTGGCTTCGAATAAAGGGTTGTAGCGATGGTTCAAAAAAACGCTGTATATGTTTATATATGTATATCTCCGGTTTTACAACACCAAATGTAGCTATTTATAGGCCAAAATTCGCCCCTCTACATGCTCTAAACGTTTCTGGCTTTTAATTCACATCAAGAACGCCTCTTAAATTTTCTGGCCGTTGAGTTGCGGCCGTTTTTCTTCATCGCACGTTAAAAATTTTTAATTTTTTTTTTTTTTTTTTCCCTTTTTGTCAAATAAATTTATTCTTATCCGTTAAATTATATCTGGTTTACACATCTTTATCAGCTAAATAAATTATATAAGATTTATTCTTGTCAGCTAAATTGTACCCGATAGGTATGTCTTTATCAGCTAAATAGATAATTTATTCTTGTCAGCTAAATTGTATCTGATTTATAGACCGTTTATAAAATCTCACTTTTTGTAACATTTTATCTCACTAATAAAATTATTTTATTTTTATTTAAAATTTTGGAGTGTCACATTCTATCCCCCTTAAAAGGTGTTTCGTCCCGAAACATTAGCTAAGCCAATTAACCGAATTCTTAAGTATTACATTCTACCCCCCTTAAAGAGGGTTACGTCCCCGTAACCGAAATATTACCTTAGTCAAAAAGTTCAGGGTAGCGTTTGCGCATATCGTCTTCAGTCTCCCAAGTGGCGTTTTCGGCCAAGTGGTTAGACCACAAGACTTTCACCATCTTAACCGCTTTTCTTCTAGTCTCACGGGTCTTGGTGTCCAGAATCCGGATCGGTCTCTCCTCGTAGGTCAACGATTCATCTAACTCGACCACCTAAAGGAGTCGAGGTTAGGCGTGATACTTAGATCTCAACTATCATAAGGTTACGTTTCGTACCTCGGGGTTAAGGATATGCGATTCGTCGCGGACATACTTCTTCAGTTGGGAGATATGGAAAACGTTGTGTACCTACACGAAATTCACACTTCAGAGATTTGCAATCAGGTAATCACTACTTAATGAGCGGGTTATGATGTACCTTAGCCAACTCGGTGGGTAGAGCTAGCCGGTATGCCACCCTTCCTACTCGTTCGAGGATATCATAAGGGCCTATGAACCTCGGACTTAGCTTTCTCTTTTTCCCAAATCTCATTACTCCCTTGGTCGGGGAGACTCTGAGTAGGACTTTCTCTCCTGCTTCGAATTCGGCTGGCTTCCTTCCCAGGTCTGCATAAGATTTCTGACGGTCTTGAGCTGCCTTCATCCTCGCTTGGATCATCTTTACTTTCTCGATGGTGTCTTGGAGGTAATCCGGCCCTAACACCACTTTATCCACCATGTCACCCCAGCATATTGGGCTTCTACACCTTTGACCGTATAGGGCTTCGTACGGGGCCATCTTGATACTGGCGTGGTAGCTATTGTTGTACGAGAACTCTATTAAGTCTAAGTGTTCATCCCATGACCCTTGTAGGTCTAGCATACATGCTCTCAGCATGTCCTCGAGTGTTTGAATGGTCCGCTCCGTTTGCCCATCGGTGGTTGGGTGGAAGGCAGTACTCAGCTTCAGCTTCGTCCCCATAGCGGCTTGCAATTCCCTCCAGAATTGAGATAGAAATCTAGAATCACGATCAGAAACGACGTCTTGTGGAACTCCATGGTACTTAACCACGTGTTTGATGTAAGCTCGGGCTAATTTCCCCATGCTCCAAGTTTCGTTCATCGGGATAAAGCGAGCGGTCTTTGTTAACCGATCAACTATAACCCAAACCTTGTCTTTGCCAGACTTTGTTAAGGGTAAGCCCCCAACAAAGTCCATGGAGATGGAATCCCACTTCCACTTTGGCACTTCCAAGGATTGCACGAGTCCCTTGGGCTTGCAACGTTCAGCTTTCACCTTTTGACAGTTTAAGCATCGAGCCACGAACTCAGCTACTTCTTTCTTCATCTTTGGCCACCAAAAATTCTTTTTGATGTCTTTGTAGAGTTTATCGCCTCCCGGGTGCACCGAGTAAGGCGTGTTGTGCCCCTCCTCCAGAATTTTCCTTTTAAGTTCTTCACATTTCATCGGGACACACCACCTTCCTTTGTGTCGAATGCTCCCGTCTTCGTGCAGAGAGAACGGACCGTTCACGCCATTTGTCATGCCTGCTCGGATTCGAAGATAGAGGGGGTAACGGTCATGGTGAGTAACCGTGCTTCCCGCTCCACTTCTCCGCAATCCCGAACTTCCAAGTCCAGCTTCTGAAAGTCCCGGTATAGCTCATCAGGTAGTATCCATGTTGCTCTGCAGGAGTGAGTTGACTTGCGGCTCAACGCATCGGCAACTACGTTTGCTTTGCCTTCATGGTATTGGATCTCCAAGTCATAGTCTTTGACGAGTTCTAGCCAGCGTCTTTGTCTCATGTTAAGCTCCTTTTGGGTGAAAATGTACTTCAGGCTCTTGTGATCAGTGTAGACTTTACATTGTGCCCCATAGAGATAGTGTCTCCATAGCTTCAAAGCAAAGACAACCGCTGCCAGTTCCAGGTCATGAGTCGGGTAGTTGACCTCATGGGTCTTTAGTTGTCTTGATGCGTAGGCCACCACTCTGCCATTTTGCATCAATACACACCCCAACCCCTTCAGACAAGCATCAGTGTAAATCTCGAACCCCTCAGTACCGGACGGTAGGGTCAAGACAGGCGCGGTTGTTAACCTCTGCTTCAGTTCTTGGAAAGCTTCTTTGCACTCATCACTCCATATGAACTTCGTAGTCTTCTTCGTGAGATTAGTCAAAGGCTTTGCTATCTTTGAGAAATCCTTCACGAATCTACGATAATAGCCCGCCAAACCTAGAAAGCTCCGGACCTCCGTCACGGTTTTGGGTGTAGGCCATTCAGTCACTGCTTCGATCTTTGACGGGTCAACGGATATACCTTCTCGGGTGATGATGTGGCCCAAGAATGCTACCCGATCCCTCCAGAAATCACACTTTGAGAGTTTGGCATAGAGCTGATTCTCTCTCAAAGTTTGCAGCGCTGTTCTCAGATGTCCTTCATGCTCGGTTGGCGTCTTGGAGTACACCAGGATGTCGTCAATGAACACCACAATGAACAAATCGAGGTAGGGTCGGAACACACGGTTCATGAGGTCCATAAATACTGCAGGCGCATTTGTGAGGCCAAACGGCATTACGGTGAACTCATAGTGCCCGTACCTCGTTCGAAAGGCCGTCTTCGGGATATCTTTCTCAGCAATCCTCACTTGATGGTACCCGGATCTCAAATCAACTTTGGAAAACGTGCTAGCTCCCCTCAGTTGATCAAAGAGGTCATCAATGCGAGGCAGCATGTATTTGTTCTTGATGGTTGCCTTGTTCAGTTCTCTATAGTCGATGCAGAGTCTCAGACTCCCATCCTTCTTCTTCACAAACAAGACCGGAGCACCCCAAGGTGAGATACTCGGTTTGATGTAGCCCTTCTCTAATAACTCTTCAAGTTGTTCCTTCAGTTCTTGCATTTCCTTCGGTGCCATTCGGTATGGTGCCTTCGAGATGGGTGCGGTGCCCGGCAGAAGGTCGATTGAAAACTCGACTTCTCTCTCCGGTGGCATCCCTGGAATCTCTTCTGGAAATACATCCGGAAACTCATTGACCACAGGAATTTGATCAATGGTCGGATCTTCGGAGGTCACGTCTTTGATCATGCACAAGTAAACTTCATACCCCTTCCGGACATATCGTTTGACTTGCTGCATGGTTGCTAGCTTCACTCCCGGTTTAGATGTGACTGCTTTGTAGGATACACGTTTCTTGTTGGGTCCCTTCAAGACCACTTTTTGCTCGTCACACAGGATTTTGGCTTTATATTTCCCTAGCCAGTCCATACCCAACACCACGTCGATATCCTCCAAATCGAATTGGATTAGATCTCCGGGTAGTTCGGTATCGGATATGACTATGGGAACATTAGAGAAAACACTTCCACATGCTACAATTTGGTTGGAGGCGGTTCTTACATTAAGATTAAGTTTGGTGGTCGGTTCTAGCTTTGTCTTTTCCACAAATTTTGATGCTATGAAGCTGTGGGATGCACCTGAATCAAATAGCACATAAGCAGGTTTGGAGTGTACAAGAAAGGTACCTGACACCACATCGTGTGCATTTGCTTGAGCCTGGTTCATAACGTAGATGCGGCCTTGGGTGTTGTTTTGCCCTCCCGGGCCTTGGTTTCGGTTAGCCTCCGCTGGGCGATTACCGGGATTACCACGGTTGGTGTTAGCGTGATTATTCCCGCCCCCAGTTTGGTTGTTCCCCTGGTTTTGACCCTGGCTTGGAGGTTTCCGGCACTCATATGCCCGATGTCCCATGAGATTACAGTTGTAACATCTCACTGCATTTCCCGCACAGTCCTTCCCGGGATGGTTGTTTGGGCACAGTTTGCATTTGTAGTACCGTGCCTGAGCGGGTTGATTCCTTCCCTGACCCTGGCCTTGGAAGGTTCTACTGCTTTGGTTGTTTTGTCTTGGCTCCGGGCGGTCAGTTCGGGCCTTCTTTTGCTGCTGTTCTACCTCGGCAACCTTCCGGTCTCTCTTCTGCGCCTCTCTCTCCTTCTGATGTACCATGTAGTACTTCCCAGCCTTCCGGTACGCCTCATTCATGTTCCGCGGCTCTGCCACGGTCACGAACTTTTGGGCACCAAAGTTCAGCCCATTAACAAATCTGCGGGTCATGCTGGCCTCAGTGGATACCAGATCCTTGGCAAAGCGGGCCAGTTGGACGAACTTTGTATGGTACTCCTGGACAGTTAAATCTCCTTGCTTGAAGTTGACAAACTCATCATAGTTTGCCTCCTTCACATGATCCGGATAGAAACGGTCACATAGGGCTACCTTGAAATCTTCCCAACAAAACCCCGGTTGCTCGAGCAGGGTTGCTCCAGTGGCGGCCCACCAATGATCCGCTTCTTGGTGCAAGTAGTACACCGCAATGTTCACCCGCTGCTCCAATGGGCAGTTGAGTGAGTCGAAGAGCTTGTCGAAGGTTCGGATCCAGTCTTCTAGAATCAGATGATCCTCCTCTCCCAGGTATTTTGGAGGGTTCCTTCCGGCTACACGTGTTGCATAGTCGACCCCCGGGTTCTGGTTCTGAGCTGCTCCAATGTGTTGCGCCATCTGCTGAATAGTTTGAGCTAACTCCTCAACAGTTGGGGTTGCATGGGGGTTTCTTCTTGGTGGCATGTTTCTTAATAAAGAAAAGCCCGTACTAAGTATTAAAGCATACATAAAGTTTCTATATAAATTCTCTACTAACTTCATATTCTTTGAACAAATAGTACACATAGTGCATCACATATTCCACATACTTCACAGAAGCATGAATCTCATGCATTTCATAACTCAATAATCTCGCAAGGTTTCTCCCTCTCACCGCGTTCCTAAAAGGCCCTTTTTCCTAGTATATTCATTCTCCTAATTTTAAGAAAACATTTTGAAAAATCCCGCATCGAAACTATAGTTTTCGTCAAAGATTTCGAACAACGATGTTTCAGCACAAGGAGAAATTCCCAGTAAGTTGGACGAGCGCAAAGGCTCAATTAAAAACCAACTAGTTTAGACTGTTATCGTCTTGGTGACAGAACTTCTCCCTACGACCTATTACCTCGTGTCCTAATCCCTTCGGAAAACAAAGGCTTTGATTGAGATTGATTTAAGGGCGCAACGAGGACGTTGCGATCCTAAGTGGGGGTGATTGTAACACTTGAGATTTAATATAAACGGATTAATAGTACTACTCATACCAACAGAGGTGCATCTCCTTTTAAGGGAGCTCATCACCCAAGAACTCCCAAGTTAAGCGTGCTTGCACGGGAGTAGTCTTGGGATGGGTGACCCCCTGGGAAGTTTCTCAGGGCGCGCATGAGTGAGGACAAAGTGCGCGGTAAAGGCTCGTGGTGGTTTGTGGGGACAGTACTATTGGTCCGGAGTAACTACCTCGGGTCCTGCGGGGCCGGGGTGTTACAGGTGGTATCAGAGCAACCCCGCGACAGTGTGATGACCCGTTGGATATCGGGCGGGCACTTAGCGGGGGAAGATTCTGGGATTTGATTGAGATTTGAGATTGGTTCAAGGGCGCAACGAGGACGTTGCGATCCTAAGTGCGGGTGATTATAACACTTGAGATTTAATATAAACGGATTAATAGTACTACTCATACCAACAGAGGTGCATCTCCTTTTACGGGAGCTCATCCGCTAAGAACTCCAAAGTTAAGCGTGCTTGCACGGGAGTAGTCCTGGGATGGGTGACCCCCTGGGAAGTTTCTCAGGGCGCGCATGAGTGAGGACAAAGTGCGCGGTAAAGGCTCGTGGTGGTTTGTGGGGACAGTACTATTGGTCCGGAGTAACTACCTCGGGTCCGGTGGGGCCGGGGTGTTACACGTTGACCGAAGCAAGTTAGACGCAAAATCTGTGAAGTGTACGTTCATTGATATGGTGGTGATGACTATGGATACAGATTCTGGGATGAGCAGAATAGGAAGATTATTCGTAGTCGAGATGTGGTGTTCAACGAGCAGGTTCTGTACAAGGACAGATTGAGCGCATCTGATTCTGAGCAAGAGAGTCCGAAGATCATAGAGCTGGATATCTCTAATTCGGGTGGGAGCAATCAGGATCAGAATGAAGAGATGAGCAGTGATGAGGATCCATCAACTCCGCCAAGGCAGCAGCCTGCTAGGAACCGAAGAGCGCCAAATAGGTATTCACCTTCTAATTTCTATTTGTTGCTTACTGACGGTGGTGAACCGGAGTCATATGCAGAGGCAGTTCGGGCTGATGACAAGGGCAAGTGGAAACTTGCAATGGATGATGAGATGGCATCTCTCACATCCAATGATACTTGGAGGTTAGTTGAACTACCGAGAGGAAAGAAGGCTTTGCAGTGCAAGTGGGTCTACCGCATCAAGAAAGAGGCAGATGGTAGCAAACGCTACAAAGCTAGGCTGGTTGTGAAGGGTTTTGAGCACCGCTATGGTATTGATTTTACCGACATATTCTCTCCAGTTGTGAAACTAACTACTATTCGGTTGGTGTTAGGGTTAGTTGCTGCAGAAAATTTGTTGTTACATCAGATGGATGTGTAGACTGCATTCCTTCATGGTGATCTGAATGACGAGATTTACATGGTGCAACCAGAGGGCTATGTGGCAGAGGGCAGTGAGAATCTCGTATGCAAGCTAGTGAAGAGCTTATACGGGTTGAAGCAGGCACCGAAGCAGTGGTACAAGAAATTTGATGGTTTCATGCGGGAAATCAGTTTCTTGAGATGTCACACCGAAAATTGCTTTTTTTTTCACTCCGAAAATTGCTGCTACTACAAGAAGACTGAGAACTGTTATCTTATCTTGCTATTATATGTAGATGACATGTTGATTGCAGGAGCTAGTTCAAAGGAGATTGAGAAGCTAAAGAAACAGTTGTAAGAACGTTTTTCCATGAAGGATCTTGGAGAGGCAAAGGAGATTTTGGGCATGCGAATCGAGAGGGATGAGGCAGCGGGCAGATTGTTTCTTTCACAGGCAGAATACATTCAGAAGGTCTTGGAAAGATTCAGAATGCAAGATGCTAAGGCTGCAAATGTTCCATTGAGTAGTCACTTCAAGCTTAGCAAGGAAGATTCTCCAAAGAACAAGGAGGACCGTGCTCAAATGCCGAAGATTCCATACGCATCGGCAATTGGCAGCATCATGTACGCTATGGTTTGCATGAGGCCAGACATTGCACATGCGGTGGGAGTAGTGAGCAGATACATGGGAGACCCCGGGAAAGAACACTGGGAAGCTGTGAAGTGGATCATGAGGTATTTGAAAGGTACTGCTTCTAATGCTTTGTGTTTTGATGGAAAGAATGTAGAGCTGCTGGGACATGTTGATGCAGATCTGGCATCAAATGACTCGGATGGATCAAGAAGCACCACAGGGTATGTTTTTACATTTGGTGGGACAGCAGTATCTTGACTTTTGCAGCTGCAGAAGATTGTTGCATTATCTACTACAGAGGCAGAATATGTGGCCATTACGGAGGCAAGTAAGGAGATGGTGTGGCTTCTGAATTTATTTGGGGAACTTGGGAAGGAATACAAGAATAACATTCTTTACAGTGACAGTCAAAGTGCTATCTTAGCTTCTTGACAAACAACTCAACTTTTCACAAGACAACCAAGCACATTCGGTTGAAGTATGACTACATCCGTCATCTTCTAGAGATAGAGGCATTGTAGCTTGTAAAGATCCGTGGGAGTGAGAATCCAGCAGACATGTTTACTAAGGTGGTAACCTTGGAGAAGTTGAAGCTTTGCATAGCTTCAATTGGCCTTGGTACTTGAAGTTGAAGGCCGGCGTTACCATGCTAACAAGGGAGGCTTTAAAGAAGACAGTCTCAAGGTGGGAGATTGTAAGGTGTTAGAGACAGTTTCTTAATTTATTCTTGGAAACACGTTTCTTAATTTATTTTTGGAAACACATCCTAATTTAATTAGGGGTTATGTTGCTTTGGGAACAAGACACTGCATCTCTATAAATACCACTCTCCTCTCTTGTAATCTGTATCCAGAAAATATTAATAACATTCCTGGCTTGGTAGCGCCCCCAGACGTAGTCCTCTGTGGCGAACTGGGTTACTAAATTTCGTGTGTTCTTTAATTGTTCTTCGTGTTTGTGAGTTAAATTCCTAACACTTCTATCACAAACTTATATCATAGTTTAGTCTGGTCAAAACTGAAATAATTTGGCCCGCTCCAGTCTTGGACCAAAATTATTATTCCAGGCTGATTTTCGGTTCAATGACTTTGGTGATTCCAGTTCCAATCCAAACCGGTTCTGGTTTGGATTGGTCTTGAACCAGTGTTCAATATTCACCCCCTACTTGTGAGTTGTGACACAATAATCTTCTATCACACTAGTCAATGCGACCATGCATTGCGCGGATGACGAATGAAGTTAAATGTCGATTTGATAACTCTTATCTTTAGCTTATGGGAAAAAGACTAATAAAATTAAAACATAACATTTGAACTTAAATAGGAGTAACCAGGGGCGGAAGTTAAATGTCAATTTCAATTTTTATAGAACTTACAATGTTACAAAGGTAAATTTTTATAGAATTTACATTGTTACGAAAGTCATTGACATAAGCATTGACATTTATATATATTTCTATATATAATGTCACTCTTTATAGCATTGATGTTGTTATTAAAAATGTCAATTCTTATAGACTTTACACTGTTACGAAAGTCATTGACATAAGGATTTTCATTATTACAATGTCATTTTTATAGCGTTGATGTTGTCATTACTATTTGCGACATTGCTCCGAAATTGTGACATTTTCTCTACATTTTGATAATGTTTAAAATATTGTGACATTATTGGTTGTGGCAATATTCAGAATGATAATATTTGAGATTGTGATACCATTTTAAATTTGTGACATTTTTAATTGGTATTGCCATTGCGTCACCATTTTGGTATTGTCTAAAGTTCGTAAAAGGAAAAAGGTCAAATAAAACATTCTGCTATTACAAAATTGTCACATAAGGTCATGTACTCGATAAATTGTAATATAAATACGTCTAGTTATAAGAAAACCAGGTGAGTAGTAATGACCCATTGACAATCTCCTAATTCCGATTTTAACTTAAAGTCAATATTCAATATCATATTGATTACGGAGTATATGACAATGTAAAGATGTCATTGTTAGAAAATTAATATCATTGAGTAAAACAAAAACAAAAAATCAAGTCAAAAAAGATAAAAACAACAATGTGACGTTGTTAAAAATAATGTCATTAACATTGTGTTAATGACAATGTAATTGATTGTCGTGATGATGTCAATACTATAAAAAATGACATTGTTAAAAATAATGACAATGCTATAAAAAATGACATTGTTTGTATTAAAAAAACACATTTTTGACAATGTATTATTAAATCAATATATGACAATGCATTATAAAATGTCATTATATGACAATGTAATGAAGTCATTGTTTGATAATTAACATAATTGTGTGATAGAAAGTAAAAAAAATGAATAATAAATATGACAATGTTAACATAGTTTGTTAGGATTGTGAATACAATTAGCAACATGACATTGTCTATTATCCTAATATATTATCATTATTGTGATAATGCCAAGACTTTGACAATGAAACTATCATTATTAATAATGCATTAATGACAATGCCATTGAACAAATGTATGACAATAAGGGTGATATGTTTAAACAAAATAATTATGACAGCCTCGAAGGCTCAAACTCCAACAACCTTGACACAATAAACCCAAATTACAAGGGTAAATGATTAAAATGAATTAAAGAATATTAAAAATTAATTCACATTAAAAGTGAAGAAAACAAACTTACAATTTGGTAACTGAAATATTAGAAAGAAAAGAGAGACATTAAGCAAGACAATAAAAAGGCAAAAATGCCCTTTGATCGAGAATATGTTGAAGGCCAACAAAATTGTTAATGGAGGGGCATATTTGTCTTTTCACACGGGGGTTGAGGTGCAAAAAAAATTCTTTTTAAAAAACGGGGTGCAAAGTCCAATTTGGACAATAAAATGAACTGTAAACTAAAATTACCCCAAAGAAAAAAAGAGTAGCGAGAGGAGTAAAAGACAGAGAGAAAGAGCGGCGATGGAATAATAGAAGAAGAGGAGAGAATAAGGAGAGAGGAACGATGAGCTGAGGAAGAAGAAGGGATATGAACATCTCCCCCTGCCTCATATTATTCGGCTTTCGCGTCCTGCCGGTGCTGTTCCACCAAAGAGCCGTTCCCACCATGGTCCGATCCCCTATGGTACGAAAGAGAATTATCGGGATAAGGGTCAGTTTGGTCCTCGAAGTTGCAAAAAAAGGGTCAAATAAGTCCTTATATAGAAGATTCTGTCCGGACGTGCCATTTGAGGTGGCTCCCGGTGGATGTTTTTGAAGAAATTTTTTGAGCATATTATTCATTAAGTCTAGTTCACTCATACCAAATTTCAGATAAAAAATCAACCGGGAAGACATTCAAATGAATTCTTGAAGATAACTGTGCCGTTAAAATCACAGTTATCTTCAAGAATTCATTTGAATGTCTTCTCGATTGAATTTTTAGCTGAAATTTTGTATGAGTGAACTAGACTTAATGAATAAGATGCTCAAAAAATTTTATCAAAAAAATCCACCGGGAGCCACCTCAAATGGCACGTCCGGACAAAATCTTCTATATAAGGACTTATTTGACCCCTTTTTTGCAACTTCGAGGACCAAACTGACCCTTTACTCGAGAATTATCCCTAGAATCATTGAAAAATATACTCCTATTTAGGTTAAAAAATCATTAAACTCCTATTTACGCATATTAGGCATCTTTTTGTCCTATTTGAAACAAGTTTTCTTAGCTTATAATCTTATTATTAGCTACTCCATCCGTCCAATTTTCCAAGTTTGACCGACACAAGGATTAATTAGGTAAAAATTATGTGATTGAGGTTTGTGCAGAGGAAAGAGAATTAATTGGAACTACAAATTCTTTACATAAAGGGAAAATGACAAAGTTAACGAGAACTCCTACAAAGAAAAGTTGACAAAGTATAAAGGGAAGAAGGGTACTTTTAATTTATTAAATATTTAACTTTTAATGTAATAGTCAAAATAATTAATTTAAGGATGAAGTTACTACTGTGATTAATTTGAAGGAATTTGTGAAATGTGACTATTTTAGCTATTTTTTATATAATTTGCTTTAGCTATAATTTCTAAATGCAATTCATTTCATGAGTAATTTGAATATACACACTACATCATTATCATTATTCCAGTGCATCAAAGGCTCCCACACCGTCGGGGGGGGGGGGGGGGTCGGATGTACTAAAGCACAGAGAGACTGTTTTTGGATGACCCATACTGAATATCGCGTTGAAAATTGCATGGACTGATTGTTGCTTCATAACAAAGAAGCACAAACAGTTTAGTAATCCATTTTGCCTTATTCCATCATTTTTCCAAGCAAAAAAATTGTGAGTCTTTGATTACATTGCAATAGTGAGTCTTCGCCTTGAATATACATACTTATTGTATAAAAATGATAAAATGATGAAAGTTGTACTACGTATTAAAAGTACGTATATGGTAATTGTTAGAAATATAATACTTTCATTCGGAGTTAAGCTTTTCATTAAAAAAAATGGCATGCCTATTTGGATGATAATTAGATAACATTATTCGAGTATACTTTGATATATTGTTTTGATCGATAAAAAATATATTGAGGTCATTGATGATAACTCTGATGTTATAGGTGTATTATTTTTATTATTTCATGGTTAAGTTGTCATTTAAGAGTGCTAATTATTTTCTAAATTTAGAAATTTTATAAATATTAAATAATACTCCCTCTATCTTACAATACTTTCATATACAGATTATTTATTAGTGATAATTATGATTTTTATTAAGAAAATATTATTCGAGTATACTTTGAGAGATTATTTTGACCGATAAAAAATATAAGTGGTCATTGATGATAACACTGATGTTCGTTATTGACTTATAGGTGTATTATTTTTTATTATTTCATGGTTAAATTATAATTTAAGAATGCTAATTATTTTCTAAAATATAAATTTTATAAATATTAAATAATACTACCTCCGTCCTACCATAATTTTATACGGAGTATTATTGACTGATAATTATGATGTCTATTAAGATAGCTTTTCTAAGCATTATTTTTTATTGTCATTTTTCATTATGTTTTTTAACTTATAAATATGTCTCATCGAGGGGTTAGAATACTTGTTTTATAATAGAGTGCAGTCCAAATAAAAAAGGTGTTTAACGAGAACAATGTCAGAGTTTCAAGTTTACTTCATTGTTGCCCTGTTTCATGATGACAAAAATGATCACTTATTTACAAAAATGTCAAGTGTCTTAAATCGTTTTTTTGGGGACCTGGTAGTTGTCCAAAACCTTGTGGAGTTTTGGGATGGGGGCCAGGGATCGGAACACTGACCCCATAAACTTATTAATGGAAAAAAGATGAAATAAATAGTAAGAGGACCAAACCAAAGCATATTATAACATTTCAATGCATGCAAGATAAATTAGAGAATAACATAAGTATAGTCAATGAGATCAAATTTTAGAAAGTTCAGTTGGATTTGCTAAGCTAACGGAAGAAGAATGTGCTAAGTATTTTATCTCAATTGAATGCATGCGTATAGCACGTACATAAGCACTAAAACAAATGAACGTATGATATTCTTTTGTGGTGCTCGAAGCCTACTTTGATTCACCCACAATTCTCAATTTATAAACAAAGCAACATACGTAGAGGTGGTTACAATCCAAAGCCCACTCTCCACTCACCCACTACAACACTACTAATGTAATACTAAACTAACGTGCCTATAGGTGGTTACATGCATGTGTAACTAATAACATAATGTAATACTAAATGCAAATAACATAATGTGCAACTTAATTAATTGACCCAAATTAGACTAACACTAATGCAACGACACACGCACATCAGTGCCGCTACAACATATGCATAACCAATTATCAACCCATGCAAATAACTAATCTAAAAATCTAGCACTAATAACAAGATTAGTTCCAACAAGTACGTGAAACATCTGGATTGTGGATTCTGACCCTCGCTAATGTATTTGGCCGCACGATTGATTGCTTTGTCGATGACTTCAAGAGAGATTGCCTTCCGGTGCAAATTTTATCTGATTTGTCGACATCGTCCCAAAAAGGTACACAATGATCGTTGATGGCTCGAGATACCCTGTTATCATCAATTTGTATGGAGTGAATTAAGAGATGGCGATCAATACTAAAGACAGGGGTGGAGACAGGGAGGGACTGGAGGGGGCCTCGGCCCCTGCAATAAAAAAATTCTTAAGTATATATTATGTATAAATACTTTTAATCTATAGAAAACATGTTGATATTTTAAACTTTGGCCCCTACAATGTAAAATTTTGAAGAACGGGCCCTCTTAACCATAGATTTCTAGCTCCGCTACTGACTAAAGATGAGTGCATAAATAAATGATATAACTAATAATTTGGTCGTAACCCTACAACTGTCATGGGCAATCAGGTCACCGTCGTGGTTTCGAGTTACTAATGTGTTGAAGGCCTTTTTGAGTATTGGCGATGTTTATTGTAATATGGTCTTTAATTAGTAGGGGGTTCCATTTACGGATTTTGGGTTTGTGGGTAGTACGAACTTTTTTAGGCTTGTGATTGTGGGAGTAGATGTGAGTTGTCTTAAACTTAATCTTCTACATTGTTGGCACTTTTAGAACTGTCAAATCTGAAATTTAGAGCACGAAAATCATTCTCATTTTACACATTTAAATTTCTTTTTAATTTTATTCAAAATCTCTCGCTTCATCCATATCATCATATGCACTGTAATTGTGTGAGGACTATGACTAAAAAGATAAATACAAGTGAAATGAAGAAGTTAAAAATTTTACGGAAAATAAAGAATGTACGAAGTATATATATATTATTGACTCACATTAACTTCCATAATCAAAATAATAATAATTATATTAGGTTTACTTAATAAAATCTTATAATTACCATATTAAAATTTTACACACAAAAAGTGTTACAAAAAAGATACAACTAACATTTTCTTTTTTATAAATACCTTTAAAATATGGACAACTCTACATTTGTTATACTTTTGAATTGGAACATTTCATTTTTCTAACTTTATGTTGTTACATCTCTTAATTAATTCCGCATTTTAAAGTTTTTAATGTTTTTGTAATTGTTTTGTTTATATTTATTGTCTTTATTCTCAATTTTCTAATATTTACTCATGTCTAGCTTACAAACATTAATTATATTTGTAATTAATCTTTGATTCATTAATTGAGACAACAAAAATCACTTCTTTTAGCTCCATTAGATTTCTATTTGGATTTCAACGGTACTCTCATTATGTATATAAAGATATTCAATTTCTAAATAAATATTACGTGCACATTAAAAATTGGCTATAAACAAATTTAATATCATGGGCATTCACGCATCGTATAGATCGGTTGATAAGTGTATATAATAAAAACAAATATTGGTTAATTTAGCGGATAAATATACAATTAATACAATCGGTTGTACCATGTGATGGGTAAAGTCACGAATTTTTACTATTAATTTTAAATTGGAGTTTAGTTATACCCACACAACATCACCAGAAAAATATCAATTCAGATTTTCAGATGGACAGGTTGGATAACAAATTTCACAAAGTTGCGAAGATTACAAGTAATAGTCCCATTATTTGTGCTGAATTTCAAAGCTTTGCTCATCGCCGATCGTAGTCATGACATCATATCGTCAGCAACCTTCTTCATTTACAAAAGTGCTTAGGAGGAATGATGGTGAATGTCGTCTGGCTAGTTGTTTAGTGTGAGCAGGGTGTCCCTAAGGGGACGTGGCAGAAGGGGCGCGGACCCTATGCCCAAAAAAATGAAAAAAATTAAGCTCATGTTTATTTCTTTATAATAGGCGGTGTGATTAGATTGGTTTTTCAGTCTTAAACTAATAATTTTTTGGGTGAGTTTTTTTAGGAGCTTCAGGGTGGTTTTTTTTATGAAAGTTTGTGAGCATATATGATGTCTATAAAGTATAGATTATGTCAACAAAATTTTAGTTCAAAATTCAATCTAGAAGTCAGTTATATAAATTCTTGAAAACACTGTGTTTTTATGCATATTTTGGTGCAACATATTTTAGGTTAACAGTCATATTAGTTGTGGAGTAAACATGTCTCTAGAGAATAGGGTACGGTTATGATGTCTGATTTAGTATTTCTTTTCAATACTTCGGCCAGTAAACATGTTTTAGTTGTGGTTCCTATTGGTCTTATGAGAGACTAGCACCACCCTTTGATTCGGGACATAACCTTTTTATTAGACTCGATATAACTGCTCTGTAGTGGAGGTTTGCATTGTCGTAGTAATTGTGGGAATTTTCCACAAGAATCAATCTTGACTTGATTAATTACTATAGAGTAATGTGCTAAATAGAGTGTGTCCAGCCCTTTATCATGAATTGGTTTTAAAAAGAAATGAGTGCTATTTGTACCATAGAAATTTGTATTCGAGGAGCCCGGGAGCAAGAAATTAATCCTCACTTGAAAAGCTTGTAAAAAGGGGAACCGATCTTACACTTCCTAATTTATTGCAGTGTCTATTCTAGTTAAATGAAAACTCCACCTTGAGAGTGCATAGAGGTGTTTGACATTTCTTCCACTAAACTTACATTCTTATTATTACTACTTTATTGTAATTAGTTACAAAAATAAATATAGCAACAGTTAACGTAACTCAATTTCTTGATTTGGCCTCCATATGAGACTATAGGGATAACAATGGATCGACGCTCGCTTCGTTACGATACTTAGTGAACCCGCTCGTCCCGTGACCCGCACGGTATTGAATATATATTTACCCATGACCCGCACGGACCATTAGATGTTTCTATTTGCATGAAGTCATTATAACTTGATCAGTTTACATACAGTTTATTGTTAAATAATTATAAAAAATAAGTCATAAGTCTCAATACAAAGAAGGAAAAATAGTTCTAAATAGAACTAAACTAATCCCTAAATGCATAAATAGGACTTTGTTATTTATCTTCGCAAAATAGGGCTAAAGTATACCCTATCGTCCTATTCTACTCTTATCATAACCAACACTACAAGAAAATGTGTTTTTTGCGTCGACAATTTGTCGTCGCAAATGGCCTAAAGTCGACGCAAATACATCAATTGCGTCCACTAGTCGACGCGAATGTGTTGACACAAATGCTTGGACGTAAATAGTGTATTTGGGTCAACAACCGTCGACGCAAATGAGATTTATCTTTAGCGTCGACAGTGTGAACGCAAAAGACAGTATGCCTGGAAAAAAATAAAAAGTAGTATTTGTGTCGACATGTCGACGCAAAAGCCTCTATTTTTCTAAAAAAAATACAATATATTATTATTACTATTACTATTTCTACATCAAGCACTATATAAGTGTTATTAATGTTTTGAAATCTTACAAAACTCCAAAATACGCATACAACCCATACTTTAAGCATGCATTCTTAAATCTTTGTCCATCTACACTGCCCTTGTAACAAGAGTAGATAATCTCTGCAGAATCCTCAAACAAGAGCAACCACTTCGACTACAAAATCTGGATTGATATGATCTTCCAGTTAATAACAACACAAATAAAACAAACCTCAAATCACATTGATTAAGTGGATAGTAAGTAAATACATTTTTTTACTCCGTAAAAATTAAATATATTACTAAATGCAAAAAGACAAACACCCAGAAACCCCTACCAAAATGAAGTGAAAGGAAATTGGCACAAATAGAAGCAATGCTTGTGAAGTTCATAATCTGTACAACATCCAAATTGAAAGTCATGTACACTAGAAATAAAACATACACAAACCAATCTGCTGCAAGCATGAGACACTAATCTCACTTCCCATTGAGCCTTTCTATGACAGTGATAAGTCCTTGAATTCCATGCTTTCCATCCCCTTTGCCATAGGATAATCATATTTTAATTTATAATAAAAATATTTTAAAAGTATAATCATATTGCAATAGGATAATCATATTTTAATTTATAATAAAAACATAAAATAATAATAATAAATTGAATTGATAAAAGTAGTAAAATATATTAAAAAATCAAATACAAGTTTATAAAAAAAAATTCTTGAAATAAAAAAAAACTTCAAAAATAAATAAAAAAATAGATAAACACATTAAAAATTAAAAATAGGAGGCCTTTCCCGCAGCCTCGTCCACCTCCAGGAGTGCCAACTCCAATCTGCGAAAAAATGTCATTTGTGTTATAAAAAACAAATACTCATTGGAGTTGGCACTCCTGGAGGTGGCACGGATCGAAATTAATATTCGTTGCATATTTGAATTCGAATTCGTATTCGAAAAAATTAAACAAATACAAATACAAAATCTCATTATTCGACTCGATTCGGTTCGTATACAACCATAGTCCTATTTAGGGAATTTTTAAGTTATACTCATATTCTTGCAATTCAAGTTTCACTAGTTCTATTTGGAGAACTTCCCCTATAATGAAGTATCCAAATTTAAGAAGAAGTTATTAAACTTAAATAGTTAATCTAATTATATTAATAAATGAATCTGTTAAATGCTAAATATAGAAAAATATTGACAACTAGTGGTACAGTTCCCTCAAATTTAAACATTAATATATTACAAGACCAGGGAATTTATGATTTATTGCACACACATTTGTAGTATGAATTTTAAATTTATGTGTATATGTATGTATCAAATGGGGAGGGGCCGGACATCACGAGTCAATAGTTCAATACCAATAGTCAGACCCGCCCTATTTGCATCACGGGATGGATTTCACGGATTTGTCTTGCAACAAGTCGAGTCCTTACAGCCGTTTTTTTACATCTAATAAGAGGACCTCTTCTAATGTAGTGCAACTCAAAATTAGATAACCAATTTAGCCACATCAGCAAACTAACATTATGTTAAAATCTGTGAGTTAAGATTCTGTTACAATTTATAACATAAAGGAATGTAATAGTTTGTAAACAATATACGCTAAGATCAATACTATTGTACTTTATCTTCTCTATAATCTATCAATTCTAAATCTTCCATTACAGCTAGCTTAGTTCGAACTGGTTTGTCCATTATTTTACCTAGTTCCACATGTTAGCTGTGTAGGATCAATCTTCTGTGATTCATCCTGCATCATTGGTATCAAAGACGTTACAGAATCACCAAAATGACACTACTGTCATAGAGTTGGATGAAGTGATAAACAAAAAGTTTAGCAAAAATGATGAACAATTCAAGAATTTGAGTGGAAAGATGGAAGGTCTTGAGCAAATGATCCAAAATATGGCCAATTTGATAAAGAATAATCAAGATGATCGGCGCTAGAATATTCTTTATCAGGATCAATCGTCAACTGTTGTAATATGATTAGAATTGAATCTTTTACTACCAGATGCGCGAAAATTGACTTTCATAAATTTCATGGTGAAAATGTGAAGGAATGGTTATACAAATGTGAGCAGTTTTTTACCATTGATAGAATTCCAGCACATGTTAAGGTTTTTATGGCTTCCATGCATTAAGATGGTAAGACATTGTAGTGCCGTTATGCATTAATGAAAGATATAGAAAATTAATAATGACATAATTCAAAAGAGAACCATATGAAAAGAGAACCGATGGCAGTAGCATTTGCAAGCAAGAAATGGAGTCCTTATTTGCTCAATAAACATTTCATCATCAAGACTGATCAAAAGAGCCTTAAATATTTACCGGAACAAAGGATTACTAATCCTCGCAACAAGATTGGATGGCTAAACTAATGGGATATGATTTTGAAAAACATTACAAGAAAGGACATGATAATAAGGTTGTGGATGCACTCTCAAGAAAAGGTGGGATGTCTGATTATTCTCAGCTTTTTCATATGATTCTACATCAGATACAGATTGATATGCTACAACAACTCAAGTTATCTCAGGAGAATGATACTGCTTTACCGAAGATAATTGAAAATTTGAAGGCTGACTCATCATCTCATATGTATTACAGTTGGAAGAATGGTGAACTCATAAGAAAAAAAAATTGGTTGTTGGTGCATAGGTTGAGCTCAAGAAAAAGTTGACGCACTGGGCTCAAGATTCACCAGTTGGAGGGCATTCTGGTAGAGATTCTACCATTCAAAGACTAAAATCCCTATCTTACTGGAGATGCATGTTTAAAGATGTTCAAAGGTACATTAGAGCTTGTGATGTGTGTCAAAGATGTAAATATGATCCCGCTGCCTATCCAGGACTTTTACAACTACTTCATGTACCTTCAAAAGTTTGGGCTGCTATCATCATGGATTTCATTGAAGGTTTGCCATAATTCAATGGTAAAGAAGTAATTCTGATCTGGTGGTTGTAGATAAACTAAGTAAAGCTGCACATTTTTTTAGCTTTATCACATCCATTTTCTGCAATTGAAGTGGCCCAAGCTTATATGGATAATGTTTTTAAGCTTCATGGTATGCCTGAATCAATTGTAAGTGATAGAGATCCAATATTCCTTAGCAATTTCTGGACTGAATTATTCAAATTACAAGGTGTGAAGCTACTTAAATCTACTGCATATCACCCACCAACAAATGGACAGACTTAAGTTGTTAATAGGTGTCTTGAGACTTACTTAAGGTGTATGGGCAACACTCATCCACAGACATGGAGTAAGTGGTTACCATTAGCTGAATGGTGGTATATTACTTCTTTTCGTACAGCTACTAAAACTACTCCTTATGAAGTACTCTTTGGTCAACCTCCACTGCTTCATCTAACTTACTTGTTTGGGGAGTCATATAATGAGGCAGTAGATAGAAGTCTGATTCAAAGGGAAAATATGATGAAAGAGTTACAGCTACAGTTAGAAAGAGCATGGAACCGGATAAAACAATTAGCTGATGTTCATAAAATTGAAAGATTATTTTAGTTAGGTGATTGGGTGTATTTGAAGTTGCAAAATCATAGACAAAATGCTAAATTGGCTCCTAAGTATTTTGGGCCTTTTCAGATTATTGATACAATTGGAAAGGTGGCTTACAAGTTAGGATTACCACTTGGGGTCTCAAATACACAATGTATTTCATGTTAGCCAACTTAAGAGATGCATTGATCCTTCTCCTTTAGCAGCTAATCTTCCACAGTTTTTTCATGACACTAGTTTACCTAAAGTTCCTGGAGAAATTTTGGAGAGGAGAATGGTAAAAAGGAGGAATATGGCTGCAACTCAATTTTTGGTTCTGTGGCAAGGAAGACCTACGGAAAAGGCTTCTTGGATGTTTGCTGAAGAATTTATCCAAAAGTTTCCATCTTTTCAGCTTTGAGGACAAAGCTATTGAAGCAAGGGAGTTATGATGCTGTGCAACTCAAAATTAGATAACCAATTAGCCACATCAGCAAACCAAGATCCTATTAAAATCTGTTAGTTACAATTCTTTTTCAATTTAGCATATAAAGGAATGTAATAGTCTGTAAACAATATATGTTGAGATCAAAACTATTCTACTTCATCTTCTCTATCATCTATCAATTCTAAATCTTCCATTACACCTAGCTTAGTTCGAACTAGTTTCTCCATTATACTATCCAGTTCCACAGGTTAGCTTTGTAGGAGCAATCTTCTGTGATTCATCGTGCATCATCTTCTTTGTCAGCGGAGGCGTGGTTGCAGAAGCCAATAATGATCTATCAAAGAAAAGAGGGTGGTCTCCCCTTGTGGAACCTCCGATGTGCAGTTCTCAATAGTCAATACATCTTTATATCTTGGCAAACTTTTAGTGATATTTTAAAATTTTACATCCTCATTTTCATGGATTAAAATGCAAATAATAGAACTTCTTATACCACCACGATAGAAATTTCCGAATAAGAATCCACAAACATATTGTTACATGTTACAGCCTGCCTTACAGGTATCCCCAAACTATTTGAGATTGCACATATTGTATCCATCTATTCAACTCAAGTAAAACTTCAGCTCCTCAGGAAGCGTTGAGCACGGCCAGTGAGGGTTGTTTGCCAAGTCAAATTTGTGGCATCCCGTTACTCATGGCCTTCAATCTCCCTCTTCAACAACTCCATGAAGATATCACTCCACGAATCAATCGGCCCGGGCAAACACCAATGCACACAGTCATTAAACATGGTGACATTCGGATTCTGCCAGTGACCGTATTTATTAGGGTGCCCGTCTGGTCTCAACCTCATCGCATGTGTTACGTCAAACAATCTATATTTCACCCCCTTTTTCGTCCCTTCGTCCTTTGCAATTCTAAACTCTTGCCTCTGAATATCATACATGTCTATCTCAATTTTGTTCAAGATGGTATCATTCCGCTGAAATGGCTCCGTCCTCACACATTCTCCGCCTTGGTCAAAACTACCATGTTCGAAGTGTTGTGGGACAAATGACCTCAAGAATGCGACTCCCTTGAAATTTTCCAAACTATTGATTGCTCGAAATGCCGTTCTTAGAGCCCATCTATAGCTGAAGTCTTTCGCCATGTGGGTTACATTGGTTTCTCGACAATAGAGGCAGCCAACGAGGTGACGGTCTATATAAAAGTTTGTAGGACGGAAAAACCAGTGGCCAGCATTAATAATTACAAAGTCAAAAGCTCCAATCTTTGTTGTCCAGGATTCATCAAATTCATCTAGATATAGATTGAATGGGTTAACATTATTCTCATTGAAAGTGATGCCAGTTTTGACCAAATATGGTGCCCAAAACATGGATATGTTGAAGTTGTAATCTTTGTATACCAGACGCTTCCGGTTATCATCTGTTGTGTTTGAAATGTCCATCGGATAAGCAACCTGGAAATTTTTAACAGAACATAATTGAAATATGTTAATACATATATTCATGATATGTGGGCTTGAACCAGTAAGACATAGCAATGAACCATGTGGGAAATCTGCTAGCATGTCTCTCTGAAATTATAGTAATTTTAAGGTTTTGGATAATATATTTCAACTTCATCTTAACACGATTTTTCAAAATTTCTGCAGCACATTCAAAATTGTAAACATTGTTTGTATTGACAGGTATACATATTAAGGACTTGGGAATCTATCAATTCAAGTCTCATAAGAGGGGTAGTAGAGAACCTTATGAGTTAGTTTTTTTTTATACATGCCTATCTGGGATCTGGGATGGCTTCAGAATGTGTGCAAAAAGGACTAAATACTTAAGTTAAACACATAGTTAACACCATCTCAAATGAAGAAAAAAAAACATATCAATTTAAAAAAACAAATCAACATTTTACAGATGTTGTAAAATGCTCTTGGCTGGGACCCATCGGGTTAGGTGGGGTCTAAGTGAAATTACATGGGCCAACCAGGAAAAAGAATTGAGCACCACATGACACCTAGCAGGTCTGTTTTAAATGCCAAGGAAATCCGGGTGCTATTTACAAAAACTAGGCCTTATATAAACAAGTACATACAAAATGCTATAGTATTACACATTGTCTTTTATACAACAAAGCATCAAAACTGTAAAATACTTCCTCTGTATGGATAATAAACCTTCTAAATGAAAAACTATTCTCCAAGCATTATTAGTCAACGAATTCTTGATATTTTCAAAAAAAAGGGAGCCTTTAGTTTAGTAGGTATCCAGATTTGCACATAGGCGGGGAGGGATTTTTACAACAAGGTCTAGAACTATATGCTACTATGTTTATGGGTATTCTTATTTTTCATGAGCACAAAACAGAATTGTTGGACGGAGAAAGCAAGAGAGTAAAATGTAGTGTACTATGGCTATGTCATCAGGTAAGAAAATTCATACTCATTAGAATATTGAGCTTCACATCATGCTAGATAGCACCTCAATTATTAGAAGTATTAATACGGAGTACTATATTAGAGCATACTGCCTCCGTCCCCTTTTAAATGTCCCAGAGGAGGGTGGCACGGGTTTTAAGGAAAGTGGGTTTGTGTGGTTGATATTAATTGATAAAGTAAAAATAAAGTAAGAATGATTTTGAGCCACACAAACTTTACCAAATAAGGTATGAGACATTTAAATAGGGACATACCAATATGGTAAAACGGGACATTTAAAAGGGGACGGAGGGAGTATCATTTTGTTCATATTCCTACTAGAATCCACTCCGTTTACATCTACAAATCCTGTCCCACTCAGTTTACAGCTATGAACAGGCTGTCCCTTTCTTTCCAAATAAATGAACTAATACAAAAACACATTTGTAAAACTACAGATTCATAATATTGTTAAAAATTACATCTTTCCTACTCTCCATAGATCTAGCGACAAACTCAGCATAGTGGGTTAATCTTGTATTTCATTTCTGAGTGAATGTGATTTGCGAAATTAACCTAGTAATTCAATGTCTCTTTACCATCTATAGCAATTGTGTCAATGTTAGGTAGACGGTGTTCTTTTTACTCAAACCGAATGTAGTAAAAAGCAATGGTAAATTACGCATTAAGCTAAATCAGCCATAAAAGTTACTGTTTTGAAAAGAAACTCTCAGACAAGGTTGATAAGCCAAAATGGTTACCAAAACAGGAATTATGAACACAAATCAGATTCATAAATGACACTACAAATAGCAGAATTCCAAGTAATTGAGAGTAAAGTAAAAAATGGAAGTAAAAACTCAAGGTATCCATTGGATAGAGAGAATTACCCTTGATAGGAGGCAAACAAGTGACTGCATATGATTTCTTGCAATGGAATCTCCAACAAAAGCTAAAGATTTGCCTCTTACAAGCTCCAAGAACTCATGAGGGTCAAAAATTGGCAACTCACATCCATCAGGCTTCCACCTCCATTTCAAGTACCCATCATCAGGCCTACCAAATTTCATACAGTTCTGATGCTCTTGGATACTAAAGCAAGTATTATTCGTGTAATAAGGCGCATCAGGATTAGGAACCCATTCTCCAGTAAAGATGTCACATTTCTCGAACCCCTCTCTGCTGACGTTTTTCGCATCCAGATTTGTTGGATGAAGTTGAAGTTCCACACCCTTTTCCACTCCAGACGCTATGGGCAGATCTTGGGGAGGAGAAAGATTAAAACTTGCGAGAGCTGGAACACTTTTGTTCTCCGCTTCCTGCTTTTGAGGAAAGATTTGCCCTTTTTGCTGATCTTCCGGCGTGGGAAGACGAAAACTTGTCTCCGCTACCGACTTCTCCGGCAACTCTTGTGGGTGATCTTTGCACCGGATAGGGAAGTACAACGGGCAGACGGTGAGAAAGATTAAAAGAAGGGCGAGGAGTGGGATTATCTTCGGACTGTTCAAGAAAGTTGCCTTCTTGGCAGAGGTAAGCTCCATGGACGAGAGATCGGACATGGAGGAGGAGTGACAGACGAGGATGGGAAGGAAAGGGGTTGCGCCGACTCGACGAGTGGTCAAAGAGGTGGGTTTCATTAAGGCTGGGTGGTTATTGTGGGGGCTCCGGTCGGTATATATACTAATCGCGCGCTAAGCTTGGGAAATGTAAATCATTGGAACGGTAATTATCTTTGTGTACAGTCTACTACCACGTGAAGCTGCTGCGTTTAATCATGCCACCACCAGTCTTACCACTACTAACATGCTACTCCATACTAAGAATCAACTTACCACTACTAACATGCTACTCCATACTAAGAATCAATTTTCTACATTATTGTGCACACTTTTATATCCATCTTATAAATCACTATGTTTGTGATGAGTTTTATTGTCCGTGAATCGAATTTATAGACAAAATAATTTGCACGGACATATTTCGTCTGTGACCGGGATTCACACACAAAAAAACTTTACACAAATATGATGTGTATAAAAGTGGATACAAGTGTGAGTAGAAACAACTTGTTTGATTTTATTTTGTAATTTCCTTGAAGAAAAAAATTCACCTTCAAAAACTCTCTTTATACACACACTATAAAAGGAACCTTAAATTTTTACCTTCTTTTATTTCTTACGATTTACCCTTCTTTAGTCTCTCCCTCTTCCCCTCTTTTTTCTTTTACCATCTCTACCTCCCTCTTCTCCCTTTCTTCTTTTTAATTTCCATGCCTTTTTTTTTCTTTTTACTCCAGAGGGTCTGGGGAAGGGGGCTGGGGAGGCTGGAGTGATCAGGGCTGAGCTGGGCTGGAATGCTTGGTTTTTTAATTTCCATTCCATTTTCCTCATTCTTCTTCTTTTGTTTCTTGTTGCACCAACACAAAGGCTCGTCGTTTCAGCCACCAACACCGACCTTACGGTTATATAATCTTTTCTCCTTGAGTCCGACTATTCAAGTCTGAGCAGGTTGGTTGCAGCTGGAATGGATGCAGATGAAGAGGATGAGATGTCTGTTTGTGCTGCTCAAACAAGAAGATCCGATCAACCAGCACATAATATTGAGGTAATAATTTATTTTGATTTTTATATGTGCATTTTAGGGTTTCATTTATTGAAAATTTTAGACTTTTTATGTATTAGGTATGGTTTAACAGTTAATGGTTGAGTATTTTGTATTACTAGATTTCCACCCGTGCGTTGCACGGGATGTATTTCATAAATATTGGTACTATATACTATGTAGTTTACTATATGGAAAATAAGGTGTAAGAATTGTAAAATGTTGTACGGTGTAAAAGTACCATTAGATTCATTAATTGTACATACATTTAAATATATATTGACTTTGTGCGACGTTTCTCTACTCTGTATCACGTAACTGTACAAATATAGTTGACACACATTTAAAGTAATTATAAATTAAACTTTATTGAAACAAAAGTATTTGACAATTGGAGAATACAATTTCAAGAAGGTAATTTATTGTTCATTTTAAGATAACTGTAGACATTTGGAGAAATATTTGACTATATTATTCAAGTCGGAGATTTGTTAAATGGAATCATTTTTATTATTATTTTAATTTTTATCCATTGATGCTATTTAGGTTCTTAGAAAACCAATGTTTTAGTTTTCTATATTTAGATTCTTAGAAAACCAATGTTTTAGTTTTCTATTGTGAACCTGAAGTCCCACATCACTCCAACAACATGTTGTGTGTTTATAAGCAGGGCTTGAAGTCGTCACTTGTGGACGCGTTTTAAAGTTGTGAGGTCCTGAAGTACCAAAGCGAACAATCATTATAGGCTGTTTATAACACGTTATCAGCACAATGCTCGCGATGGGAGGGTGTGTTGTGAACCTGAAGTTCCCACATCGCTCGCACAATGAAGTTGTGTGCGTGCTTATAAGCAGGGCCTGAAGCCTTTACTTGTGGACGTGTTTTAAAGTCGTGAGTTTCTAAAGTACCAAAGTGGACAATATCCACAACTGTTTATAACATTTTCACAAATTTAGCTAATTTTTCCTTCTTAAAAAACTGAAATTGGAAGCATTGATTGTGGTTCTATTTTACAATAATCGGAAGTCGTTTGACTGATTCCAAGCACCACTTTAGTGAACACATCTGGTTAAACTTTTTTCGTTTTCCAAACTTAGTTCGATTGAACATCAAGTTCATCCTTATTTGCGAATTGCTATGGCTAGTGTTCTAAAAGGCTTCATAAAGCGCCGCCCAAACGCTCTTCATGTACGCATGGCAAAAGGCGGCTTTAAGGCATGTACCCGTGTGATGCACGGGTCAAAACTTTTATTATATTTTGACCAACATATTAAATAAATGAAAATGTTGATGTAAACTATGTTTAGTTTTAAAGAAAATTAAGCAATTGAAATAAAGGGAACATACACGAATTGTTAAACTAAATCTTCAAATAAACTTAAACACAAAGAAGAAACAATGAAATAATTTCAAATATTTAAACAAAATAAAAGTAGTAGATAAAAAGGTGACCCTGATATTATTAATGACTAAACATTATGTGATTATGCAACTTACACATGGTAATATATAATATAGTCACATTTTGTCCATAAATTTGTATTAGTAATACGTTAGTAAAAACCTCTAGTCTCTAGAAATCATATGCAATACAAAATACATTCATTAATAGATAATTTGATATTATTGGTTAGATAAAAAATAGTCTGTTTAGTTACATTTGCGCATACACAATTAATTATTTATTCCTTTTCATACACGATTAAGACCTTGAAGAATAAAAAGGATAATAATTAGGATGTAGTACTAATTAAAACTTGCTAGAGCACTTTAGTTTTTACTAATTATCTTTTTGTTGTTCAAATTAAAATCTTTACCATGTATAAAAATCATATGCATGTGCGCGCGCCATGAATCGAGAGAGAAGTCGTGTTATTTTCTATATTTATATAATATGTTAATTAATTTTTTGTTTTGAGTGGTGTTTGTTTGACACATACCTCCATAGCAACAAATCCACAATGGATATACATTATTAGAATTAGAAAGAAAAGAGAAACTCGCCAACTCAATTCTTTAACGATGCATACATACAGAAGGTTATTGAAACTTACGTGAATATTTTCTATTAATTGTAGACCATGTGAAATAGAAACTGCTTTTATGACCGGCCACTTAGATTTTGTCCAGTCGTGACTTTTGGCAGGAGCAGCCAAGCAATTATTATTTTGGAAAACATTGGCGGGAGCAGTTATGCCTTTGGTTTCCCTTTTTATATTAGTATAGATTTATATAATATGTTAATTAATTTTTTGTTTTGAGTGGTGTTTGTTTCACACATACCTCCATAGCAACAAATCCACAATGGATATACATTATTAGAATTAGAAAGAAAAGAGAAACTCACCAACTCAATTCTCTAACGATGCATACATACGGAAGGTTATTGAAACTTACGTGAATATTTTCTATTAATTGTAGACCATGTGTAATAGAAACTGCTTTTATGACCGGCCACTTAGATTTTGTCCAGTCGTGACTTTTGGCAGGAGCAGCCAAGCAATTATTATTTTGGAAAACATTGGCGGGAGCAGTTATGCCATTGGTTTCCCTTTTTATATTAGTATAGAATTATATAATATGTTAATTAATTTTTTGTTTTGAGTGGTGTTTGTTTGACACATACCTCCATAGCAACAAATCCACAATGGATATACATTATTAGAATTAGAAAGAAAAGAGAAACTCACCAACTCAATTCTTTAACGATGCATACATACGGAAGGTTATTGAAACTTACGTGAATATTTTCTATTAATTGTAGACCATGTGTAATAGAAACTGCTTTTATGACCGGCCACTTAGATTTTGTCCAGTCGTGACTTTTGGCAGGAGCTGCCAAGCAATTATTATTTTGGAAAACATTGGCGGGAGCAGTTATGCCTTTGGTTTCCCTTTTTATATTAGTATAGATTACTTATTGCTTATTCGTGTTTTATTCAGATCAGATCAGATCAGAAATATTCAGATCAGATCATATCAGATCAGAAAGATTAAGATCAGATCAGATCAGAAACATTCAGATCAGATCAGAAAGATTTAGATCAGATCAGAAAGATTCAGATCAGATCAGAAACATTCAGACCAGAAAAGTTCAAACATGATTTATCACAGTTATTATTATATTAATTATTATTATTATTATTATTATTATTATTATTATTATTATTATTATTATTATTATTATTATGTGTTCGTGTAACATGTATGCTTCGTAAAGATGTACCGTGTGCTTTATTTCTAATTTTCTTTTTTTATCAATTTAAATAATGATATAATTATTTTTATTGAGTATTTTATTTTATTATTATGCTTTTCCTAGATTGTTATGTTCGACTTATTCTTATTACTTATTGTTTATTTTTATTTTATTCAGATCAGATCAGAAAAATTCAGATCAGATCAGATCAGTTCAGATCAGAAAGATTCAGATCAGATCAGAAGCCTTCAGATCACATCAGAAAGATTCAGATCAGATCAGATTAGATCAGAAACATTTAGGTGAGATCAGAAAAGTTCAAACATCATTAATCATTTTTATTATAATAATAATAACAATAATAATAATATTAATAATAATAATAATATTTATTATTATAATTATAAGTATAATTATAATTATTATTATTATACCTAATACACTAATTAAAATTATAGGCAATGATAATTATAATTACAATTATAATTATAATTATGATAATGATTACATTATAATTATAATTATAATCATAATTATAATTATACTCACAATTATATTATATATATAATTAAAATAATAATTATAATTATATTTATATTTATAATTATATATATAATTATAATCATAATTATAATTATAATTATAATTATAATTATAATTGTAACTAAAAAATTTAAATATAGTTATAATTATACCTATAATTATAATTAGTGTAATAGGTTTAATTATTTTAATTATAATTTTTTTTTTAATTATATTTATTTTATAATTATGATTATAATTATAACTATTTTATAATTATGATTATAATTATGACTATTTTATAATTATGATTATAATTATATTTACATTTAAATTGTATTTATAATTACAATTATAATTATAATATTTATAATTATAATCATAGAAATATTCAAATCAGATCAGATTAGAAAGATTCAGATCAGATCAAAAGGATTCAGATCAGATCAGAAAGATTCATATTAGATCAAAAGGATTCAGATCAGATCAGAAAGATTCAGACCAGATCAGAAAGATTCAGATCAGATCAGATCAGAACTTATAATATTCAGATCAGAAACATTCAGATCAGGTGAAGAGAACAGCTTCTAAACCGAAATGTTAGCCTCTAAACATTAATGAATGACTGAAGTCTCTAGACATTATTAAATTTCTTGTATGAACATGTTTAATGAATGAGTGAAGTCATTTAATGTTTGGAGATAAACTGTTTGCACTTGATTAACATCTTGAACTTACACTCGTGAAAGGAAAAAACTACCAAAATAACACTAATTTTAATTTACAAAATTATAACATATTTATGGACTTTCAAAATTCTGATTTTACACTGCAAAATCCCCCAAGGTAATACTAACCAATTATGAACTTTACCCATTGTACAAAAAGAATTACACCAACCGTATAAATATCCAAAAAGCAGACATGATGATGAAGGCTTTTATGTGAGTTGGAACAGCATGCAATGGATGATTTTGTATTATATATGTTTTCTATCACTGGAAAGAGAATCTTGCCACACAAAAAAAAAAAACAAATGCCCTTGGAAATATGGTCAAAATCAATGGGCAGCTCCAAAAAGAAGACACAATGGTGAAGGACCAAGATCAGTCAACAAATTAAGATGATCTTCTGATTTAAATGGTGATGTATTTAGCTTTGGAAATGTTTGATTTGTAGTAGTTATAGTTATTTATAATAATTGTACGTGATTCATTAGAGATGAAATAATTGTGTGTTATTAGGTGGAAGAGATCAAGAATTGAATGGAATTGTTGTGAATGTGTAAAGTTTTATGTGTAATGTTCCCTAATCAATGGTTATGTATTTGGTAATTTTATCTGAAATATTCATACAAATTGCTTGGGTGTGGTTATAAATTGTCTATGTCCCGATTTTTATTGTTTGTGGATGGTGGAATCTTTATATGTGTGTTCGCTTATTTTGTTTGTGCACATTCAAATCTATGTGACTTCATTTATATTCTTTGTGCATGGTTATAGTATTGTCTGTGTGTACGTATATTTTGTCTGTGTAGTTGAAACACCATTTATGTCTTCGTCTATATTGTCTGTGCATGGTTCAATCATTGTCTGTGTGACCATTTATTGTATGTGCATAGATGATAGAGAGCAGGAAGAGCAGGGGGCGGGAACGAGCTTGGGCCCATAATTGACAATAACTATTGTTTATGTGCTCATTTATTTTGTTTGTACATAATCAAAAAATCGTCTTTCTTCGTTTATATTGTATATGCATGATTAAAGCATGGTCCATGTATTCATAGTTACAAACAAACTATTTTTGTTTGCATCCGAACAATAGTTTTATGTACTTAAACAACTATTTTCTGTGTTCATATGTATTGTCTGTGTGTGGATAAAATATTGTTTGTGTGTTTGTTTATTTTGTTTGTGTATTCTCTATGTCCGTTTATATTGTCTGTGTTTAGTTAAAGCATTGTTCATGTGTTCGTTACTTATGTCTGTGAATAAAACGTAATTGTCTGTGTGTTCGTGTGTATTGTCTGTGTGGTTAAAATAATTGTTCGTGTGTTTGTTTGTGCGTTTGTTTATATTGTCTGTATGTGGTTTATATTGTGTGTTCATTTGGCATGTGCATTCATTTTCGCATTGTCTGTGTAAATGAAAAACAAAATTAGTTTGTGTATTCATTGCCTATGCATTCAATTATTTTGTTTATGCGAAAATAATTGATTGTGTTCGTTTATACTGTCTATGCGCAAAAAATAATTGTTTATGTGTTCGTTTAATTATATTATATTGTCTCTGCATGATTAAACATTATTTTGTGTTCTGTTATTTTATTTGTGCGTTGAAAATAATTGTTTATTTGTATTGTCTATGCATGATTAAAATATTGTCTGTGTATTCATTTATTTTGTTTATGTGAAATTAATTGTCTGTGAAAATAATTTATTTTATTTATGTGAAAATCATTTAGTATGATGTTGCATATTTCTCACTAATAAACAAAAAGAAAGAAAGATATAGAGTAGTTAAGCTAAAATTTTGATAATTAACTACACAAATCTATAACAACCGAACAAAGGATCAAGAAATAATTACATAAATATGATCAAAATAAAGATGGTTTACAAAAATATGATTTATTACTAGAGTAGTAATGAAATCATAGTAGTTCATGTTCAAGTTTTGAACTTTAGTTACCACAGCACTACGTTGTAGTAATGAATATAAAACAAGATTATCTTTTCTTGTTTTGTTAGTCTTTTCTTCTACATACATTGCATCCAGAAGAGTAAAAACAAGACTAAAATTTTCACATGGACACCATTTCACTTCAAAAAAAAAAGATAACACCCCATCCATGAGGGTCCCTCAAGACCGACCGGACGGCACAATGGGAGGATGTAAATTGGACTATAATCACAAGCTGACAGATAGAGAGTGGGGATCCGTCTCCGATACTTGCAGAGGCCCTCTATTGAGTAACCTCTCATCGCAGTTGACGGGAGTCGAACTCGGGGCCTAACCTTCGTGGCACGCCCTCGTTACCAGTTGAGCTACGCCCACCGGTACTTCAAAAAATTTAAAGGTACAATGCATTGGGGAGCAGTGACTGTTTAGATTCTTGCACAATGCGGGGAGCACACCGGTACTAGCCCAAAATAAAAACTAGTACGGAGTATGACATAATTTAAATGACATAAAAAGATCAAGTAATTGGAATCTCATGGACTTTGGATTGAGTGACTTAACCATGCAGTTATAACTGTGTGTTTATTTGCAACTTAACAAAAAAGATAACTTATTCGCTCAAACAATTCTTAACTTAATGATTAAGCTAAATAAGTATACTCCATCCCATTCAGACATCGGAACGAACAAACATTATCTACTTTAACCCTACATAACCTTTCTCCCTCTGAGCGATTTTCTCATCGTCATACGCAGCAGAGGCAACGAGAACCATCGGCCAGCACTCATATTCTCTCGAAGCAAACATAATTGAGACCTCCACTATCAGTTATGTCTCTAGATTTTTCTTCACCATTTTTCGTGAAGATCGATGCATCTTATTTGCTCTATTGTCCGTCAAAATCTGGCATGGGTTGTTTGCCCATTTGATAAAAGATTATAACTTGATTAGATGGGATTGCTTCCTTTAGCCCTCCAACAAGGTTTTCTCCCCTTTACTTATTCATCGCAGAGGCAAAAAACTCATTTGCTTTGAAATTCAAAGCCAGACCGACTACTCCAAGAGCACCCATCCATAACCCGTTAGAACTTGTAATTATCCACATCATTCCCTTAGAGTGGAGATAGCTCATGAATGTCAAAAAAACATATACAACAATGTGCTTTGATATAGTATTTTAAAACGAGCACAACTATCTAGAGAACTAGTTTTGTACCCAAGCATTGCCCCGGGTGCAACTCCTATATGAAACATTTAATTTATAACTTTGTATATGGGTGAAATATATCTTTCTTATGAATTTTATAATTCTCAATGCCAAAAGCATTGAAATATTTATTAATTTGATATAATATTATAAAATAACAAAGAAGTTAATTAGAATACGTAACACATTTCATAAAAATTTGAAACATTGGTAGAAACCATTTCTAAATTCTGGAAATCCCCGATCTTTAGAGCGAATTAAAATCTTCAATCTCTCTTTGCTTTTGACAATCTTGATATGGAAACATATGATTGACCGTGAGTGAAATCATTTTTCTTGAGATATAGTCCGGCATGGGATAGAGAGTGACTTTGGCTCTTGTTGATGCTCATTTTAAAACATACCATAACCGGGAATTGTTTTCTCTGAAAACTATTGAGGGAGTGTCACATCAGATAGAGACAATGGCACTCTGGGAATGTGATCAATGGTCTCTAGCACATGCTTTCCGAGCACCAACCTTTATTAGATGCAATTCGTGATCAGACAGTCGCGAGATTTAGAGACTATTAAGAAATTCAGGTGTGTCCATGTCATTCTCACAACACAAACCAACATTTGAACTAATATTGCTATCTGAGCTCAGGTAGGTCACTTGGTCATCCGGAATCAAAGATAGCATGTAGTCATTTATTTGGCGAACCACATCTAAGGTAGGTGCAAGTATCGCTCTTTAATATATGTAAGTCAGATCGTTGAGGCGTTCTTGTAGGATAGGATAAGTGATATTAACGATATCTGTTGTTGGGTAGTTATCTTCCGTCTTGATAAGAAATTCATCTGGGAATTCCACATCTGAAATTCTATATACTTATTGTCCGATATAAATGTCTCCAACCTTTAAAATCCATGAACCAAACTTTTCCAAGTCAATCTTTTCATTAGGAGCAGTTTTAAGAAATCTCGTATTTCTCATGAGATGACAAAGTGCACAATCACTCCAAAGATAAGAAGAGTTGATGGTTGCCATCACTACGTCGGCTCTTCTCCTCTTTGGAATAACTGCAAAATTTGTCAGAAATCTCTTGCGAGAATAGCAACCTTCTCTCTGAATGGTTGATTGTCATTATTTGGATAACTCGGGCTCATAATTTCTTACAAAGTTATATCGAAAGCCTCAAAACAATGTTTGTGCACCATTGACACTTCATCCCATATAATTAGGGATGTGGATTGGAGGAGCTTTGCCTTGAGAATTCCTTGATATGATATTACTGCTGAAGTTTTCAGCGGTGTTCAGTGGGATAGAAAATTTAGAATTTGTTGTTTTACCTTCAGACAATAGTAATGACGCTCTTCCACTTGACACAACGGCAAGAACAACGTTTCCTTCACTTCTCATAGATATTGTCAAAGTATTCCACAGAAACGTTTATCCAGTTCCACCGTATCCATAGACAAAGAATATGCCTATACGAAAGAGGAAGTATGATTTACTATGTGACAAATAGTAAACGTATTAAAATATATATATTTATTTTCAATTTAACCATGTCCATATTAACACAAGGTTTGAAAATTAAAAATTACATTTGCCTCGGTGTTTCCACGCACAACATTAACGATGTCCGTATCAATACGCTTTTGCTCATCTGTTAACTGGTCAATGAGATGCGATAGCTATCGTGCTAAGTCTTCTCTATCATAGTCCATCTCTTCATTTATAAGTGCATTTTCATCATAACTTACTGACGTGCACTTTGTCGTGAGTGCACTCAAAGTAATTTCAACACTAACACTTATACGTAGTATAGTGTAGTAGAGTTCGTATCCACAGGGAAAGGAATAACTTTCTTTTTATATAAATAGTAAGTAAAAGGGGGGGTTTTGATTGTGGAGTGATTTAATTAAATTAAACACGAAGATGAACGATTTATATGGGATTTAATTCAAAGATAAAAGGGACTTGGTCTTGCTACTTTCCACTTGTTGATATATTTTAGTCGATCATTGTTATATCCATAACTTATCCCCTCTCGAATACTCAATCGCGGAGTATAACCAGTTCATCGAGGGTAGTTATTAACAACGACCGTTCATTAATAACCCTTACTATTAATCAAATATAGAACAACGCCGTATACCGATATAATAGTAGCATTCAATCTATTTAACTCCTTGATGAAATCAATTGAGATTGATAACCTCAACGCAACGGTTTCGGTTTAACCAACAAAATTGATCCCTCTTAAGTTTATTAACCACGACCGTGCATTAACAAACCGAAGTTACTTACTTGTGAAACTATCAACGATTAACCATTGGTTCGTTGATCGTTTCTAGTAATAATCAATGTTGGAACGTTAACTAATCGTCACTTAGCAACCCTCCAACAATGATGTAGAATGAGATTAAGGGAAGAATTAATAATCAAGAAGAGAGAGTAAGAAAATAACTCACAACTTTAATAATCAATCAAGCTTCAAGAGCAAAACCAAGAAATGGAAGTTTAGCTCCTCATTTGGAGACTAAACATGCTATAAAAAATATAAAAGAAATACTATTCTAAACTGAGCTTAAAAGTATAAAGGAATTGGTGTCCTAAAAGTGAAGGAAAGGAGGTGTATTTATAGGCTTTTTGAGGTGCAGGTCGAGTACTCGATCGAGTATATATACATACTCGATCGAGTATGTGTAGAACATCGAATTCGCCCTATACTCGATCAATACTCGGGTAGTTTTTATAGCTATACCCGATCGAGTATATAAGTATACCCGATCGGGTATAGACACTCGAACGTGGGAAAATCTTCTCCTGCATGTTCCTTTGTTTTCGGATCCGATCCGATTTGAAATGTCAACCAGATACCCGATCGAGTATATGTATATACTCGACCGAGTATAGACCAATAATCAGGATTTTTCCTACTTTTTGTCTTGTACTCTTGCACCTTCCTTCACCATTGATCATTTGATTGATCTTGGACCTGTTTAGGCTCAGAATAAACCTAATCTAAACAAATTACAAGAATTTAACAAACTAAACTATTACACCGAAAGTGTGTAATTTCCGAAATATTAAACAATCAAAATTAACTAAAAGCGTAAATAAACATACGGAAATTACAAACGTATCAACTCCCCCACACTTAGTTCTTTACTCGTCCTCGAGTAAAGTCAAATGTTCAAACAGTTTAAGACCATTCCATGAGTTCAAGAAAGAAATGAACTAAGATCACCAAGAAAAATGATTTTACAAACAACTTTCTTTCTTGGGTTTTATGATCTTCTATGCTCCATCTTCTTGCCTCTTCTTCTTTGCCTTCTCTTCTTTTCTCCTCAAGAGATCAAATGAGTTCCTGCACATAACAAATATTTCTCTCATATCTCTCATTTTGCCTAGGAGCCTTTTCAGGTTTTCATCCTAGCATCTCTTTTTGTTTTTCCATCCTCACTAACTCACTCATTTTTTTATAAGCCATTTTTTTGCTTAGATTGCCCATTTTTGGGTTTTCAACCTAACTAGCATTTTAATTCTTTTATCCATTTTTCTCTTCTTTTTTTTTTTTTTTTTTTTTTGTTTACAAAGGGTAAAAGAAATTCATGCATAGTAAAAGGTAGAAAATGAAATTACATACCATGAGTAATCTCCTCCCCCACACTTAGTTGAAGCACTGTCCCTAGTGCCCGCCTTCTCCGCCGTAGAAACCGCCTCCAAAGCCTCCTCCAAAGCTCCCATCGCCCATGTGGGTGTCGCCGCCATCATCCCCTCCATCAAAACCTCCACCCCCGGAGCTAGATCCTCCGAAATTGCCCCATTGAGTGGGGTCATACCAAGAGGGGGGTGGTGGTGGTTGAGCCATGGTGTGGAATTGGCCTTGATGAGCCATGTAGGAATACATAGGTCCATAGAACCTACGTTGATCTTCTTCATACCTTCGGTTATCTTCGGCCCGTTGCTCCTCTAGTCTTTGAAATCCCGCCCTTTGTTCCTCCCGGTATTTACCAACTTCATTGGTAACTCTATTGAATCCGTCAAGCAGTTGTTGGAAGTAAGCGGGAGGTGGGGAAGCTTGGTTCGGTTCGGGCATGTGGTGATGTGCAACCTCGGGTTCTTGATACTCGGGTTGAGGCTCTTGGTCGGGTTGGTCTTCGGGGAGATCTTGGGCTTGCGGTTCTTGGAGATGTGGTGGAAGGGCGTGAGGGAATAGATAGTGAGGCTCCTCGAACTCCGGTCTGTAGCGTAGTTTGGGGGTGTCCGGGTTTGGCATTAGGAAGTATTGCACAGGTTGTACGTGTATGACCCAATTGTACATGTTTTTTGGTTGGTCTCCAATATAGACCGTGTGGGAGAAAGATGTACATCCCGAGCGTCCTAGCCAACCTATATCCATTAAGCAATAGTCGGGTATAGGGGAGTTATCCGTATATCCGAACCTACTTGCCAAGTGCATTATCACTCCACCCACAACTATTGTCCCTTTTGCTGAGCTTTCTTTCTTTAAATGTGCCCACATGAGATTGCACAGATTAAAGTCCACGTGGCGACGGAATAAGGCCACGGATATCAAACACACGTCCCCGATTCTAGTGTGATGGTTGTTGGGACGGCCAAGCAAACAATTCGCCAAAAATTTTAGGAACAACCGGAGCACGGGGTGTTGGACATGACTAATATACATTTGGGAGGATTTAAAGTTCACTTCCCCGGTCATCTTTGTCCATAGGGAGTGCCCAAAAATGGTGTTATCCGAGATGGTTCTCTCGTAGGGCACCGGGATGCCAAAATGTTCAGCAAACTCGAGTTTCGTGATTGAATAGTTTTGGTTAAATAGACGAAACTCGAGTTTATCATCCCTAAAATCCGTCTCATCACTCTCAAACTTCACCGAACTCAAGAATTCGTAGATAATTCGTTCATTAGAATTGTACTTCATATTGAAAATACGGTCCATATCTAATGCATGAAAGAATTTTCTACAGCTCTTATAGACTCCTAATTCACGTAGAGCATCATGGCATAGAAAACGGGAAGGTTTTACTTGCCTTTGTGTTGTTGCTAGGAGTCTAGTTCGGTGCTCGGCGTCGGCGGGAATGATGTCTTCAAAACCCGGAATAGGTGCTATGGTGCTTGAGCTCTCTCCCCTATTCTTCCTTGGTGCCATTGTTGATGAATTTGAGCTTGAAATCCAAAAATTCGAATGGGGGTAGGGTTTTTTTTTGGATTTGTTGGATATTTGGGGAAAAGGGGATTTTTGGGTATAGATATGGAGAGGAGAGTGAGGGGGGTATTTTGGTGGTGAAATGGGATGATTTGGTGAAGGATTGGGTGAGATATGGTAGAGAGAAGGTCCAAAAATGGAGTTTTTGGGGGAGGGTTGTTCGAAGTTGGGGAGAGTTTGGGGAAGATGAAGTGTTTTTGGGGTTAATTTGGTGTTATATCCGCAGGGGTACCCGATCGAGTATCCCTGTATACCCGATCGGGTACCGGAGGCAGGGTTCCAGGAAGGCTGATTTCGGTGTATACTCGACCGAGTATGTACCTATACTCGATCGCGTACAGGAGGCAGGGGGTCAGAGAAGTTGTTTTTGCACCTATACTCGACCGAGTATTGATATGTACTCGATCGGGTATAGGAGGCAGGGGTTATTTGTTTTCATTTTTCCACAAATACTCGATCGAGTATGGGTATGTGCTCGATCGGGCCTCAGAGGCAGGCTTCCGATGGAGTTGATTTTCCAGGCATACTCGACCGGGTATGTTCCAATACTCGATCGAGTATGCCTGTATCTTTGAAAATAGATTTGCACCTCGATCGAGTATGGGAACCGGGTCCTTTTTTTTTTACCCATACCCGACCGAGTATTGATATAGTACTCGATCGGGCATGTACCCAGATACACTTTTTGCTCATTTTTTTATTTTTTTTTTATTTTTTGAAACACACACATAATGAAATAAGCTGACAAGAAAACATACCTTGCTTGGGTTGCCTCCCAAGAAGCGCTTTGTTTAACGTCGTGGCTCGACGATATCTTCGTTTCCCTTTCATTCATAGACCGGTTCAGAAAGGTCTATGATCTCCACGTTCTTGGGTTGAAAACCTTCAAAGAAGGGTTTTAGTCTTTGTCCGTTCACTTTGAGTACTTCTCCCGTCTCCGGGTCTTCAATTTCCACCGCCCCGTGTGGATGGATTTTGACCACTTTGTATGGTCCGGCCCAACGGGATCTCAACTTTCCCGGAAATAGACGAAGGCGTGATTGGAATAGGAGGACTTTGTCATCAAGTTTGAAATCCTTCCTTATGATCATTTTATCATGCCACTCCTTCGTCTTTCTTTTGTAAATCTCCGCATTGTCATAAGAATCCAGGCGGAGTTCTTCCAATTCTTGTAATTGGAGCTTCCTGTGTATACCGGCCTCGTCAAGATTGAGGTTGAATTCTTTTACTGCCCAATATGACTTGTGTTCAAGCTCTACGGGAAGGTGACAAGCTTTTCCGAACACAAGTCTATAAGGTGACATACCGATTGGGGTTTTGTAGGCGGTTCGGTATGCCCAAAGTGCATCATCAATGCGAATACTCCAATCCTTCCTGTTTGGATTCACTGTTTTCTGGAGTATAGATTTTAACTCCCTATTTGAGGTCTCCGCTTGGCCATTAGTTTGAGGGTGGTAAGCAGTGGAGATCTTGTGAGTCACACCATATTTCTTCAGTAGGGATCCCACAATTTTATTACAAAAATGTGTGCCTCGGTCGCTTATTAAAATTCGAGGGACCCCGAACCTTGAAAATATGTGAGACTTGAGAAAGTTTGCTACCACCTTGGCATCATCGGTTTTTGTTGCTTTTGCCTCCACCCATTTGGAGACGTAATCTACCGCAAGTAGGATGTAGATGTTACCTTGAGAGTTTGGAAAAGGCCCCATGAAGTCGATACCCCATGCATCAAAAATCTCACAGAAAAGCATGGGGTTTTGTGGCATTTCGTTCCTCCTTGAGATGTTGCCCATCCTTTGGCAATTGTCACAAGCCCGACAAAAACCATTCGCATCACGAAAAAGACTTGGCCACCAAAATCCGCTTTCGAGAATTTTCATTGCAGTCCGTTTCGGGCCAAAATGTCCTCCACAAGCATAAGAATGGCAAAACTCTATGATGTGAGCTATCTCATATTCGGGGATACATCTTCGGATTATTTGATCCTTACAATGTTTCCACAAATATGGGTCATCCCACACATAGAGTCTTGAGTCCATTTTTAATTTTTCTTTTTGTGATTTTGAGAATTGTGGAGGAAATTTGCCGGAAACAAGAAAATTTACTATGTTGGCGTACCATGGTTGTGTGACTTTGATGGCGAAAAGGGTCTCGTCTGGGAATTCACCCTTGATGAGATTTGAGTGAAGGTCTTCAATGTCTTTGTGAGGAATGAGGCGGCTTAAGTGATCGGCCACCAAGTTCTCCGCTCCTTTCTTGTCTTTTATCTCCAAGTCAAACTCACTTAATAGAAGGACCCATCGAATGAGTCTTGGTTTGGCCTCCTTCTTTGTCATGAGGAATCGTAGAGCGGCATGATCGGTGTAAACAATAACTTTCGTTCCAAGAAGGTAGGAACGAAACTTCTCTAAGGCAAAGATTACTGCTAGCATTTCCTTCTCGGTGGTGGAGTAGTTCTTTTGAGCTTCATTTAAAGTCGATGAGGCATAGTAGATTACATGAGAAGCCCTCCCGACTTTTTGGCCTAAAACAGCCCCCACAGCATAATCACTTGCGTCGCACATGATCTCAAAAGGAAGAGACCAATCGGGAGCTTGTATGATAGGGGCGGTTACCAACCTTTCTTTCAATGTGTCAAAAGCCTCCTTGCATTCGGCATTGAGATCAAATTCCACCTCCTTTTGCAAGAGTTTGCATAGGGGAGATGAAATTTTAGAGAAGTCTTTTATGAACCTTCTATAGAATCCGGCATGTCCAAGGAAAGATCGAATATCCCGTACATTTGTTGGGTACGGGAGTGTTTGGATGACATCAATCTTGGCTTTGTCTACTTCAATGCCTTTTGAGGAGATCACATGTCCAAGAACAATCCCTTGTTCTACCATAAAGTGGCATTTTTCAGAATTTAGGACAAGGTTGGATTCAATACAACTTTTGAGCACAAGAGTAAGATGGTAGAGGCAGGTGTCAAAGGAGTCCCCATGAATTGTGAAATCATCCATAAAGACCTCCATGAACACCTCCACAAATTCGGAGAAGATGCTCATCATACACCTTTGAAAGGTGCCCGGTGCGTTGCATAATCCAAAGGGCATTCGTCGGTAGGCAAAAGTGCCAAAAGGACATGTGAAGGTTGTTTTCTCTTGGTCCTCCGGGGCTATTGGTATTTGAAAATACCCGGAGTAACCATCAAGAAAACAATAGAACTTGTGCCCCGCTAGTCTTTCTAGCATTTGATCAATGAAGGGTAGTGGAAAAAAGTCTTTTCGAGTTACCGAATTGAGTCTTCGGTAGTCAATGCAAACTCGCCACCCGTTTTGGACTCGGGTGGGCACCATTTCGCCTTCTTTGTTTTCAATGACCGTCACTCCGGTCTTCTTCGGCACCACTTGTGTTGGGCTTACCCATTGGCTATCGGAAATGGGAAATATGATTCCCATTTGGAGTAACTTGATCACTTCTTTTTTCACCACCTCCATCATGGGTGGGTTCAATCTTCTTTGCGGTTGCCTCACCGCCTTGGCCTCATCTTCGAGTAGGATCCGGTGCATGCATGTGGATGGACTAATGCCTTTGATGTCGGCGATAGACCATCCAATGGCCAACTTGTATTCCTTGAGGACCGCAATCAATCTTTCCTCTTGTTCTTGGGCTAAGGAGTTTGAGATAATCACCGGTAGAGTGTGATTTTCGCCCAAGAACACATGCTTCAAATTTTCAGGGAGTGGTTTTAATTCCACCTCCGGTGCCTGCAAAACAGATGGTAGCGGCTTCTCGCTCGGAATGGTTAGTGGGAGGGCTTTAGAGCCCGGTGGCAAAAGTGGGAGTTGATTTAACTCCGCCACCATCATCTTCATGTTGTTTGACATAGAGTATTCCATAGTGAAATTCTCTACGTTGTTCTCAATTGAGCTTAGCAATTCGTCTTTCCCCTCGACTTCAAACACATCTTGGACCCAAGTGTCACAAGTGTCAATGGCAAAAAGAGAGTGGTTATCGGTGGGGTATTTCATGGAGTCATAGATATTAAATTCAACTTTCTCACCATCAAACTCCATAGTTAATACTCCACTAAAAACGTCTATTTTTGCCTTAGCCGTCTTTAAAAAGGGTCTTCCTAGTAAAATCGGGACTGCATTTTTATCGTTCTCCATTTCGAGAACGTAAAAATCAGCGGGAAAGATTAAATTATCCACCATGACGAGTACATCCTCTACTACACCTTTTGGGTAAGCATTGGATCTATCGGCAAGTTGGATAACAACCCCCGTTTCATGTAGAGGTCCTAGTTCTAGGGACTTATATAGAGAGTATGGAATGACATTAATTGATGCACCCAAATCTAACATAGCCCTAGAAAAACTAGAATTTCCCAGCTTACATGGTATAGTGAACATTCCCGGGTCACTATACTTTTTAGGAAGTTTCTTTTGGAAAACGGCTGAAACTCTTTCACTAACTTGGATTTTATGCTTGCCATTTAGTTTGTGTTTCCTTTTAATAGTGCAAAGTTCTTTTAAAAACTTAGCAAATCTAGGAACGCCTTTAATTAAGTTGAGAAGAGGGATATTTACCTCACATTTACTGAAGGTCTCATAGATATCTTTGTCATTGTTGTATTTGCGGTTGTCCTTGAGAGCCTCCGGGAAAGGTGGTACCGGCTCGTATGAGTTGAGCGGTGGAAACTTTCTTTGAGGTGTGACTTCCTCCTCCTTCTCCTCTTCATTTTGAGGATTTGTGCTTGGCACCAAGATATCCTCCTCTTCTTCCCCAACATGGCTCTTTGCTTTTGCTTTAGCCATAACCAACTCTTTGCCACTTCTCAAAGTGACCGCGTGAGCTTGTTGCCTTGGATTCGGCTCAGTTTGAGATGGGAGTTTTGCCGAATCCTTAGCTTCAAGCCTACTTACGGCATTTGAGATTTGACTCATTTGGTTTTCCAAATTGTGGATGCTTGATTTTGTTGTTTCTTGGAATTGGGTCACACTTTGTTGCATCGTAGCCATGTTCATGGCAAGTGATCGAATCATGTCTTCGGTGGACATGCTCGAGTTCGATGTTTGACCTTGTTGCTTATATTGTTGAGGGGGAGGGTTTGATTGTTGAGGAGGTTGAGAGTTTCCGTACCTTAAGTTGGGATGATCCCTCCACCCCGGATTGTAAGTGTTGCCGTGAGGATCATATCTTCTTTGACCTTGGAAACCCAAAGCATTGACTTGCTCGGGGTTCTCCTCTTGTAATGTTGGGCAAGAATCAGTGGGATGCCCTTGTGTTGAGCATATGCCGCAGGCCTTGACTTCTTGGGTTTTTGGACTCAAAAGAAAATCTTTGACCAAAGAAGTCAAGCCGGCCACTTGACTTTCCAACGAATTGTTGGATTTCGCTGCCATAACTCTTTTTGATGATGACCTCCCATTATAATGCCTCGAGTTTTCGGCCAACTCGGAGATGAGGTCCCTTGCTTGAGAAGGGGTTTTGTTGACAATACCCCCTCCACATGCCGCATTCACCATGCGTCTATCTTGATCAACAAGCCCATCATAGAAGTAGAGGATGAGATCTTGTTCCGAATATCCATGATATGGGCAGCTAGCGCATAATTTCTTAAAGCGCTCCCAATATTCGTACAAGGTCTCATCATCGGCTTGCTCAATGTTGCTGATTTGCTTTTTGAGACTTGAAGAGATAGATGCGGGATAATACCTGTCGAGGAAGCTCTTTTTCATTTGAGCCCATGTATTGATGCTACCCGAGGGAAGATAGAAAAGCCAGTCCTTGGCGGTGTCTTTTAGAGAGAAAGGGAAGGCTCTCAGCTTGATTTGCTCTTCGGACACGCCATTGGGGCACATGCTTGTGCACACAATATGAAACTCCGACAGATGTTTGTTCGGATCTTCCCCCCGTAGGCCATGGAAAGATGGGAGTAGATGGATGAGCCCAGATTTTAGCTCGAATGTGACCCCCGTATCAAGAGTTGGGAAAGTGATACAAAGGGGTTGTTGATTTAGATTCGGAGCCGTGAGCTCCCTTAATGTTCTCGTTTCATGAGCCATGGTGATTGGCTCTTCGGTTTCACTAGATTGAGAACTAGTGCTTGATGATTCTCCCGAGTCGGAGTTTGAAAATTTGTTTTTCAACCGCTCGAGAGTTCGTTCTATTTCGGGGTTTGAGTGGTATGTGATTTCGTTCAGTGAACGATATTTTACCATGTACTACAAAGCTCAGCAGAAATAGAAATCTTTATACTTTGAACCATATATATATTTTTTTTTGATTTTTCTTGAAATAAAATAAAAAGAAAAATAATTGCCTTTCCCCGGCAACGGCGCCAAATTTGACGTGCACTTTGTCGTGAGTGCACTCAAAGTAATTTCAACACTAACACTTATACGTAGTATAGTGTAGTAGAGTTCGTATCCACAGGGAAAGGAATAACTTTCTTTTTATATAAATAGTAAGTAAAAGGGGGGGTTTTGATTGTGGAGTGATTTAATTAAATTAAACACGAAGATGAACGATTTATATGGGATTTAATTCAAAGATAAAAGGGACTTGGTCTTGCTACTTTCCACTTGTTGATATATTTTAGTCGATCATTGTTATATCCATAACTTATCCCCTCTCGAATACTCAATCGCGGAGTATAACCAGTTCATCGAGGGTAGTTATTAACAACGACCGTTCATTAATAACCCTTACTATTAATCAAATATAGAACAACGCCGTATACCGATATAATAGTAGCATTCAATCTATTTAACTCCTTGATGAAATCAATTGAGATTGATAACCTCAACGCAACGGTTTCGGTTTAACCAACAAAATTGATCCCTCTTAAGTTTATTAACCACGACCGTGCATTAACAAACCGAAGTTACTTACTTGTGAAACTATCAACGATTAACCATTGGTTCGTTGATCGTTTCTAGTAATAATCAATGTTGGAACGTTAACTAATCGTCACTTAGCAACCCTCCAACAATGATGTAGAATGAGATTAAGGGAAGAATTAATAATCAAGAAGAGAGAGTAAGAAAATAACTCACAACTTTAATAATCAATCAAGCTTCAAGAGCAAAACCAAGAAATGGAAGTTTAGCTCCTCATTTGGAGACTAAACATGCTATAAAAAATATAAAAGAAATACTATTCTAAACTGAGCTTAAAAGTATAAAGGAATTGGTGTCCTAAAAGTGAAGGAAAGGAGGTGTATTTATAGGCTTTTTGAGGTGCAGGTCGAGTACTCGATCGAGTATATATACATACTCGATCGAGTATGTGTAGAACATCGAATTCGCCCTATACTCGATCAATACTCGGGTAGTTTTTATAGCTATACCCGATCGAGTATATAAGTATACCCGATCGGGTATAGACACTCGAACGTGGGAAAATCTTCTCCTGCATGTTCCTTTGTTTTCGGATCCGATCCGATTTGAAATGTCAACCAGATACCCGATCGAGTATATGTATATACTCGACCGAGTATAGACCAATAATCAGGATTTTTCCTACTTTTTGTCTTGTACTCTTGCACCTTCCTTCACCATTGATCATTTGATTGATCTTGGACCTGTTTAGGCTCAGAATAAACCTAATCTAAACAAATTACAAGAATTTAACAAACTAAACTATTACACCGAAAGTGTGTAATTTCCGAAATATTAAACAATCAAAATTAACTAAAAGCGTAAATAAACATACGGAAATTACAAACGTATCACTTACATATGTTGCATCTGGTTTCGACATACCTTCAAAATTTGCAATACTTTTTCCTTTCCTTTGTAATATTCATTCAACATCTGGGAGATGTTTATTCTTAAAGTCCTCTATATTATGCTCTTTTCCTACGTTGAGATAGAGTAGTTATTAAGACATTATATGATCATCGAAAGGCGATACATGTAATCTTTGATCATCATATCCAACATGATACCCATACGTTGTGAGGTCTATGGACGCCATATGAAAGTAGCATATATATATGTATGTATATATAGCATAAAATAAATACTTCAAATACATGGAGATCCCTAAAGATTGACCTTTATGATCGTTTATATGTATACACAGTCGTCGTTAATCAATCTCAATGCATAACATGCTTACTATCATTTGAATATTTAACTCCATCAATCATGCAAATGGATGCAAAGCCCGTGCACCCTTTGACTCTATTGAGTAGGATTCACATATATCAAAGCTCACCGGATGCTGGTGGAATGTTATGTATCTTACCTATTGTGCACCTTGTTTTTTAATCTTTCACTTTTTCTGGTCTTGCATCCACACAAACTTGTTAGGAAAACCCACACATGTCAAACTTTTTGCCTCATCATATTGTTTATTTGCTTCAAATCAACATTTCAAAGTAGTGTGTTAATTTCCCCTTGTCACCTGGATAGATTCTATGGGTCACTTTCTTTGTACATTGACAGTTTGCGCATCTGGCAAGTGATAACATAGTCTTTCAATTGGCAATGTTCTATAATGTATATCAAATGAGAGAATTCTTCATATCGCTTCACACACTGATATGTAGTGACAACTGCAGTATATCTTAATCTCATCAAATGTGTCTGCTTTGTTACCGGTTCCACTGTTTTCATATACAATGTAGTTGTGACCATATCATTCCCTTTATTGACATACTTGAATAAGTATTTAACTGACCATTACTGATTTCACCATCATACGTTGATTTGAGCATCAAACTTCTGTAAGAGACTGGAATTGTACGGCACTACAAAGCTATTATAATCATTGGAATGACTACCTCTGTTGTGTTCCTTCTCATATACTCTGGATACCCATCTTCATTAATGGAGGTTGTGGACCTGAAACACCTTAGGTAATGTTTTAAACACACATAATCTATCGTGCAAGATGACATTTGTTGAAATCTCCACAAGGATCGTTTTTCATTAGACTTTTTACCGCGTCATGCAACTCTGCATTGTGGAGAGGATCATGGAGTTCAGCCGAGATTACCTTATCAATGTCATCAATGCCTCTTAACTCGTACTCAGAACACAATAAAAGGATAATGTGAACATGTGGGAGACCTTTTTTTTTTAAATTCAACAATGTATATAACTACAAAATCGATGAAGGAAATTAATATGTAATTATATTTATATTTATTTAAAACCAAGAAATCATTGGAGAGAACTTACGTGCTTGAGGTTCTTCGAATAGTTCTCTATCTTTAAGTTCTTCTATGAGACGATTGAGCTTGATCTTAAAGAGTCTGGCAATGATATTGGGTATGTCTTCAAGTTTGAAGTTTATAAAATAATTATAAACAATTATTTTACCTAAATTGTAAATTCATTATAAATAAATTATGTGTTATTTATATTTATGCCATATTGTTATCTAACATATATCTTATAACGGCGTCTCACTTCTATGTTTATCTGATAAGGTAAACATACGATTATCTAAGCCTACCTTTGTTATTTAAATCTGCCTCACTTGAGTTTAAATTCAAAACAAATACTTTATCAAAATTGTAAATTATAAATAAGCTATTTGGTATTTATGTCTATTTGATATTGTTATCTAACCGACTAACATTTATAGATAACGGTGGCTATGATAGCTTACCGACTTTAAGCCGAAGTGTAGAGAGAAGGGAGAGCTAGATGTAGAGAGAGAACTTGAAATTAATGAACTCCAAACCCCCTACCAACTACCTCCAAATGGGTATTTATAGGGGGAAGTTGGGAGCCCAAACCTTGGGCTTGGGAGACCCAGTTACAATAACGGGCCGCTAATAGGCTAATTACAAGTGTTCTAATCTACTTAGAAGAAAGCAAGGACCAACGCCGGTGGCGAGGCCGAGGTGCGTGGGTGCACCTCGCGTGTGTCAATAAAAGTCCCCGGATGGCGCTCCTGATGATCTACCTCCGAGGTGCCCCCTCCAAGGTGTGGAGTTTGAGGTGATGATTGGGCCAGAGAACCCATTTCTTCCCTCGAGTTAGGCTCTCTGGTCAGGCCTGCTGGAGTTGCCGTGGTATAGGACCGTTCGTAAGTCTGGGCTCATATACTCTATCAGGAGTCCCCCACTCTGTAAGTTGAGAAGTACCGAAGTGAAAGGGAGTAGAGTTGTTCTAGCGCCGATTCCCTCCGAGGTGAAATTTGACGCGTGCATGTCTTTGGTAGTAACTTTTTAGTTTTTTCATTTTTGTGTTGTAGTCAAGGTCTAGTCCCCCTACTCCAAATTCCGTAGTGTATATCGGGATGAGGAGTGTTGTGTACCCCCGAGGGCTGCTGGATGACCAATGGCGGAGCCACTATGATGCAAAAGTGTTCAATTGAACACCCAATATTTTGAAAAACATACTAGTATATATGTATAAATTTAATTTAATTATTTTTTGTCCTTTCAAATTTTAATTCTACAAAAAAATGAACACCCAAAACTTGAAACATAAATCCGCCACTGTGGATGACTATGTTATATCTTGAAACCGAGAAGCTGATATGAAGCAGAATCTGGGCTTGGAAGAACAGGGGCAGAAGCCTCCGTGGGTTTACTGAAGGCGGGGACGGGCTTGAGCCGACCTTCGTGGGCTGATTGCGGGATGCTTAATTAATATTTATTCTTTTTAATTATCCTGATTTGTTTCCTATTAGGAGTTAATTAGGATCTCTATTATTTGTTTCCTATTTAAAGTTGATTAGGATCTCTATTATTCTGTTTCCTAGTTGGAGTTGATTAGGATCTTTATTATTTTGTTTCCTAGTTGGAGTTGATTAGGATTTCTAGCATTTTGTTTCCTAGTTGAAGAATTAATAGATAGGTATTTAAACCGCGTGTTAGGATTCATTCATGCTCATCTTGGAATAAAAGTTGGTTTAGCCTTTTGGCTCTGGGCAACGGTATTTATTTATTGTTGATTATCTAGGCAATGGTTTACCCCGTTGATTTTATTTTTCTGTTCTTATCAATTGGTCCGACCTGTCGGATCCCGTCCCGCCAGAATGACGAGATCTATCAGTGAATGTTTGCCAGAGATGGTGGCCAAGCAAACTCAAACCCTAGAGGAGCACAACATGCGTCTGGCAGAGATCGTCGCATCCCTGGCAGTGCTTACCAAGGCGCTCATTCCATCACTCACAACGGAAACAAGCTCGGACACGTTTGGCATCCCCAACGTATCTGCGCACAGCGGCGACGGACAGCCGCACAACGTCTCTACCTTATTGGCTGCACTCAAAAAGACTCTCGCACCGCCAACGGCGGAACATTCAACGATGGTGACTTCACTCGACGCGGCAGCAGCATCCTCATTCGGAATTGGACTACGCAGCTCCTTTCTTACGATGTTGCCCTCGTTTAACGAAGTAGAACCGATCAGCCGGGTTGATAAGGCTGAGAAAAGGTTCGAATTGAATTGTGCTCTACCGGGAAAGAAGGCGGCAACCACTGTAGTTGCGATAGAGGGGTCAGCCCTATACCGGTTGACCTGGATACGGACACGGAAGTTGGGCATGTCATGGGATGAGCTTACACAGGCAATTGCTTTGAACGGCTGCCCGGAGCCAAGCAGACAGGGACTGTGGAGGAGTACATCTCAATTTTTCCTGAAGATACTGGGCAGCCCCCCGGGGACAAATGTCAGCCGGTTTTTGGATTTCAACCTTGAGGACAAGGTTTTTTCAAAGGGGGGTGGAATTGATATGAAGGAGAATCTGGGCTTGGAAGAACAGGGGCAGAAGCCTCCGTGGGTTTACTGAAGGCGGGGACGGGCTTGAGCCGACCTTCGTGGGCTGGTTGCGAGATGCTTAATTAATATTTATTCTTTTTAATTATCCTGATTTGTTTCCTGTTAGGAGTTAATTATGATCTCTATTATTTGTTTCCTATTTAAAGTTGATTAGGATCTCTATTATTCTGTTTCCTAGTTGGAGTTGATTAGGATCTTTATTATTTTGTTTCCTAGTTGGAGTTGATTAGGATTTCTAGGATTTTGTTTCCTAGTTTAAGAATTAGTAGATGGGTATTTAAACCGCTTGTTAGGATTCATTCATGCTCATCTTGGAATAAAAATTGGTTTAGCCTTTTGGCTCTGGGCAACGGTATTTATTTATCGTTTATTATCTACGCAACGGGTCACCCCGTTGATTTTATTTTTCTATTCTTATCAGAAGCCTCCCGCAAGGTGGCACGAGGTCCAGTCTCATCGGCGATCCCTGGGCAAGGCAACTCTGTGGGAGAATCCTTGCACGAAGGTCGCTGGCCGGAGACCGTGACCGTGATGCTCAACTCGAGGGGTTTGCTTCTGAGCCTTTGATCGAGGGTACGAGTTGTTGCGGGATTCTTAGCTTCCAGCGCGTTGGCGTTGGATAGCCGTGTTAAGATGTCCATGTTAGCCGCGTAATTAATAATCCGTGTCACTTGACATGTGGAGTTAGGTGAGCGCTTGAATCTGGGCGGTCGCGTCGATTGAACTGAGCGACGTTTGGATTTTTGACACTTGAAGTGACCGTTGGGCGGTCAGTATTACCCCTCCTATAAATACCTGATGCTTGCTTTCATTTTTCCATTATGTTTTTTTAGAAAGGCCGAAGTGCTGCTCAATTCTAGAGAGAGAGAAAACATGTTGGCTGTTCTTCATGTCCTTCAACTTTTCGAGGTCAGATCTTCACCTGTTCTTTGTAAAAACATGATAATTTGCTTGCAAAGATTTAGATCTTTTGTTTAGCCTATCCCGTCAGGCGTTTGCTCCGAAGAAGAAGGTGGCCGAAGAGGCTTTGAAAAAGGCCGCTGAAGCCGAGAAGGTGCAATCCAAGGTGCATGACGCCGAGAAGCAATCCAAGAGACCCCCAGTCAAGAAAGCCGTCGAGCAGAAGGCCAAGAAACAGAAACCAATTGATGGTCAAAAAACCCTGTAGTAGGTCAAACTTTCATCCAAACAAACAGATGCTCAAACTGATGACTCGGTCCAGGTGGTCGAGGTGTTGGAAAACACTTTTACGACAGACCAAGCTCAGACGTCTCCTCTTCAGATAGCTCAGCATGAGGCCCCAAGTGCTGGCGCTGCCAAAGGGGCTGAGATAGAGTCTCTTACTGTAAAGTTTTCACCTGGAGGAAGTCTGTTGGCCGACACGGCCTACGGATTTGAGCTTCTCGGCCATACTGTTCTTCCTAGTGACCGTGAGGCCCTTAAAGCTTATGACGATAAGGCCCTATGGCAGCACAGCATGCATGATTCTGCCAAGGTATGCAATCTGTTTTGCCTGTACCAATCCCCATCTGTTTCTGTCCTTGTTTCCTACCTTAGCCTTCTTACTTCACTGGTTGTTCCCAGGGAAATGCGTTTCTGATGAAGTATGATCAGCGGATGCGTGCCAAGGCCAAGAAATTTGATCTGATGCGGAAGCAACGCGAGGAGCACGATAGGGTGCTTGCATCTATAGAGAAGATGAGAATGAAGGTGTCACGTCTTGAATCTGAGAAGGCCACTGCTGAGGAAGCGCAAAAGAAAAATGTCATTGCTCTGGCATTTATGGCTAAAGGCAAGGAAAAGGCCGAGGAGAGCGTTGCGGAGGAGCTGGAAAAGGCGAAGGCTAAGGCGAAGGAAGTTCTCCCGTTGCTTAAGTCTGATTGATGGAAAGCCGAGGATCACAGGGCCTAGGTCAACTCGGTGATTACTGCGAGGCATGAGCAGTGGTTGGATACCCCCGAGGGGCTAAAAGTTTGTGACCGAGGATAGGGTGATCACATACGCCGAGGGGGAGAGACATGTGCAGGCCCTGGTGAATCGGCAATTATGGAGGAATGATTGCATTGATTTTTGATTGTTTATATTTTTAATTTTAATTACTTTTTACGGTGTGTTGTTGTGGTAATTGCACATTTATGGTTCAATCATTTTATTTTTCTAGTTTGTTTTAATTTAGTAAATTTAGAATCATCCTGAGCAAGAATCAATCAAGAATCAACAAGGATCATGGAAGGGATCTTACAAGATCAAAGGAAAGTGCAAGGGAACAAGAAATCATGCAAGAAATGTGATTTGGTGACTTACCCGGTCGGGTATGAAGTGACCCAGACAAAAAGACGTGCAGAAAACACAAAATCGTGGGCAAAATATTTGATTTTGACAAATACCCGGTCGGGTATCTAAAAAACCCGGCCGGGTATCCGGCCATAGTTGTTGAAAACACCTATAAATAGCCCCATTTTCCTTCACTTTTAATCGTTCCTTCTTCCATACTCTTAAGCTCAGTTTAGAATAATATTTCTTTTATATTTTTATAGCATGTTTAGTCTCCAAATGAGGAGCTAAACTTGCATTTCTTGGTGTTGCCCTTGAAGCTTGTTGATTATTAAAGTTGTGAGTTATTTTCTTAACTTCTTCCCTTGAATATTAATTCTTCCCTTAATATATTTATATATTAATGTTGGGGAGTGTTGCTAAGATGACAATTAGTTAACATCTCGACATTAGTTATAGTAGTATTCATTTACTTCCTATATATTAATGTTGGGGAGTGTTGCTAAGATGACAATTAGTTAACATATCGACATTAGTTGTAGTAGTATTTATTTTCTTCCTCTATATATTAATGTTGGGGAGTGTTGCTAAGATGACAATTAGTTAACATCTTGACATTAGTTATAGTAGGATTTATCATCTTTAATATTCTTCCTTGAATATTAATTAATTCCTATTCATATTTCATATTAATATTTTGAACATTACTTAAAGGATCAACTAGTTTTGTTTCATATATTAATTATTACTAGAATCGATCGACGAATACGCTTGTTAATCGTTGATGGTTTCACAAGTAAGTAACTTCGGTTTATTAATGCACGGTCGTGGTTAATAAACTTAAGAGGGATTAATTTTGTTGGTTAAACCGAAACCGTTGTGTTGAGGTTATCAATCTCAATTGATTTCATCAAGGAGTTAAGAGATTAAATGCTACTATCAAGTCGGTATATGGCGGTGTTCTATACTTGACTAATAGTAAGGGTTATTAATGAACGGTTGTTGTTAATAACTACCCTCGATGAATTGGATATACTCCTCGATTGAGTATTCGAGAGGGGATAAGTTATAGATATAACAATGATCGACTAAAATATATCAACAAGTGGAAAGTAGCAATGTCAAGTCCTTTTTATCTTTGAATTAAATCTCATATAACTCGTTCATCTTCGTATTTAATTAAATTAAATCACTCAATCCCAAAACCCCCCTTATTTACTAGTTTTACTAAAAAGAAAATTATTCCTTTCCCTGTGGATACGAACTCTACTTCACCTATACTACGCATAAGTGCTAGTATTGAATATTATTTTGACGCACCGTGATAAAGTGCTCGTCAAGAAAGATCCCTAATTTTGATCCCTTAGACCATGGCTTGCCTCCGCTGATGAAGAACCCATCCAAAGAAGCCAAAAAGCCCTTAGCCGAGAGGCAGGACCCCAATCTAGATTCTGATATCAAACCCGAGGAGGAATCTTCGGATGAGGACGAGGAGGGAAGCAACTCTGGCGCTGCCAAAACTTCAAGGAGGGGAATCAAAGACGGTCGTGTGCTTGTTGAGCTTGATGCAAATATTCGCAATGAACCGAAATGAAGGTTCCCCTCTTGGCTCCCCTTGTAATGGCCGAAGTGCCCATTTGTTTGTAGTTTTTTCATTTGACTAAGGGTAACGAGATATGTTTGCTTCATCTTTTTATCACGAACTCATGTGTACTTGACTTCTGTTTTCTCCGAATGATATGTTCACTTTTACTCTTGTTCATGTAAAATGCTCCTTCGTTTGATGTTCGTGCTGAGGCGCCCCACATCTTTGTACTTGGTTGTTTTTCTTCTTCCTTGCCTTTAAGTGAATATCATAATGTAATTGAATCATCCTTTCAGATGGTGCATCCTGCACCCTTTGTACTTAGGCGCTTTTCCTTTGATCTTTCTCTGCTTCATTTTTTTACTTCTCTTCATCCTTGTAGTGAGAGGTATGTTTTGACTTCTTTGGTCATGGTTGCCACAATTTTGATGAGGGGACAATTCCCGCACCTCTTTCCGTGGTGATATGGGAGCCATTTATCTGACGAGGGGTGAGCCCTCACCTCGTCTCGTGGCATCCTGTGCACTTAAGGAGGTTCCCCGACTTCTAAGGGCCGCTAGGGCTGGGCTTTTGGTAAGTGTTTGGAGATTTTATTTATTGTGTCCCCTTTCGGGCCTTTGGCCATATTGCAGGCCTCTGGTTCCGGACTAAGTCATTTGTTGGGCCTTATTTCCCGGGTTTTCCACGAGGGGGACATCGTGATGACTTAGGTTTATGCTCGTTTCGTTATCCTTGAAATGTAAAGGAATTCTGCCAAATTCATTAATCGTGGAACACTGTGACTGAGGTGTGTATTACATCGATATTCTGCGGTGGGGGAAATGGTTTTTTACCATTGTATTATGTTATTGATAAAATTTCACCAAGTGGAGTACATTCCACAGTCGTGACACCTCAGATCCGTTTGGGTGCCTCAATTTGTAGGTGCCTTCTTTTATGACCGCGGTGACAATGTAAGGGCCTTTATATTTCTTGGCGAGCTTCCCGCCTTCGGTGGGTTGGCTTGCCTCTCTTTGTCGGAGGACATAGTCCCCCACTTGGAACTCCCGGGATCGGACTCTTCCGTCATGATAAGATTTTACTTGTCTTCGGTAGTTGTCATCTCGTAAGTAGGCCTTCTCTCTTCGCTTCGAGATGAGGTGGAGGTCAGCCGGGCAGCCCTAATGTTTTCGTCATTGGTCTCCGCCTCATATTCCTCCACCCTATGTGATGGTAGGATCACTTTAGTTGGTGGTTTTACTTCAAATCCATATGATAACGTGAAAGGTGTCTCGCTAGTTGCGCGCCTCGGGGTGGTGTACGCCCGGAGGATGTGGTGCAGCTCTTCGACCCAGCTTCCTCCCTTGGCCTCTAGTTTCTTCTTTGGTCCCTCCAGTATCGTCTTGTTGGTATTTTTGACCTGCCCGTTACCTTGTGGATATGCGATGGAGGAGAAGCTATGCTTGATGCCCATTCTGTGAGTAGTTCCCGGAATGGGGAAGCCTCGAATAGTGTCCCGTTGTCCGAAATGATCTGGTTGGATACCCTGAACCTCGTGAGGATGTTCTTTAATACAAATTTGGCGCATCTCGTGCGGTCGTGCCCGTGATGCTTGCGAGCGGTTCGACCTCGATCCACTTGGTGAAGTAATCAATTGCCACAATGGTATATTAGTTGTTCCCGTCTCCCCTCGGGAATGGGCCCACCATGAACTAGCAGATCGAATTATTTTTTGAAACATTGGATTTATTATAAACTTTATGTTATATTTCTAGTATTGTGATCCAATGTAGTTCCATTGATTCGTTTTGTTTCTCGGATATGTTCTGTTTGTTAGTCCTTAGTAACCTATATTGACTATAAAGAGCAGTTGTTTGATGTTTCTCAGATGACTGTGCTGCAATGAGCAGGTTTTTGTGTTTTTTCGGTTGAATAAGCTGATGTGGAAAAGAGCATAGTTTTTCTTTTTTGTGTATTGAAATTGCAATTTTATTGGTTTAAAAAATGCACTAGAATCAAAAAAAGTAGTTGTGAAAAACACCCAAAACCGGGTTTTTCCGGTTTCTTTGGGTTTCTTGAGTCCGGGTCCGGACTGGGTTTTCCCGGGTCAACTGAGTTTTTCCGATTTTTTATCATTTCTGGGTTGTGAACTAATCAAACCGATTTTTGTCCGGGTCACTGGGTTATGGGTTCCGGCTTTTTAAACATAGCTTAAAACACTTTAAAGTGGTGACTCGTGTGATATGAAATATTAATGTAATCCTTAGAAGAAAGTTGGTCGTTCTCATACATCCAAGGTGTTTTTAATTGGTCTCATTTTGTCTGATTTGATTTGATTCATTTAAATTAGGTCTAATTTGAATTGGTTTGATAAATGTTTGATCAACTGTGTGTGTTTTATAAATGTTGAACTATGATCGATATGTTTAAGAATGATCTTGTTGAGGTTTATTCCTTCAACCCTCGGGTCCAACACGTAAGCCCAAGGATTTCGAGTGGAGTGTGTATGAATACCTAGCCCAACAAGCAGATGATATGGCTCAAAGAGAACAAGAAGTAGCAAGTAAGTGATTAGGTATTATTATCTCTTAATAACTCCCTAACACAATACTTTTCGCTAAGGCTCCGTCGGCCGTTCGTCTTACAATGCAGTAGAAGTGCTGCGAGTAAGAATGCTATAGCTAAAATGCTAAGAATAGAAAGTTGCCAACCCTTTACAATGAAATAAATGCTTCTATTTATACCCGCCAATGGGCAGGTGGCTGTACTGACGTGGAAGCCTGTGGTTCGCTGGTGTCCCAACCACCAAATCTTTAGCATTAAATGCACTTCCCGCCAGAATCTAGGTTTCCCGCCTAATTAGTGGGGACGTTCATCCGCCCGGGAAGCGAGCTGGATTACTCCAAGTGGCCTCCAAGGGGTATTGGCCGTTCGTCCCCTGGCCTTTGTGGATTCTCGCCATGTGGACTGGACCGCCTCCGATGGCTATGGGCTTGCTCTGACGACGTTCGTCGTCATTCTGGTGACCCGTGGTCCTGCTCCTTGTCCCTGCATAGACGTTCGTCGAGATGGGCCACTGAGCCCAAGCCCCAGCTGCATAGACGTACGTCCGGAAGAAGGGGAAAATGGGCCGAACCTCAACTTGGGCCATTAACCCAACAGATCTAAACATACTAAATACAAAAAATTTATTTCGAATAAAAACATTGTAATTATAAAATTTTAAAGAGATAAGGGTCAGATAGGGTCTCGAACTTGAAAAAAAATGTCAAATAAGGCCATATTTAGGATGCTCTGTCCGGCCGACGCCATTTGGGGTGGTTCCCGGTCGAATTTTTTGATGAAATTTTTTGAGAATCTTATTCATTAAGTCTAGTTTACTCATATCAAATTTGAACTAAAACTTTAATCGGGAAGGCATTCAAATGAATTCTTGAAGATAACTGTACCGTTAAAAGCGCAGTTATCTTCATGAATTCATTTGAATGCCTTCCCGGTTGAATTGTTAGTTCAAATTTGATATGAGTAAACTAGACTTAATGAATAAGATTCTCACAAAATTGCATAAAAAAATTCCACCGGGAACCACCCCAAATAGCGTCGGCCGGACAGAGCATCCTAAATATGGCCTTATTTGACATTTTTTTTCAAGTTCGAGGCCCTATCTGACCCTTATCCCAATTTTAAATTAAGCCTTGACCAAAAGAAATCAAACCATCGCGCGTAGTGGGCACCAACGATCCCTATCATCTGATAGATCGCGTAGTATCCCATCACTTTAGATTCACTTAGAGGAGGTCCCTTGCCACCTACTCACCCGGCCCCAATCCTACGGTACGCCATAATGTGATGGTCACGGTAATAAAAGAATATGCCGAGTATCATCCGGTCGGTCTAGCTTTCACGCTCTCTAACCCGATTTAAGAGTCCGGAGCTTCCTAGTTCCTACACGGTCTTCCTATTTTATTGGAAGGGGGCGGTCGCCATTCTTAATTTGATTGCTCTAATAATTGTATATTTAATTAGTCCAACTATTTTTATTTCATTTTTTCTTTTAATTTGTTGAACTGAATTTATCTTAATCTTATTTCAAAAATACTTGTGTGTGATTATATTTCTTTTTACTTTTTTCATATTTTATTAATTAAATATATGTGACACGCACTACCAAAAAAACTCGTTATAGATACGGATTTAGGCACAGAACAAATCCTAGACAATTTTGGCGCGGATTTGGGGACGGAAAGCTGAAACAGTCGATTTATTACTACCATGGCACGACACTATCCGGGCCAACATGTTTGGCTCGGACTTTTCGACCCTACATCCGTTACAAGACCGAAAAAACTATCACGTAGTTGGCCCGTGTTAATATCTGTGCCAAATGCCGTGACAATATGGCAGGGAACAGTATCCGTCCCAAGGACAGACGTTTTTTTTAAACTTGGCCCGGTATATATCCGTGCCAACTTTTTCCGTGCCAAACACCGAGACAACCCCTTATCATATTTAGCTGTTCTAATGTCCGTCCCTATTTCCGTGCCAAAATCTAGCCGTTACGTTGGCTGGCTGATATCCGACCCGAACGTAGTGCCAAAATGTAACCGTTAGTTTGACATTTTGGCTGGGGTATTTCCGTCCCAATTTCTGTGCCTACTAAATCTACAAATATACCAAGTTGGTATGTGAAGCAAACTACATCTCAGAAAAAGATGTCTTCGATCTTTGTGTATGATGAATTCTGGATAGAAGTTGGAAGTTATATTACTTGATATCGGGAGGTTTTCAATTTGGATTTCTTACTTTATATTACTTGGTATCATCGTTGTACTTAAGGTATGTAAATTTCGACCATTGTGCTTTTAAATTAATTTGATCATATCCATATTACGAGTTTTTATTAGTATTATTTAATTTGTCTTAATTATTTTGATTGAATTCAAGTGTTAGCTTTAAAACGTGAGACATTAGCTTATAAATTTAATAAATTAATTTTGTTAAGATATACTGTCAAAAAAAAGTTCATTAAGATATTTTTTAATATTCAGGCACAATGTATAGACAAACTAAAAGTTGGTTGTATGACCGCTACAAGGAAAATGGTAGAGGATTGAAAAAAGTGTTCGAAAATGGAGTTAACGAATTTATTAGATTCGCACAAGGGCAAACACGCTATGCTGATGGAAGTAAAATAAGATGTCCTTGTACAGAGTGTAAAAATAACAAATTTGTTGAAGGTGGTGAGGTTTGTTGGCATTTATATACGCATGGTTTTGTTGAAAACTATTACAACTGGACTGCTCAAGGAGAACCAATTGAGCCAGAGCTGTTGCCGCATAACGTAGGAACGTCGAGGTATGTTCCTGATGAGATGGCTAATTGGGGAAATTATGAAGAAATGGTATGAGAGCAAAAAATGCTTTATGATTTGGCTGGTCCTTCTACGTTTCCAAATATCCACACGAATAGTGATTTCAACGCACACAATAATGTGAACGAAGGACCAAGCTCATCGTATTATGATGTGGATGTGTTAGGCACTAGATTTCAAGAAGTTCTCAAAAGTGCGGACCAGCCTTTATATCCTGACTGTTATGATCATTCACAATTATCAGCAGTTTTGTATATGATAGTTTTTCTTAATAATTGTATCTCCCCTACTTATATCAATCTTAGAATTACTACATATATCAATCTTAGAAGGACAGAAACATACTCCATAATTCTTTGGTCAACATCAAATATTATCAAAAACTTATTTATTGACCAAGGAGTTTAAACTTGACCAAGTTTTATTGAACCAAGGCAGCATGATTGATCAAATATTATTTGTGAACGCTATGATTGCCTATGGACGATCTACGTATCTCTGCTTCCCTAAATGTTTTGATAAATTTTGGGGTTTGCCCTCGTTTTCATTACACTTTGGGGTACTCTTGTTTAATAATCACATTTGTATTCATATACGAAGTATAAAAGTGGTTCTGCTTTGAAAATCAACTTTAAAATAATATTATCCCAGGAAAAGTTGGTTTTGTGGACTGTGGTGTTTGCTTTTGTGGGGACGGATGAAAGTTGAGAAAAAGTAACAGATAAAAGAAATAAAATAAAACAAGTAGAAAAATTGGCAATGATGCAACAATGTTGGGGATGAGATATTGACATGCGAGTGAAGTAATATGATGTGGCAAGATAATCTAGAAATATGTTAATAACCTTTTACAAAAATTATTTGGGCTGTTTAAAATGTAAAAAAGAAAAAAAAATTATATAAAAGTCTACTTAACTAAATTTTCAATTAATCGATAAAATTGATAAACTGAAATTTGGATTACCAAAGGACTCTTTTTATAAAAGTTGGACTATAATTAAAAAAGTTATTGTAATTTAAACAAAAAAAGGAAATGAAATGTCAAATGGCAACAATTGAGCTAAATGACAAATGATGTCGCATTAGGGATGAATAAAATTGCTCTCGAAAAAATGACAAATGATGTCGCATTAATGTGACCATGGCGATGATGCTACAATGTTGTGGGATGACATAAGATGTGGCAAGATAGTATACAATTTTTTTTTAAAAAAATTAATATAGAAATATGTTAATAACCTTTTAAAAAATATTTTGGGATTTTTAAAATGTAAAAGAGTAAAAAAAATGTACGGGGTAAAAGATTCTACCGACCCAAATTTTCATCAAATCCTGTTATCAAAAAATCAAAGTATTTAATAAAAACTTAACCAATAAAAATGATAAACCAAAAATTGGGATTACTAAAGACTCTTGTTTTCTCTAATACTCTCAATACAAAAAGCGAATAAGTTACGCGTCAAAATTTTGGGAGGATAGTGCATTTAAATGACAATAAAATAGATGTCTCATTGTCTCCTTAATGCGGGACCCTTCTCTTGACATTTCGTAGTTCGTAGGGACCCACTTTGGTCCGAATTCCGAAAGCATGCACATCTTGAAATCTATCTTCATCCAAAGTGAAGTCGGTATGATCTCAAACAATTTCTAAATAAGTTGATTCGGAATTTAGTGTGTGTTGTATGTGTTTTGGAAAATAAAGGAAAATTAATTAAAATAAATTAATTAGAATGACTAAAGAAAAACAAGAAATGAGATGGAGCAGAATTTAGCCAAAGCTCGTGCTACGCATGATGTCCATAAAACGTATTTGTTGCCTCCCACGGTGCTAGGAGCGTTGCAACAATCGTTTTCCAGGATACGATGACTACGAACTAATGTTTGAGCACACAAACAAGAGTTCCAGCGAACGAGAACAAAATATGAACACAGAAGAAATTTTTCAGAGGATTGGAGGTGTTTTTAGCTGAAGAAATACGTGAGCTCGTGTATGTAAGAATGTGTGTTGTTGCAAACCACCTGCCAGCCTTTATATAGGAGAATTTGTTATGTGTAACTGTTGAATTAATGGACTTGCACGTTGGATATCAATGACCAGCCAGTTGGGCATTGAATCGTCCATGAACTGTTCATTTAACGCTGCATTAAAAGGTAAGAACGTTGGGCATTAACTGCTGTAATGGACCAGAACAGAACACCCCGAGGTATTCTGCCCGAGCTCCGCAACAGAGAGCCCCAAGGCCTTCTGTCCGAGCCTCGTAGAAGAAGATCCCAGGGCTTCTGTCTGTGTCGAGCAGTTCTGTTGCACGGAAGACTACTGTCACTGGGAAAAAAATAAACGTTTCGGGAAGAAAACAAAAATTAACCGTATCTCTTGAGAGATAGATTTTTGGACGACATTCGTGTCCGCAGGTCGCTCGCAAGTCGCGGTTTTTCTTCTCCGATTAACCGTATCTCTTGAGAGATAGATTTTTGGACGACATTCGTGTCCGCAGGTCGCTCGCAAGTCTCGGTTTTTCTTCTCCGATTTCGGGATTTGATTTGCACCCCCCACCCCGCGCGCGTGGCGAGAGCCTTTACCCTAAGTAATCTTAACTTCTTAAGGGGGTTTTCCATTTATAAAGTTTTGCAAATCCCTTGGGTTTTCCGGTGTCGGAAATAACACACTAGAAACTCATCCTTTTTCCCAGTTTTCCCATTCCAACGGGTAAACTTCGAGAATCAATTTCTCATTCACCCGTTATCCGTTTTGAGCGTACCACATATCGAATTGTAGCCCTTAACAAGGACAATCCGAAACCACTTTGACCTCACCCAAATCGGAAGTGGACCCCACTCAAAAAATTGCCCCAAAATTACCATTTAATGCAATTTCAACACATTTTCCCAACAGTGTGCACAAGGAGTCATCACATAGAATGAAACTCTCACACGGCCGCTGCCGGAAATTGAACCTAAGGCATCAATCCAACAACCTTACTCGGCCAGCCACCGTTGAGCTATCCGTGCAGATATGTTCATCCCAAATTCAAATCAATCATTATTTTTGTACACGCTCTTTTATACACCGGTACATATATTGGGAACAATTTTTTGTCAGCAAATAGCCTCTTCACAGACAAATAAGCACCGTCATCGATTAATTTATTTTGTCTGTGAACGGACTATTCACCGACAAAAAAAATCTCTCCACTGACATGTGTCCTTATTTATATAAAAAAATGTATAGAAATACTACCTCCATAACAGATATATCTTCCCGTTTAAAAGTAGGTGGAATTAAAAAATAGTGAAATGAGATATAAATTATTGAGGGTATGATAGGAAGATAATGAAATAATGGTTGTATCTAAAAAGTGATTGATAGTGTACTCCTTCCGTCCCACTAACAATGGGACAAGAGGGAGTGACACGCAAACTAATAAAAAGTGGTTTATGTGGTTGATATTGGATTGATAAAGTAAGAATAAAGTAAGAATGATTTAGAACCACACAACAATTACCAAATTTGGTATGAGACAATTTTAATGAGACAGACCGAAAAAGTAAAATGAGACAATCTTATCGAGACAGATAGAATATTATTTTAAGAATGATTGAGAATATGATAAGGGATTTAGAAATGACATATTATTACGACCGAAAAGGGAAAGTGAGAATATATGAACGTAGGAGTTCTTTTCAATTCATAATGGGTGCGAAACGTACGGTTTGCTCTTGTTCCCAAAGAATCCAAGTCCAGAAGTCCTCACCCCAGGTTAGGCTAGGCCAGCTAGCTGCTGACTGTAACCTTGCTCAGCACTCCTATCAAACGGTTCAACTCTTCAAGTTGAACGAACGGTAGGCGTTGAATGCTCTATTTAAGACGATCTAACAGACCAATAGGTTTGTTAAAAATGCGTGGAGTTTGTTGAGTCCCGAGGAATCCCACCACCAGAAATTTCTACATTCATTCCCGATTCCAAAAAAACAGAGCATTTTACGTAGATACACACATTCAGACATGGCCACGCGCCAGCCCACCCTCCTCCTCAAGAACCTCTCCCGTCACTCCCGCCGCTGCCTCCTCAACTCAGCACCTTCCTCCATCGCCGCCGCCGCCGTCCCCCCATCCGGAAACCCCGCCGTCATCGCCGACCCAAAAACCGCCACCGCCACCGCGCCTGGAAAGGCCCTGCTCAACTTGGACGACGCGAAGGAGCTTTTCTCCTCTGTTTCAACGACAAAATTGCTGAAATCGTCTGTGACGCTCCACATGACGGCGGTGGAGCCGTTGGTGGATGTGGGCCTCTGGGTCATGAAGTCCAGACTCATGGGAGTTCCTCTGTTGCGGGAGAGCATCCTGGGGATAGTCAAACTCCTGTTTTACGACCATTTCTGCGGGGGTAAAGATCTGCAGGAAGTGGGTCGGACTGTCTCCAAGTTATCCGAGTCGGGTCTTAAGGCAATGTTGGATTATGGGTTGGAGCATGCCACAGATAACAGTTCTTGCGATATCAGTTTGAGAGAGATTCTTCAAACTGCTGACTCGGTCAACTCACTCCCTTCTTCTTCTGTAAGTTACTCTGCCTTCATCAGCTCGTTCCCGCTAAGAATTAAGATCAATTTCCAAGCTTTAACATCCCACAACTAAGGTTTTGGACCATCTCATGTTAAGCGTCTTTCGAAATATCAAGTCTTAATACATGGTTGATTTGAATGCATACAGGTGAGTTTTATTGTTGTGAAGATAACTGCAATTTGCCCCAAGAGATTGATTAAAAGGTTAAGTGATTTGCTAAGGTGGGAGTTCAAGAACCCTTCTTTCCATCTCCCATGGAAGCAAAAAACACTTCCGATATTCTGTGAATCAAGCCCTCTTTATCACACAACAGAGGAACCAGAGCCTCTAAGCAGGGAGGAAGAGCATGATCTGGAACTGTGCCATCAGAGACTGCAGAGAATTTGTGAGAAGTGCTTGGAGGTAGACGTTCCGTTATTCATTGATGCAGAGGATACAGTGTTGCAGCCAGCTATTGATTATATGGCTTACACAGCAGCTGTTTCATACCATAGAGAGGACAACCCTTTAGTTTTCGGAACAGTTCAGGCCTATCTGAAAGGCGCAAAAGAGAGGCTGGTGAGAACAAAGAAGGCTGCAGACAAAATGGGGATTCCTATGGGGTTCAAACTGGTGAGAGGGGCTTACATGTCAAGTGAAAGACAGGTAGCTTCTTCTCTAGGGGTCGAGTCTCCAATCCATAACACCATTCACCAAACTCACACCTGCTTTAACGATTGCATGTCTTTCATGCTCGATGAGATAGCGAATGGCTCTGGAGCAGTTGTTCTGGCAACCCATAATGTTGAATCCGGTAAAAAGTCTAAAATTCTTGAATACCCTGTGTTTTTACAAGCAAATCTATTCATACATTGTTGGTATGCTTGTTCGCAGGGAAAATGGCTGCAACCAAGGTAACAGATTTGGGGATGAGAAAGGACAGTTTGAAGGTCCAGTTTGGTCAGCTATATGGAATGTCAGATGCTCTTTCATATAGCTTAAGAAATGCAGGTTTTCAAGTTAGCAAGTACTTGCCTTTCGGTCCCGTAGATGAAATAATGCCTTATCTTATGAGAAGGGGAGAAGAAAACAGAGGTGTATTATCTGCTTCATCCCTTGACAGACAACTCATGAGGTACATAACTGCAAATGCAATTGTTTATTTATTTGTATTGTTATTATTATCTTTATTTTGAAAATCTTCCTGCACTTGTGTTACATTTCTGATTTCAGTCTATTCTGATTTCAGGAATGAGGTAAAAAGAAGACTACTCTCAACCATTCTTTAGTCCCAAAGACAAAATTTGAAGATGTGCTTCAGGGGGGGGGGGGGGGGGTGAAGATCATGATCCCAAAAAAATCCTTCTCTAGTAAATGAAAATATGTGAACTAGAAATATGCATGATTGCAATGTACCAAGTTGTGTTGTAATTGATAAATCCTTGTGTACATCTGGATGAAGGTCCAATTCTTCAAAAAGAAAATATTGATATGCGCATATTATATACTATGGACTACTAATCACACTCGCATAACTGCTACGAGAACGCAAAACTCAAAGCTCAGCTAAGTGTCTGGTATCCTAAAGGCATTTGTAGTCCATCTTTCCGCTTCATTAGAGAAGGTACCCAAGGGAACAATTTCCCTAGTTCTTTGCCTACAGACCGTGATTGCCTGTCATCAATCCCACATTTTGCTCTTTCTATAGCGTCCATAATATCTTCTCTCGAGACACATTCAGCCCCTGCAAAAATAAAAGAAAAACAACTGACATCATAAATTTGTAAGCCATGGCATGTCATGCGAATTGGCACAACATGCAGTTTATCAATGACCATAAAAGAATTCACAAATTTATGGTATGTCAAGGAATATAATAATATTGAAATGCAGCGTGAAATCTACCATTCAAAAAGTGGAAGAGAAGAGACATCTACAACGGCTGCCCTAACCATGGAGCACTGAATGCAAAGCAGAGAATGGGGGAGATAAAAATAATCTAGGGAGTTTCACAAGGAATTCTATCATTTCTATGGGCATACTCGCCTTGCACAGACATTTTTTCTTGGACATATTTATGTCATAAATGGGCTAAACCAGACCCAAGATGATCAGACTAACTAAATTTGTCCAGGCTTGACACAGTATTACAGTAAAGGTTATAAAAATAGTTATTTGAATCACTCTAAAAAAATAGTTATTTGAATCGAGTGCGATTTTACGATTTAAGATCGTAAAATCAATTCGAATCGTATAATAATTCGGAATCCTTTGAAATCGTGTAAAATTGTACTCAAATCGTACTTGAGATATTTAATTGCAAGAACCTTAGAATAAAAAGATTAATTGCAATAGTTTGAAATTTGTGCTTACCAACACACGACTTCGACATTTAAAATATTTAATTGGCTATTAGTAAAATAACATATTTTTGAGTTTTACTATTAGAAGATTATCATTAAAATTATAACATAATGTTTAATACATTAGTATTTTCATCATTTGCAATGGAGCCAAAGATTCATTATTTTTTGGCTTGATAATATGATGGAATAAAGCAAAATGGCTCACTAAACTGGCTGCTCTTCTTTGTTATGAAACAGTAGTCAGTCCATGCAATTTTGGACACGATTTTCACTATGGGTCATCCGGAAACAATCTCTCTGTGCTTTAGTACAGGGGTAAGATTGCGTACATCCGACCCCCCTTACCCCACCGTAGGTGGGAGCCTTTGCGGCAGTGGGGTAAATGAAAATGAAAATGAATGTTTAATACATTAGTACTAAAATGTAGTTAAAGTAGAGCACACGAATAATGTAGAACTCAAAGGGGTGCATGCATTAAAGAATGAAGTATAAAGCTAACCTCTTCGAGCAGCAAGTAAGGCAGCTTCATTGACAATATTAGCAAGGTCAGCACCCACAAAGCCTTGGGTAAGAGATGCAACTAAGCTACAGATAAGTTCCATATCTTCCTCAAGGGGTACTTCTCTCAAATGTACGGCTAAGATCTTTCTCCTTCCATTTTCATCTGGCTCTCCAACAAGTACTTTCCTGGAGAACCGTCCAGGTCGACATAGAGCTGCATCTAAAGCTTCTGGTCTATTTGTTGCAGCGATAACAATGACATTCGTATCAGATTCAAATCCATCCATCTCTGTCAGTAGCTAGAGCAGTTGAATGATTTTTGTTAGTTACCGCCCAATAAGTGACATAATAAAAAAGGCATTATGGTTCCCCTCCTTAAATTGCACTTGGTGAAACATTGTAAACGGTTAAAGAATTTGTATCACATAAGTTAAATGTAAAATAATAAGTTCTTATATGATAGGGTAGTAAATGTTATATCTTGTTATAGATAGAGTCGATTGGTTAAAGGCATCGGAAACTAACCGGTTTAGATTATAAAAGTAAGTATTTGAGTACCTGGTTGAGAGTTTGGTCTCGTTCATCATTAAAACTCCGTCCACGCTTTCCTCCAACAGCATCAAGTTCATCAATGAATATGATAGAAGGTGAGTTCTTTCTTGCAACTTTAAAGAGCTCCCTGACGCGAGATGCTCCCTTTCCTACATATAGTTCTACAAATTCACTTGCAGAAACAGAAAAAAAGGGTACTCCTGCTTCTCCAGCCACTGCCCGTGCTAGTAGTGTTTTTCCTGTACCCGGTGGACCAACAAGTAGCACACCCTTAGGCAACTTTGCCCCCAGTTTACTGTAGTTTATAGATCCTTGCAAACACATAACTATCTACAAACAATAAAATGCATGATTAGCAACTTCAAAGAATAAGTAAAAACAAACACAGCAATCTGCAAAAAGAAACAGAGCAATCTGCTCATCATATTCTGCTTTGTTTCCCCCCACTTGTTTGGATTATGGGGGTCATTGTTTCTCCATTTCCCCTTCTTTGCATCATCAACACCCTTCATTTTCCTTCCCTTGCATTCTTTCTCCCCTTGAAGGCCTTGTGTGGCCACCAGATTGAACATCATAAAAGTTCTAGTCCTATATCTGCCATGCTCCAAAAGTCATCTCTACCAACATCCCACATTTAACTTGTCGTTCATATACTTATCTGTGTGCTAGATTAAAAGAAGGTCAAAATACATTTTCAGTTTTACATTTCTGAAGAACTTGGTGTCTTTTATAAAAAAGTTGATTTGTGTATCCATCAGAATAAGGGTATCTGAAATTTTAAAATAATTACCTAAAAAGTTGAAAACTTTTAATAAAGTATCTGATACGGAAACGTTTCTGATACGTCGATATGGTACTCTAGTAAAGTATCCATGCTACATAGCTCCCTCCTCTTGTAGTTCAGCTCGAAGGAGGAGCAGTATTGGTCAAAGAATTCCTGCTCAAAGTTGTCCCACGTGAAAACTCCGTTGTACCGAGTATCGATCGGGGTATCAAGTTTCCATTCATACGGAACTTGAATGTTGGAACCCTTGGATGCGAATCGTTTGATAAGACAGAGGACATCTCTAATGTGGCCGGGTGGGTTAAGAGGTTCATGAGGTAGCCTATGGATGTGATGGTGTTAAAGGAAGTTCATCGGGGCATGGGACAACTTTGAACAAGAGTTCTTAGAGCAATACTCCTGCTCCTTCATGATGAACTAGAAGAGGAGGAGGTTACAAATTTGAAGTGAGGGGGCGAATCCATCATGAAACAATTGGAATAGAAGTTTAGAACGTTGGTTGAATTCTTACCAATATATGCAGCCAATATGAATTGAATGGTGAGGCATTTTTTGTATCTATTGGACTTGGAGGTGTGCGACAGAGTAACCTACCTATCAAATATGACGTTCAATCAGGTGGTCAGGCAAAGTCTACAAGTAGAGAAAGAATGGGAGGAAAGCAACGCGAAGGATGCCAAGGAGGCAAAGAAGAGGAAATGGGAAAACAATGATTCCATGGTCCATACAAGAGTGGGACCAACAAAGGAGGAGGATCCTAAAAGACACTCGTACCACCACCTAGGTGGAATCAAGGTTCAACCGAACAAGACTCGAGGTCAAAAGGCTCAGGGGTAACTATATGCAACAACAGCATAAGGAAGTTTCAATGTGGGTAACCTAGATGCTATATCAATGTGAGAATTTAGAGCATTTGAAGTTTCAATGTCCACAAATTAGGCGAGGTGAGGCCTTGGGAGTCATGGGAGGTGCCACGGTGAATAAGAACCGAACGAGAACATACTAAGTGAGCACCAAACCAATATGAGAAAACATGGATGAGGGCACAATCCATGAATCAAGGGAGGATCCAAGAAAGGGTCTACTCGATGACGGAGGTTGATGCTCCGGAAAACCCGACTCTGTTGCAGGTAATCCCTCATAAACACTAGATACTTTTGGCATTCATATTTGCGTTTTTCTAGTTTTATTGTGTGAGTGACATTTTTTATCCTTCAACTATTTTATGGACCTCAGAATCAAAATAGCCATACTTTAAAAGTAGAAAACATGAAAGACGGGTACCAAAAGGGCCTATATCACCATAATTATAGAAACAAACGTAAAAATTGAAAGACGCGCCAAAAGTGTCATTACTACAACAATCAGACTAAAAAGTGGAAAAAAAACTCGGGAGACTTACTTCCATAAGTTCCATCTTTGCGGTATCCACGCCCTCAACATCACTGAAATCCACTAAAAGGTTAGCTGACCTCCTTTTTCTAGCTGTTGTAGTACTAGCAGCAGATACTTGACGGTAAAGAAGCCACATTAGAGGGGTCAAAGGAATCCATAAAGTCAAAACAGTAAGCAACAAACTCCTCATTGATGTAAGTGCTGATTGAGGGGCAGAACCATATGATGCTGTTCCCTGTTCTCTCATTAAACTGAGAAGGTAACCTTCATCGCGATCAACTTTTCTAGTAGAAAACTGCCAAACAGGTGCAGACCTACTGGCTCTTGACATTTCATAAAACATATTCTTCCCAACTTGATCACTGCTCATTATTCCACTGCTTGCTTCCTCATGAGGTATATTATCTTCAGTTGTTTTGATATTGTAGAAAATACGACGAGAGCCTTCCTCAAATTGAACTTTAGTCACAGAACCTCTCTGAAGGCTCATTACCAAGTCTGAATACGGAACGACTTTCGGAGAAGGCATAGCAGTCAACTTCAGAAACAAATAACACAAGCCAAGGATGAAGGAGACAGATATAGATAGCACCATTCTCATATTTTTGCGCAGGAATGTCCCGCCATTGTTTAGGGCTAATCTGACTGAGAACCTTTTCAATCTCCAGGCTAATAATCGTAATCGTGGGCGTAGCCTCAATGAATGTCTTTTCCTCATTCCATTACTATCCCTTTCCCTAAAGTGCGTCCCTAAATTTCTCTTCCCATTTATCATTGACCTAACCTCTGTGCTAGGAAGTAATAATCTTTGCCTAGATTTACATGATCTATTACTCAACCCTATCAAAGGGGCAGAATCTGAAGTACTAAAATTTGGTCCCGAGTAAGATAAAATGCTATGTCTCGTCAAACATTTTGACTTCCCAATATGAAGGTTCCATTTTTCTTGGAAATGCGAAGGCCAATCACTCAAGATGATCGGAATAGTTGCCATGTTTTTTCTATACGATACAGAAGTGCTTTTCCATAAATTCTAGAAAACACATGAACACCAGACTACGGTTTATATCAAGGAGCAGTACTGGAAGGTGTAGAAAGTCCGAGAAACTTACTCATAGTACTACACTACTACGTATTAGATGATCCGTATGATAATACCTTATCTTGATTCAGCTTGATCTTGGGGCAAGAAAGATTGAGCAGGAACCAGAAAAGCACAACCCTGAAACTTGGATAGGGTGCAGCAGCAAAGTTCTTGTTCGGGAAGAACATATGGAGTAGATAATAATTTCATGAAAAGGAGAAGCTCTAGTCATCCGAAACCATCCATCTGAAATAAAATGTCATCAATTTTAATATCTTTATTTTAAAAAGTTATATATTGTTCCCTCCGTTTTTTATTACGTGTCCTTCTGGCCTTGGGACATGTTTTAGTAAAGTAACTATAGAGTATCTAGGGTAAATGATAAAGTAGGAAAAAAAGTGTATGAGTGTATTAAAAAGAGTAAAGTGATGATAAAGTAAGAAAGTGAGTATATTAAGAAGTTATTATGTTCGTCTTAATCTTATTACTTATTGCTTATTCTTATTTTATTCAGATCAGAAAAATTCAGATCAGATAAAAAAGATTCAGATCAGATCAGAATCATTCAGATCAGATCAGAATCATTCAGATCAGAAACATTCATATCAGATCAGATCAGGAACATTCAGATCAGATCAGAAAAGTTCAGACATTATTTAGCCCTTTTATTATAATAATAATTATAATAATATTAATTATTATTATTATTATTAATTTATTATTATTATTATTATTGTTATTGTAATTATTATTATAATTACTACATTATTATTGATATTATTATTATTATAATCATCACCGTCATCATTACTATGATTATTATTATGATTAATAATAATAATAATAATAGTTTGAAACTCACCATTGGGGAGGGGTCTGGGGGGGCTGAAGTAAACTAGATTGAAACTCACCTCGAGTTTCGAACCCGAGACCTCCCATAAGGGAGAGTGAGTCGGCGACCAGCTGAGCTGGACCACTTCCTCTAATTATAACTATTAGGGGTGGGCAAACGGGTCTTGGAACAGCGGTCCAGTCCGGGTAATGGCGGTTCGGGTTCAAAACGGGCCGATTCCATTTTTTGTTGCCATAAAACGGTCCGGGTAGGGTCGGGTAATTTTTTTTAAGGAACCGGACCGGTTCCAAAATTAAAAAATAACGGGTACCTGACCCGGCGCGTTATATATTGTATATTAATTTATTAATAGTTTTGTGATAATCGGTTTTAAAATAGTTTTCTTTTCTTTGCTAGAAGTAGGATTTTAAATTGAGTTGGAATAACATCCTTTTATTTTCAAATTATTGATTAAATGTTTCATAAATATCTTATTACTTTTTATTGTTATTGAATTATTCCTTTCTATGGAATTTAATTATTTGTTAAAGATGATTTTGTTATATTTTTTTTATTATATTGTTATTAAAATATATAAATTGTGTTTACCACCCACCATGTATGTGTCAACTTTGGCTAATACTGAAAATTTAATATAAAAAAAAACAATCACTATAATATGTGATGTTAGACAACATGTATAAATACAAATGTTAGAAAATATGTAAATTGGCTATGTTGCATATTTTTGGAATTTCTTTAATTGTTTGAAACTTATATACAAGAAATTATGGAGTATTATTGGACTTTTCGCTTGTGTTATATGTGCACCACTATGTTGTTATTTTCAAACTTGCTAATGTCCTATATTATTGATTATTGATTTTTGGAACTTCGTGAGTTTTTACTAATTTCAAGAAATGAGAATAGAAACCGTAAAACTCGGACCGGACCGACCCGTTTCAAACAGGCCGAGTAATTTCCGGTTCCTATTTTGAAAATTGTAATACCCGGACCGGACTGAACCGTACAATGGAACCGCGGTTCCATTTTATTTTGCATTACCCGGCCCGGCCCGACCCGTGCCCAGCCCTAATAACTATATTTATAACTAGTGTAATACGTATAATAATTATACCTATTATAATTATGATTATAATTATAATTATAAATTTTTTATAATTATGATTATAATTATAATTATATTTAAATTATGTATGTGTAATTACATTTCTAATTATAATAATTAAAATTAGAATTATAATTTTAGAAATATTGAAATCAGATCAGATCAAAAGGATTCAGATCACATCAGGAACATTCAGATCAGATCAGGAACATTCAGATCAAATCAGGAACATTTAGATCAGATCAGGAACATTCAGATCAGATCAGGAACATTCAGATCAGATCAGGAACATTCAGATCAGATCAGGAACATTCATATCAGATGAGACCAGATCAGAAAGATTCAGATCAGATCAGATCAGAAATATTTAGATCAGATCAGATCACATCAGATCAGAACATAAAAATTTTGATCAGAAACATTCATATCAGTTGAAGAGAACAACTTCTAAGTAGGGTAAAGTGGGAAAGAGAAAGTAGTTTGTAAAAAGTAAGTGCAGTAAAAGTAATAAAGTGGGGTATTTTAATAAAAAAAACAGATGGGAAGTCGCACTTGTCAATTATGGGAAGGCCAGAACAGGAGTTGGTCTCGGATGAGACCGGGGAGAGTATTAAGGCGGGTGGGGGGAAGGGTGTGGTCTCAGGTGAGCTAGGCGGGGAAGGAATAACAGGAGAGCTGAAGAGAAGGCGCACATGGGAGGATCAGGCGAGGGAGGATGCTGAGAAGGATGCTATGGCGCTGGACTCTCCAAAAAACGGGGATGGGGCGGGTGCTGGCCTCCAACCCTGCTAGAAGATCTGATGCTGGTTACGGCTTTTGTAGCCGAAAAACTTATTTACTCTTATTATTTTGTTTTGTTTATTTTCCACGTTCTGGATGTTGCTTTTGTTTTGGTTGTGTTGTGTTTTTCCAGCAAAGACACTTATGAAACTAACATAGGAACTGATGTGTCGTGTCTACAAGTCATAGGCTCAGGTGAGCCCAATTCGGGATCAGCGAATTATATGGCTTCTACGGAGGTGATTAATTCAGAGTCTGGTCCTTGGGCGGACGGTAGACAGGAGACTTGTCGTCACACGGTAACCTATTTTAGTTGGTTTTGCGCGGTTTGTTTGGTTATGTTAAGTTAAGCCAGTTATGTTAGAAAAAAAACACAAGTGAAAATGGAATAAGAGACGGATAATAAAGAACGGAGGGAGTAGTGGAGTACTTCCTATTAAATCTTATTGGACTAATAAACGTTTGTGAAGAAAAAATCATTAAAAAACAGTGAAATTAATATAGAAAATTAAAGAAATCAAAATTTGTGGTATTTTTAAGTCACAGTGTGATAGTCTTCAATCATTGAGATTTTCAACCATTGAGGTTCTATGTTAACACATTTTAATTTCAAACACTTTTCGTTCATACGTTTTAAAGATTTACGGAGTACTTAATTGCAGTAATAAATAAATACTCACTATCTATTTCAAGAATTGCAATTCTATTTAGAGTTTTAGACTATCCACTTATGTGCACCGTCTATAAACATAAATATGGACTTCAACGACATGAAAAAGACGAATGGATCAATGACGTTTATGAAGCACTTCGTCGCTCAAAATAAATCGATACAACAATTATACTTACTATAATGAAGTAATGTTTTCGTATCCACATGAAAAAAAATACTTCTCTTTTGAACTAGTAATAAAAGTTTTTTTAGATTGCTTTTGAACTTTAAGAACATTTAAACACTAAGATGAACGACTTATGTGGTTTAAATTAATAGAGATGAATACATGTTTTTGCTTATATCCACTTAATGAAATGTTCGTTGATCCCGGTTATATTTTTAACTATCTTCCTCTCGAATACTCAATCGTGGAATATCTTTAATTCATCGAGGGTAGTTATTAATAGCGCGGCGTGTTCATTAATAAAACTTACTATCAAGTCAATATAGAACACGCGCTATGTATTGACCCGATAGTAGCAATAAAACTTAAGATGAAATCGATTGAGATTGATAACTTCAACACAAGTGGTTTATTGGTTTAATCAATATAATTAATTCCCCTTAGTTTAACCAGACGCATGCATTAATAATCCAAATTTACTTCCGTGAAAGGACCGAACGATTAACAAGCGTATTTGTCGATCAATTCTAGTAATAATTAATATATCAAACAAAACTTGTTGATCCTTTAAGTAGTGCTCACATATTAATATGGATATAAAATATGAATGTAATTAATATTCAATGAAGATGATCAGAGAAAATAACTCACAACTCACAAATCATAAGCTTCAATGTAGCAAAACCAAGATAAAAATGTTTTAGCTCATCATTTGGAGACTAAACATACTAGAAAATATAAAGGAAATATTTGTCTAAACTCATCTTAGAAGTATATGAGAATTTGTGATTTTATTGTGAAGGAAAAGAGGTGTATTTATAGGTGTTTGAAGGTGGCAAGTTGTGTACCCGACCTGGTATATAGGGTACCCGATCGGTTAGTTTAGGCAGTTTCCCGGAAAATCACTTTTCAGGACATACCCGGTCGGGTATGAGCCAAATCTTCAAAATCCTGCCCGTTTTTTGTCTCTCCAGATTTTGATTTTGACACCCAAATCAACTCAATACCCGATCGGAAATCGCATAACCTGAACGGGTATATGAAATATTTTTTCAATCTTCCTTTTGTCCTATCCCCTTGCATTTTTTTTGATCATTTGGGGCTCAATCTTGATCCTTTAAATGATTTTGACCTCTTTAAGCTGAAAATAATCAGACAAATTACAACTATCTAGAAAAATAAAGTAATTACACCAAAAGTGTGTAATTTTCACAACAACAAACAATGAAACTAAATAAAAAAATGCAACTATACATAATAAAAATATAACCATATCACCACATTTCGGCACCGTCAATAATACACTCATCATATTTTTTCATATCACTTTAGTAAAATATTAATATCTTATTATAAGTAATATTTTCGTAATTTGTTTCCTGAATAATTATGAAATTAAAAAAATACACATTTTAGTGTTAAAAAATAACAAAATCATTACATTTTTATTTTACTATTTTCATTTAATAAAAATTAAAAAAAGTTCATGTAAAGTTCTATTTTTTGTGGAGGCACCATGGATTAAAAATTTGTATTTCATTTTTTTCTTAAAATTTCTGAGACTTGAAACTTCGATTTTTTTCCTAAAAAAGTTTATTTATGCAATATTAGTGTCATCTGAAAAAATATATTAGTGTCATATGAATAATTATAATTTTTTATATATAGTTTTTTAATTTGGGATGATGTCAGGATGGCATTACCCCCCCCCATTGATCAAATGTCCTTTTCCATTTCATTTCTGTTTTCAAAAGCCCTTCTTGTCAATGTCGAATAGAACGGGGTTAGTATTATACTTTAAGTATATAAAAGTGTGTTTGGTAGTTTGCATATAACATAATTGATAATCCTATTTTCAGTTTATCGGTTTCCCAGTATCCTACCAGCCATATTTCTTTTATCAAACATGTAATTTTTAATTTCGCGTATTGAATTAGAAATTAATCAAAATAAATAAGATTGGAGTTACTTTCAGGTTAAATTGAGTAAAATTGTTGTAGATCATCATTTTAGCAGCTTTTCTTCATATAATTTTTCTTGATTTTCTAATAAAATATACTTTTAACATTTTTTTACAATTCAACAGAATCTTTCGGTGCATACGACAATTATTTCACCACGTGAGGGTTGTTAGTAAGAGGGGGAAGGGTTAAGGATTTACCCGGTGTGAGATATCACATTGTTCGAGGAACCCTAGATGTTGTCGACTCCAAACTCTACTTGCACATCTAAATCTGGGTCAATACCGCTAGGGTTGAACCCTAGATGCTGTCGACTCCAAAATATTATCAATTTTAACAGATTCAACCAATTTCAATGTTACCTAGCTAACATGGTCTACATGTTTGTATTTGAAATGATACAAGCCAAAGTCTAACAAATCAATCATTTGACATACAAAATACAAATGCATTGTTTGATTAAGTGTGTAATATAATTTAATTTAAAAAAAATAAGTGTAGTGTTATACGAAGTACATAATGATGTATAGTATTTATTTATCACTTTCAAGTAAAATGTTTTACATATTAGAGTACAATGTAAAATCTTAGAAAACAGTCACAAAATTTACATTAAATAAATACATCAAACTATATGAATTTTTTAGTTCAATACATTCACTATGCACATGTTGGGAACAAATGTACATGAGAGCATTCTTCAAATTAAAGATATTAATTGCATGAGATAATTTTAGGCTAGTATTTTGCTTTAAACTCATGTTAACAAAGTATGTTGTATATTTTATATACATAATTATATGACTTAAATTTCACTATACCTATTTAAAGTTGCATACACATTCTCAAATTCCTTATTTTACCGAACTATCCTTATTTTTTGTCTAACTTTTGGTAAATAATACAAAATTTGACATTATATTAAGGGATAATATGCATCACTTTTAACAGAGTAAATGCACCCGTGCATTTTAACCACCAATCTAATACTCCGTAGTATGCATTATTTGAACATCAAGGTGCATTTCAAACAGAGTAAATGTGCATCCATGTGTATTTTCATGAGAACGTCTAAGAAAAGCGATGAGGATGATTATGATGCATTAGATTTGAGAAGTGTGCTTTATGTAAAATAGAAATAAAAAATGTCATGAATCATATAATGAGATAGATTTTTTGTAAATTAACTAATTCTCTCGATTAATTTGAATTGGGATTACACATACAATGAATGGGTGATCAACACATGGTTGAAAGTATTGATCTACATGAGCTTACAGTCAAAATTAATAATTATTCATAAAATTTGGATTATCCAATCAAATGATCAATTTCTGGCTAAAAATGAAATTGGCCTAAATGGTGATCAAGTTGCTAAAACTTGATACTCTCATTTTCGTTTGGTGTCTCCTGTATACATACATGTATGCATACAAATATAAAATTATCTTGTCTGTCAGAGTTCGGGGAGGCTCAATGGCTCGGTTTATTGAGCAAGGGAGAGGGAGATCGGATGCCGGGTTCGCGATTAAGGCATGAAGCACACAATCATTTAATGTAATTAAGGATGAGGCTGTTGGACAAATTTTCACTTTTATAGATACTTATAGCTTGAGTCTGTGATCTTGTTCTGTTCTTATGATTGTTATATCTCTCTTTTACCAAATTTGGTTGGCGGGCCTTGGCCCTGCTTAAGCCCCTTGGCCAAACATACTATTTTATGAGTAATTTACAAGTCACTTTTAAGGACTAAGAAACAATAAAGTCTTATTCTTAATTAGAAGAAACTTTGAAGTGGAAATGCAACAATATAATGGTTTTTATTTGATCAAACTTTATATTTGACAAAGGCAGTGCCCAATATTGGGAACACATACATTCTCTTCTTTGTCAATTTCACTCAAAAAACAAGCAACAAGATAAAATGTTGGAGAAAAAACTAAGAAAAACAATATAATTAGCCAAAAGGCCAATCAATCTTAGGCGAAGATTGTGCAGCATCCTAAAATTACTTGCTCACTGCATTCTTAACAGCATCAGCTGCTCCTTGTGCCTTTGCCTGCATTTGCTGTCCAGCCTATTAAATAAAAAGAAAAGAAACTGAGTAAGTTATATTCTGATATATATGTGTGCAGTTAGTTCCATATGTAGACTCTGAATATATTGAGGTAGATTGACATAAATAATCAACTTCATGTAATCTTTTACAGAAAGATTGTATACATAAAATATAATTGTTTATATTAAATTTGGAATGCCCAGGCATATGTGTGTCTGATCTATGTATATATAACCTACTGCCATAGGCCCATAGATGTTTAGGATCTAAAGATTCAAAAATGCCAAATATGCAAAGAAATGAGGTGATTTTTGTGTTCATAACTAAAATTTTCCTTCACTGCAAAGAATGCATCTTTTGATAGATTATGTGCACCGCTATGAACAAAAATGCCCCGATTTGCGTTAAGTACACATACTATTTTCCCTAATATAAGTGTGTGTGTTACTTGAATGTCAGATCTTAGCCATTAAATAGATTTGGGAATGAGTGTGTCATTAGTATGTATACACATAAACAAATTTATAGATAGATACAGATACTAACATCTTGAAGGGTTTCCTTTGCAGATTGGGCAGCATTGCTTGCCTTGTCCATCATCTGGTTGCCCTTTTCCTGGTATTAATGACACATCTTTAGTGTAAGTATTATTGGAGTTCATACAGAGTACTCTTTTGTGGGAAAAAGTATTGTACATAATTTGACTTGTCAAAATAAAATTGGGTATTTGAAATTTATTTCAAGAACATGAATCTTATTAGAGAAGCAGAAACCTTGTTCTGGAAAGAATTGAAAGTTTGATTAGGATCTAAAAAAGGTATCGGCATATGAAAGAATACAAACTTCTATGTGTTTGAATTTTAAAGAAAGTCTCATTTTAGTTTCTTCACAATTTCCCTGAGAAACTACATATGTAAAAAGTGGAAACCTTATTTATAATTTTGAATTAGACCTTTTCATTTCACTTTCTCAATTAACTATAATCCATAAGTTTTAATTTAGTAATACTTTAAGTAAAACCTTTAATCCTAATTAGGGACAGCATTAAAATATAAATGGATAAATATACTTCTATAAAAAACAAGCAAAAATGGAACCTGAGCTTGGCCTTTGGTCTGGCCGGCTTGGTAGCTAATGCTCTGAGAGTTATCCATAATTAGCAAATTTGAAATGATAGTTTATCTTTGCTAAATGCTAATTGCGTGTTTCAGATACGTTTCTGATGATATGATGAGAAGAAATAAGTTAATTGTCTCAATTTATAGCACTCTCAAATGGTTGAATTACTTGAAATGCGAAAATTGGGAATAAGCTAGTGGTTCTTCGTGTACGTAGGAGTAAATTAAGGATCGTATTTGAGTAGTTGACAAAACGAACAAAAGATGATTTTTGTTTTGTGGTGATAAATACCTACTCTATATTGGGTTGTTATTAGGCTGGTTGTTATTTGTTAATATAATAGTCAATGCAAATTATTTCGTCTGGAATAAATCTTTACTCTTGATGAAGTGAAAAAAAATCAAAGAATTCCTGCGTTTTGTCTTATACGTAGTAATATACGGAGTACTCCGTAATTGACAATTTTGTATTTATCTATAATGTACGAGTATATTTTTAGATTTTTTGTTACTCGGTGATGTGTAAATTTTATATGCGGAGTAGTTAACTGTGTAATTTAGTTTTGAAATTTCTAAATTACATTCTTAATGTATTATACGGAGTACTGGTGTAGTATATTTATTGACAAATTTGCATAATTATGTGTATTGAACAAGGTTAATTGCAGTTAGTTTAAACTTATCTATATATATATAAAAACAGAAAAGTGGGGAGGGAATTTGGGCGGGAACACTGTAGCAAGTTGGAAATAGAAAGTTAGCTTAGGCGAGGAGTGTCTTCTGGGATTCACATTAAAAACATTAATTTGCTAGAAATGTCAGAATTAATTTGGCATGAGTATTATTTTGCTAGAACTTTTGGGAATCCAAAAGTGTGAATTGATTATAGTTGTACATTAATACTCCTAGGACATGTTTACTTCACCGGTTATTAAACGGTGCTTATTAAGACCCGTGTTAATAAGCGGCGCATAAAATAAACAATGTTGTAAGACCGTGTTTACTTCAAAACGGTTTAAAACACCGCTTAACATTAAATGTCCAAAATAACCCTATACATATATATACACACAAACATTCATGAACACAAGTATATAATATAATATGTGTACCCATACCCCTAACCGCTTCCCACCCTACCTTACCCCGACCCCACCCACCGCCTACCCCTACCCCCTACCCCTACCCTACCTACCTGACCCCACCCTACCTACCCGACCCCACCCCTAACCTGTCCCCACCCTACCGCAACCCTACCCCCGACCCCATAGGCCCCTACCCCCATAGGCCCTTACCACATCGACCCCACCCCGACCCTACCTTACCCCAACCCTGCCCCTACCCCCACCACACCTACCCTGCCCCCAGCGCCTCTATCACATCGGCCCCACCCTGACCCCACCACCCTAGGTATAGTGGGGTAAGGGGTATAGGGTGGGGTGGGGTAGGTGGGGTGATTGAGGTCAGGTAGTGGTAGGGTGGGTCGGGTAGGTAGGGTAGGGGTGGGGTTGGGTAGGTAGGGTAGTGGTACGGTGGGTTCGGGTAGGTAGGGTGGGGGTTGAGGTGGGGTAGGGGGTAGGTGACGTACACTTTGTCGTGGTGTGCACTCAAAATAATAATCAATACGACACTAATACGTAGTATAGTGTAGTAAGGTTCGTATCCACAGGGAAAGGAATACTTTTCTCTTTATAAACTAGTAACAAGGGGGGAGGGGGTTTAGATTGAGTAAATGAACTTGAATTATATTTAAACACGAAGATGAATGAGTTATGTGGTTTAATTAATGAGAAGAGGACTTGGCTTTGCTTTTATCCACTTAATGAAATGTTCGTCGATCCCGGTTATATCTTTAACTATCTTCCTCTCGAATACTCAATCGAGGAGTATATCCAGTTCATCGAGGGTAGTTATTAATAACGAGAAGCGTTCATTAATAAAACTTACTACCGAGTCAATATAGAACAAGCGCCGTATATTAACTTGATAGTAGCAATAAAATCAAGATGAAAACGATTGAGATTGATAACCTCAACACAAGCGGTTTATTGGTTCAATCAATATAATTAATTCCCCTTGGCTTATTAACCATGAGAAGCATGCATTAACAACCCAAGTTTACTACCGTGAAAGAACCGAATTAATAACAAGCGTATTAACCGATTGATTCTAGTAATAATTAATATATAGAACAAGACTAGTTGATACTTTAAGTAATGCTCAATATATTAATATGGAATATGAATAGGAAGTAATTAATATTCAAGGAAGAAGATTAAAGAAAATAACTCACAACTTACAAATTCATTAAGCTTCAAAGTAGCAAAACCAAGATGGAAGAGTTTAGCTCCTCATTTGGAGACTAAACATGATGAAAAATATAAAAAAAAGAACTTGTCTAAACTGAGCTAAGAAGTATATGTGAATTGGTAAGGATGTTGTGAAGGAAAGGAGGTGTATTTATAGGTTTTTTGGGGTGCAGGTCGGGTACTCGATCGAGTATATATATGTACTCGATCGAGTATGTGCAGAAAGCTGAATTCGATCCATACTCGATCGAATTTATAGTAGAATTCATAGCTATACCCGATCGAGTATGTCGGTGTACCCGATCGGGTATAGACACTCGATCGTGGGAAATCTTCCTCTGCATGTTCCTTTGTTTTCGGATCCGATCCGATTTGAAATTTCAACCAGATACTCGATCGAGTATAGGAGATACTCGACCGAGTATAGACAAAATCAGGATTTCCTTCTTTTGTCTTGTGATTTTGCACCTTCCTTCCACTTTTTGGGTTTCACCAACTGTCCTTGAGTGATGTCAGACCCTGTTTGAGCTCAGAATAAACCTAATCTAAACAATTTACAAGAATTTAACAAACTAAACTATTACACCGAAAGTGTGTAATTTCCGAAATACTAAATAACCAAAACTAACTAAAAATGTAATTAAACACACGGAAATTACAAACGTATCAACTCCCCCACACTTAGTTCTTTACTCGTCCTCGAGTAAAGTTCAATGTTTACAAGTGTAAAGATTCCAGAGTTTCAAAAGTTTTTAACAAGATAAAAACACAAAGACCACCAAGGATAAAATATGAGTTTTAATGCTTAAATTACAAATGTCATCTTGGGTTTTATGGTCTTCTAGTGTTCATCTTTTCTTCCTCTTCTCCTTTTTCTTCTTCTTCTTCTTCTTCTTCTTCTTCTTCTTCTTCTTCTTCTTCTTCTTCTTCTTCTTCTTCTTCTTCTTCTTCTTCTTCTTCTTCTTCTTCTTCTTCTTCTTCTTCTTCTTCTTCTTCTTCTTCTTCTTCTTTCTTCTTCTTCTTCTTCTTCTTCTTCTTCTTCTTCTTCTTCTTCTTCTTCTTCTTCTTCTTCTTCTTCTTCTTCTTCTTCTTCTTCTTCTTCCTTCTTCTTCTTCTTCTTCTTCTTCTTCTTCTTCTTCTTCTTCTTCTTCTTCTTCTTCTTCTTCTTCTTCTTCTTCTTCTTCTTCTTCTTCTTCTTCTTCTTCTTCTTCTTCTTCTTCTTCTTCTTCTTCTTCTTCTTCTTCTTCTTCTTCTTCTTC